>VDFB02271358.1:674285687-674334522 GCA_007258455.2 Sequoia sempervirens
TTAAAGAAACTTTGTAGACAGAAGAGAAGGGGCGCATCATATAAAAGCTCATAAACTGTAAAACTGAGCTATTTTCTACAAAATGGAAGTGCATAAGGTGTTATTTTACTGAAACAAATAGATCACAAGTGATAAACATACCAGAATGCTTCCAAATTATTTATTTAAAAAGATAAGTCAACTTGCCAGCCAAGAATGGTGAAAATTGGCAGATATGGACGCCTAGCCTCTAGAAATAACTTATGCCACTTTGAAACAGCATACAAAGGGTTGAAAAGCATAGCCGCCAAGAATGAAGCACATTCAAGAGCAAAGAAGAAGGCGTTATAGATTCAAGCTCACACGCCAAACCTCCAGGAAGGCACAAAACCCAATGCAAATGGTACGGCCAAAAGAAGAAGCTGAAGAATCAAAGCTGGAGCTACAGATTTGCTGAAGATGGCGTCTCTAGAGAAGAAACCCTCTTCCTTATTGCCAACAACTAAATACTGAACAATAGAACCTTGATTGAAGCATGTAGAACCTCTGTGTGAAGCCCTCACAATTGCACTAATTCAACTGGTCTCTCATAGTCTCAGAAATGCTCAACATTGAAGAGATTTTGTTCTCCAATGGAAGATTTGCTCAAAACCCTGATCACAGAGAATGGCACAGAAGAAAACCAAAGGCAAAGTCAAAATAATCAATAATGAGTTTCTCATTGCCCAAAATGCCTTATATCCTCAAGAGGCACGAATTCCAAGAAGTGACGCCCCTTTTCAAGTTTGAAATATTTTAAAATACATTTAAGTCATTTTCAATAGTCTTTGACTTAAATACTTGCCGCCCACTTAATATATAAGTGATTTAATTTTAAATCACCCTTTTTATGAATATTTAAGTGATATAAAGTGATAAAGTCAATTTTGACTTTATAATAAGGTATTAAGTTAATTAATAACTTAAATCACGTAAATAAGCATAACTTCCTCGAAACTCCATATAATCTTGTGCTGTCAAAAGCTGTCAACTCTTGAACTGCCAAGGCCTGCAGTGAGCCAATCACTGAACTCTGGAAATGAGAACGACCATCTCCTCTAGAAAATACCACTGACCCTCTAACCAATCCAGTTAGCCCACAAGGGTCCAAGAAAAGGGCTAACACACTGTTCCCGAGAACTGACTAGAGCGGGGACATCACAAGGATCCAGTTTATTGAGGTTCCAGGTTATACATTGGAATCTCTTCATAATAAATATGACAATAGTAATCTTTGGACATTCTTTTTCTGCTTATTTAGTACAGGCGGCAGATCTGCTCAAGTAAGTTCTTGTATTAAATAAAGTTTCCAAGTAGTAAATGAAGAAGTTATAGTGGTGACATGTTGATGCGTGTTTTATGACTCACCAAGCACTCTAGAATAAAGAATTCAAAGACACTCTATCCTCTCTTGAAAAACTGCCTTGTATGCTAAGATTGCGAAAAAGATCATACAACAATTCCAATGTTTCGTAAGTTGGGTGTGGATAAGCTCTGTGGATGATGTGATTTTGCCAGTAACACAAAAGGATTTACTCTAGCAAGTTACTTTGAAAGCAAGGACTTAAATGCAGTGATATATTTTTTGGATTTTTGACTTTAGATAAAAAAATGAAAAAAGGGAATAAGGGTTGAGGAATCCTATACTATTCCTACAAACTCAAGAGACAGTAAGGCTTGAGTGAAACCAAAGAACAATACTTTGTTTCGCCAAGCTATACGACAACTACACAAAGCAAGTGCAATCTTCTGAGAATTTGGGCTTAAATTTCCTTACTACGAACAACACCATCAATAAAACAATATTATTCAAAGTAATACAATGAAGCATCCACATCAAACGCTCAGTCTAACTTTATGCATTGAATAGAAATTATCCATCCAAAGAAAGTATGAGCAACGTTTCACTAATCTTTACGATCAATCTATCATTCCCTTAACATACATTCAAAAGAAATTCTAACTTAAATCTATTCAACGAGGAAGAGAAGTATGCAACCATGCAACCATTTGATAATGAAAGAATTCAAAGCATCTCATGCATCATGAACTTTATTATCAAAATAGTCTTTTGCAACAATTTCATAAACTCTTTCTCTCTTTATTCTCTGTTATCACTTCAATATTCTATTATCTTCTCCTATGTCCTCTTATGAAAATGAGAGAGTGAAAGGGGGGTTTATATAGAGTTTCTGGAGTACAATGAACAACCAAGATTAATCTGGAATCAATGGTAGAGATTAAAAATGAGCAACCCTAATTAGGGTTTCCCGAAATACGGCTAGTGATCAATGAGCTAACAGGCAGTGAACTGAAGTGAAGAGCTATTCTTTGGGAGGCGCATCGTTATCCTCTTTGGTGGCATTATATTGAATAAATTTGGAAACTATCGTGTCAACCTCCTCGATCGTGACAAGTGGCAGTGCGCTGACCTTGAATTCCAACAGATCTAAATTATCCGAACATTCAGCAAAAGTATCTTCCCATTCTGATTCCTGTCGTTGGAAATTGTGAAAGATGAATAGGAAGTTAGTCACCTTAGTCAAATTTTGCTTGAAGACAGGCTCGATAGTGTTGGTGTTTAAATTCGCACCTCTGGTATGCGTATTTGAAACAGACAGCTATGCATAGATAAATTGCTCTTCAAATTAGGAGGGGAAGCTCCCTCTTGCTGATGGTGTTTGAAAGAAAGTAAACTAGAACTAAGTTGCCTATCTTTTTGATCAACTTAGAGCACAAGGTTTATTAAACACAAGCACCGCAGCCGAGATTTTCTGATTTAAAGAACTTCAACTACGACTAACTTAAACTAAAGACGTTTCTAGCTTCTCAAGTAATAGCGGAGCGAGAGAAACTAGAAATGGACAAGGTAGATTTTCCGACAAAATACTTCAATGAACTATCTCTCAACAAACACCTACACACTTCAATGCAAGTTGAAATCAAGATCATAAAAGTAGAACACAAATAACGAAAACTTGAGATTTTATATCAAGGCAAAGGAGGCTCGTGATTTTATTACTCAAATCTCTAGAACAAGCTCACTTCTAACATGCCTGGAACAAGAAATTGCAGCTAAAGAGGCTTGCAATCTTGCTCTTCACACAATAGAAACAACAATCACATTAACTCCTTGTTGGCTAAAGAGGCTCAACAATTTGCTTATCACAACACAATTGAACAATACTTGAGGAACAAATAGAAGGCACAATAGGCTCAGCGTTTTGTTCTCACTAGCATGGTTCCAACAAAGTGAACTGAAACTGAATAACAACTTGCTGCAATACAGGCTCGCAATTTGCTAACACAATAACCGTTAAAGAAAACTAATGAGCAAAGGCTCTTATTTATAGAGAAGCAGAGGAGTAGGGAACCCTAAAATCTCCTTGCTTTCACAATCTAGGGCTTGCTCAGCAAGCAAGCTTTATTACTAAATCTAGAAAGAAGATAACATTTAACACCTAAGAAAGCGGGAAAAGCAGGAAACGCCAACTATTACATTTATCTTCTTTCTCTTCTTCAAAGAATGGATAAGAATCGTTCCAAGAATAGAAAGAAAGCGGAATGAAAGCTTCTAGATGAAAGCCACTTTAAATCTCAATCATATCCGCTAAAAAGCAGGAAACTGGGTCCTGGTCAAGTGCAATGATACTATCTAAGGCAATATTTCGATCCTCCAAGATCTCTTCGCCTTTTGTGATCAAACTTAGAGAATTCTCACTTCTTTGGCTGCTTTATGAGTTCAATTCTTGAAAAACATCGTTGCCCCAAAAGATGACTCACAAATTGATAACTTGGCGGCTCTGCAACTTTATGTTTCTGACACTTTGCTTGATTTCCAACAGAAGAGCATTGCACAACTCTTTTCTGATACCTTTCCTTTTTCTCATATCACACCTCCTCGTGTTCTTCAGCTGAGATGATGAAGTTTTGATATAGTGCTGATTTGGTCTTAAACTCGAGGGGAGTGTACTCCATATTGAAAACCTTGAAGAATGACTATAAACTCGCCTATGTTCAGACAAGTTTTGAGCAACTTTCTATTTTTAGAATGCTGGTTTTTCGTCTTCAAACGGACAAATTTTTGGAATTTTTTTTGAGACATGGGTTTTGCTTAGAATTTCGTTGCAATACAACCCAGATCGTCCATTTTTGAAAATCTTGAATTTAGACTGAAAAAGCAGCAAACCCTAATTTCTTCAATTTTTCACCGAAAAAGCTAGCACCTGAGTTTTGTTCAGAATACAATTAGAAATGGACCCAGTTGATCAGATTTGAAAAACACTGATGGCTGATCGAAAAAGCAGCCAACCCTAGAATTTGAAATTTTCTTGAAAAAGCTGTGATATGGGTTTTCTTCAGAATATTGTTTTAAGAGGACCCAGATGATCAAAATTTGCAAACTCTGAAGATTTCACTGACATGCAAGGAAAAAGCAGCTGCTGCAACTTGATGAACTTCTCCAAAAATTCTTTAGAAGAATGAGATGAAGAAACCTAGATGGCTGAAAATTAAAAATCTTGACCTTCTCCTTCAAAAATTTGATCTTCTGGATGAAAAAGCAAGGTCTTATGTTGCTGGTCTGAAAATTATTCATGAAAATCAGCAACCTTGAGCTCTTGAATCTTGAAATAAAACCTCAAAGTTGCTGCTCCGTTTTTCTTCTTTGAAAGCCACCTGCAAAAATGATGAAAACTGAAAGGAAGAGATGTCTTAAATAGATTTAGGGCTTGAAATAGCTTTGCTTTCTTTTGCTTTAATCTTCAAACCCTAAACTCAGCTTGTTCAATGAATTTAGACATTCACTTCATCTTGCAATTTTAAAACTTGAGAATTTTGACTAAGGCATGACAAGTTGGGCGACCTTCTTGGCTAGGGGTGCCCATTTTCTCCAGAGTTAGCCACTTTTTGAGAATTTTCAACTTTTCTTCCATTTTGACCCCTGTTTTGACCTCGATCTCTAGCTTTCAGATTGATCTGATGGACGAGCTGAAGGATTCATTGCGGAGCTCAACTGATTCTGAGAAGATTGTTTTGGAGGCATCTTTGGCAAAACACTTCATCTTGACCTCCAAAATCATAGGTGCCTTTTCCTTCTAGGGGCGCCCATTTTGTCCAGAGTTAGCCATTTTTACATGATTTTCAAGTTCTTCCTTTTCCCTTTGATCTTTTGATGAAATTTTGATTCCGGGAGCTACGCTGATCTGATTGACTGACCGTCAACTCCATGGGATAGCTCGACTGAAACTGACGAAGTGATCCTAGAAGTTGCATCTGCAAATTCTAACATCTCAGGGCTCAAAATCTTGGGCGCCCTTCTTCTCCAGGGGCGCCCAACTTAAGCAGACTTAGAATATTTTTCGCTTTCTTCATCCTTTCACTTCTACAGATGATCTCGCCTGATCTGGTGATCCGAAGTTCAAATTGACTGACGGCTGGGCTTGTCGCGAAGCTGAGAAGATTTTGGAGGGGGTTCTCTGGGAGTCACTTTGTCAAAAAGTTGAATTTGAAATCATCAGTGCCTTTCTCTTCTAGGGGCGCCCATTTGCTTCAGACTTAGAATATTTTTCATTAGATTTTATCTTCAAGTTTAAACTTTCATTCTATATCTTCTCCTCAATCTGGGTTTACCGGAAAACGACAAGTCGAATGCTCTGACGAAGACACCCGTTGCGAAGCTGTCTGAATTCTGGAGAGATTGAGCATATTTGCAAATCTTTACTGCTGATTTAGGCCCCTCAAAAAGCTGGGCGCCCCTGGGCACCAGGGGCACTGAAAGTTCCTAGAGTTAGAAAATTTTCTAATATTTCCATAATTTTCACTCTATCTCTTGTTTGAAATTGCTTCATTTGATCTTGAATTCCAGATGACTGGATGATTCGATGATTGCACTGCCGGACTCGTTGCGGAGTTGGGGGGAAACTGAACAACTTTTCCTGGGAGCTCAAACCCCAATTCCATCATTTGATGCCCTAAAAAGATGGGCGCCTATTCTCTCCTAGGGCGCCCATGTCAAGCAGACTTAGTCAATTCTAGGCAGCTTTCACCTTCCTTCTTCATTCAACATGCATGTTCATCATTTGATATTCTATTCGATGCTTGAGCGTTGAATTTAATGCCTGGCAGCCGACTGACCTCCATTGATGACCTCGGAGCTCCTGATATGCTTCTGAAAAAGCAGAATAGACCCACTAGGGCAAAACTGATTATTTTGAGATTCTGACTGCACCAGCCTGATATGGACGTATTTTGAGCCAATCAAAATCAGTTTGGACCCTTACGGACCAACTTTCTATTTTTAGAAAGTTTTGCCAGTATCCATTTCCAAAGAAACCCAGAAAAACCCAAAAAAAGTAACTATTTTTAGAAAATTTCTAAAAATAGCAGTTTTCCTAAAAAGTAGGAATGAAAAACTGAGATCTGGGTTTTGTAGACTTGGTCGCTCTGAGCAGACCTAGATCGTCAGATTTTGGAAATTTTGAGTTTTTACCCCTCATGCAAGACATGCAAACCCAAATTTTGATCTTTTTGACAATTTTAACAAGACTTTTACTCATTTCTTCAAAATATATAAGTGTAACAAAAATTTTAATTTTGGGGTACAACAGGTAGTGAAGAAGATTTCCTGAATTTTGTGCTTCAAGTTTTCAAACTGCAGATTGTTTGCTCGTACAATGTCCTTCTCTAGCGCATCTACAGCCACAACTAGAATCTTTTCCCGAACCTCTTTTGTCCTTTCCTCAACTCGGATAGTATCTGCCTTTATCCTTTCTAGGATCTCGCTCCGTGTGATCAATGCCATGTACCAGCTGCTGAAATCATAAGCTGCACCTGGTGCAATTACTTTTCCGTTGACCAACTCTTGCTTCGACACTCCTTTAAGCACTTTGAGACATGGAATGATTCTCTCTCGAATATCCTAAGCATTATCCCATGTTTTTTCCAATGTTCCAATTCTCGAGAGCAAAGAAGAAGTTTGCCCGTACGCCAATGCCAGTCTTTTTGCAAATACAACCACCTCTTGTCTGTTGTTGATTAACCATTCCTTAGTCTCCTTGGCTATATTCTTCTCCTCTTCGAGAGTCTCTTGAGAAGTATTCATCAATGGAGGAGCTACTGAGCTAGTCTGATCGAGAGGCTTAGTTAGATGCTGAATATACTCCTTGAGTTGTTCAACCTCTCGTTTATATTCGTTTTTCTTTGCTACCTCCTTCTCTAGCCTTGCTTTGATAGTGGCAACAAAATTATCCAATTCTTCCATCTCCTGTCCTTTTGTGGTAGGGCCCAAATCGACAGTGGTAATGGCATATTCCTGGGGAGTAATTTCTTCCCTCGACTTGGCAATTGTCGGTACAACAACTTGGACTGTACGATGCCCGACTTCATCTCTCTGAATGGTGGAGAAGGTTTTGGCAGGTTTTCTTGCACTGACTGCTTCTAATCTGGCCAGGAAATTGGTCATGTCATCTTCTTCTTCTGGAACCTTTTTTGGTTCCTTCATCTTTAATCTTTCTTTCAGCCAATTAGGAATAGTTGGCTGCTCGGTATCTTGTTCTTCCTGAATGTTCTGTGCGCTCGGGATTTCTTGAATTCCTCTCAGGGTTGAAATCATTCCTTCTTCAAACTCGCTATCCAAAATGTCAACCTCATTGTTTGATTCCAAAATATCGGTGCCTGTGGGTGATGGAGGCTCATCATCTTCTGGCTGAACAGGGATAGGAGAGGGAATCCTTATATCTCCTAGAGATTCATCAATGTCTAAAATTTCATTCACATTTGTGGAGACAGCAAAATGAAGAGGCTCTTGTCTCTGCTGCTTCTTGGCAAATTCCTCATTTGCAATTTCTTTTCCCTTTGTCTCCTTCCTTTTCTTGGGATTAGAGCTCTCAATTGGCTTGTCTCCTTGGGTGCTCTAGCGTTCAAAGAGTAAGATTCTATTTCGCCCATCAGAGTGTATGTCAAAGGTATACCCTTCCGTCGTAGTTCCTTAATCTGCTGATTTTCCCACCATTGTGAGAGTAAGATTCTATTTCGCCCATCAGAGTGTATGTCAAAGGTATACCCTTCCGCCGTAGTTCCTTAATCTGCTGATTTTCCCACCATTGTGAATACTTGATGACAAGCCTCATGAAGGTGTCCAAGTCAGAGATTTCCAGTTCTGACCAGCACACGGGAGGAAGAGACTGACTTCCATCAAAACCTGGCTGTGTAAATTCACCATCATCTTCAAGTTGGTCTGGCACACAGAAGAGTTTTGTCATTCTGATTAAGCTGACAGGCAGTCTGGACCACAATCTTTTCCTAACATCAAATTCATCCGCGGTATTGGCCCAGTAATCCTCCAGGTCTACTTTGTGTTTATATTTCTTTTCGTTCACGGTTCCGATGTGGTGGTGAGGATCAAAATTGGCTGTAGATCGGTACGATGTGAACAGATACCACTGCATTTCTAATCTGGCACCTTCAGCTGCCTGTGCAGATGAGCAATATTCTTCCATGTACTCGATGAAGAATGGGAAAGTGATGGCTGCTTTGCTCTTCACCCTCGGGAAATTTTGATAAGTTTCCAATTGCCTAAGAACCTCCAGTAGAATCATTCTGTGGGTGGGATAGATGGGAAGCTTGAATGGATTCCCAGTGAATCCCTGGATTCAGATATAAGTGAATTTCGAAAAATGGATGTACCAAGATCCATATTTACTGATAAGGCTCTTTGCTTCATGTGTCAGCCTTTGATGCGTCCCCCCTGTAGTATCCTCGTGATGAACATCAAGAATGCATCGTGCGCTCTTCTGAAATGGGACTTGGCAGACAATTGCAATTGAGGGTAACATTCATACACTTTGAATTCACTTTCTCCATTTCCCACAACACCTTTGCATATCAATCTAGGATATCTATAAGCTCTGGCTAATAGATAAATGACATAGGAACTCATATAAAATGACTTAGTCTTTTCAAGGTTGATTAATTGCTCATGGATGTTATCACTGATCATCCTCAACTAGTTAAACATTTTGACTTCAGAGGTGATTTCCTCGATAAAGAAGTACATCCATGTTTCAAAGTGGGCACCTTGAGGACTGCCCATTATTCTATTCAGGAGCAAAACGATATCACCGCAATCTTCCTTGAAGTCTGTCCGGCGCAGCTTCTTAGGCATTTTCTTAGCAGAAGCTCTCGACTTTTCCAACCATGTTTTGTTGATATGAGTTGCACATTGATCTGCCCGATCCTCAAAGATTCTTCTGGCTTATTCTTTTGTTTTATATGAAGTTTGATTATGATTAGGGAAGCAAAATGCCTCCTGGATAGCTGGTTCTCCAAGATGCACCAAAATCATTCCAGCAGGAGCTATAATTTGTCTTTCTTGCAGGTTGTAATGCCTTGCACATTCCACCAACAATTCCATTTTGCATCATCCAACGGGCAATTGCTGTGGGCATAAGTCCATTCAATCCATACATTCTCCTTTTGAATTCCTTGAAATCAACGTGCCTGAGGTCTGTATCTGTGACGTTCTTCCATTTGGAATTGATCTTTGACTCCTGTTGAACTCCCTTGCTTGCGAACTTCATTGGTGCTTTCTTTGAAGACTCTTCGGGGGTGGTCATCAGCCTGTGAGAAAGAAAAATATATTAACTTTCAATTATGATTTTCTTTTAAATTTCTTCTTTGAATATTCTAACTTTCAGCTTGCTGAATTTTAGATTCTACGAAAAAGCAAGCTGAAATTAACAACACTTAGTAAATTTTCCGTGGATAAAATGAAGACAGAAGTAAAGAATTCTTTTAAACTCTGAAGTTACATTTTGTGGCTAGCAATTCGACTTGAAACCTTGAGAATTTTGTCTTTATTGTTGAAAAAGCAAGCTATCCTCTGAAAACTTCGACCTTTAGCTTAGAATTCGACTTCCTTCCTTGTTCTTTGCCTTGAAAAAATAAATCACTCAACTTTCGAAATTTCTACCTCTAAAAAAAAATTTTATCTCTCGAAATTTTTTCTAACTCATGAAAAGTTCTCTATCTCTAGGAATGGAGAGAGAGCTAAACCTCTTCTCAAATCGAAATTGTGAGTTGATAATGACTTGAAAATGCCTTATAAGGTTGCAAACATTGATTTATTTAGCAGTTTCTCAAGTTCATCGAATGTAGACTAGCTTTCTTTCCGTTTAACAAGGCAAGTTTCTAAATTCTCACTCTTCATCTTTATCTTTTAAAACTTTGAAGTTTATCCTTTTGGAGCTCAAATTTTCTCTAAGTGTTTGGAAACAATTAAAGGTTTATCATGTGAGTTTTTCAATTTTCTCAACCTTTAATTTTTCATTTTACCTTTATATTTTATTTGTCTTGGCGGATTTTTTCATGTCTATGCCATTTTACCATTTTCCTCTAGGCGCTTCATGCCTTAGACAAATTTTTTTATGTCCCCTCTAACAAAGTCGAACTTCAAACTTTTCCTTCCACTTCTCTTTTAGCATGGCGGACAAAGTCTATACAAAAATGGGCTCACAAGTGAATTTCGGGTTTTGGAAGGTTGACTGCAAGTGAAATGTATAATCGGGATTTTGGGAAGCCATTGCAAGTTTATTTACTTGTGCTAACTTGTAGTTGCATTTTAGACAAAAATACCCTACTTACAATTGATTGGAAAAAATCCCGATTTGTTTTCTAGGGCATTTTTATTCTTTTCTTCTTTTCTAGAAAATGGTAATGGAATTATATAATGGAAGGGCAAGTGCCTATGAAATGAAAGGAGATGTAAAGAAATGAAATGGTATGGAGGGTATTGTTGACGTGGTTTTTGGGACCGCACCAACACAGAACAAAGTTTCCCAACGGATACTCTATTCTCTCTTGATCAAAGTATTCAGCATGCTAAGATTGTGAGTGAGTTCATGCTTTCAACTCCAAGGTTCCTTAAATGCGAATAGACTTAGTTGGCTGATGTGTATTGCTGTGTTCTTACGAGGGGACTTACACAATTGTTCAGACTTCTTGCAGTTAGCAGCCGGTATATGATTTGAAGGGGATTCTTGCGTGTATGATTTGGCAATATAGTTTGTTTTCCTAAAGCTAATCAGAAATGTGCAGAAAGTAAAGAGTATAGGGCCTAAGAAACTTATATTCTATTCTAAATGCAGGATATGTGGAGCTCAATTTTGGCAGACTTCAACCAAATTTCACCTAGCCTCACATCGGACAACCTCAGCAAAATCAGTGCAATCTTCAAAGGGATAGCAAAAGATGTTCAAATTATAATTTGGCATACATACACCATCATAACGACGCATATAAGTATACAAATCACAATCGAAGTTAAACTTAAGATAATTTCCAGTCGACCACGCAAGGCGAACTTATCATCAACAAGCCGCTAGTGGTATGGAATAAAGTGAAGCTACCTCAATAAAACACCACACATCAAAGTAAACTACTTGCATGAAATGAGAATTAAGCTACTTGGATTCGAAAGGAAGAGGAGACCTTGCTAGCTATTCATGACAAGACGAATTCCACCATCAATGAAAAGATCTATTAGCATGAAAAGTGTTACACAACAATCTCCACAAAAGTTTTCAAAGGGAAAACTTTCTTTCTTCTCCACTATGCAAAATGTCTACAATGCTCTACTCTCTAGTCTCTAGCTCTATTGCTAATGTCTGATATCTGCCTCTAATCTAATTGAATTACAATGAGGGGGACTCCCCCTTTATATAGCTAGCCCAGTCCAAAAGACGGCTAGGGTTACAATCAATAGAGTGGCTAGAATCGTGCCACCTCAGCCCTAACCCTAAAAACTGCCAGAATGGGGAGTGGTACATTAAATGAATCAAAGATTCCCACTCACTCCCAAAAATAGCAAAGGCAATAAATGCCCACAATCAGTCTTCTAGAAGATCCTCGTCCAGCAGTGCGTTCCCGTTCTCCTTCTCCCTAGCTGCAAACTCAACAAATCTGCCAAGTACAGCCTCAACTTCCTGAACCGAAATGGGTGGAATGCAATCTAGCTGAAAATCTAACACTGTGACTGAATGCTCATGCCTCGTACAAGATTTTCTCCAAGCAACTAAAGAATCCTGTGTGCTCTGGATCAAGGCGGAGAAAGTAGAAGTATTCTCGAAATCATCCTGTACAAAGGTCTTCACCTCTGAAAAGAAAGGTACCAGCCTACCCCTCAAATTATCAACATTAACTTCATCTGGATTCAGCCGCCTAGCAAATATGGCCTCAAAAGTATTCTGAACCCCATCAATGATATTGGCCATAGCCTTATGTATCCTAGCTAAATCCGCCTGTGCAGCGTCGAAGAAACCACGTCCCGTGATCGCTGAAGAATACCATCGAGAGAAATCATATCTGTCATTCTCCTGAATGACACCTCCATCAATCAGCAACCGCAACGGAACATGCCTCAATGCCTCAAGACGCTGAATTACTCTGCTCTGATAGATAGAAGCATCGCCCCAAGCATGATCAACTACCTCCATCCGTGCCAAAATACTGGAAGCCTGCCGAAAAGCAGAAGCAAGGTCCTCCATAAACTTTTCTGTCTCAGCACGAACTCCTGTGACCCACTTGTCTGCTTCCTGTGCCATTTTTCCTAACTCCATCAAGCCACTGATTGACTCTCTAGGTATCTCTGCTGGAGGTTCTATCACTGGAATCTCCTGCCCTCGAGAACGAGACAACTGCTGTAGATATCCAATCAAGGCCTTGTGTTCTCTTTTCAATCTTTTATACTTTCCTTCCTTCTTGAATAACCTATCTTTGAGGGCGAGGTAGGAGTTGTCACACTCCTCTACAATCTGCGCACTAGTGGGGCGTCCCAAATCCAAAGTCGTGACCACATAATTCTCAGGCACTGCTTCATTTCGGTCACAATCAACTTGAGGCACGGCAACGTGAAGAGTACGAGAACCATCCTCTTCAGTGGAGATTTTCGAAAATTTTCTTGCCTTCTTCTTCTGTGGAGATGCACTGATCCTGTTCAAAAATTCTTCCATCTCAACTGCTGGATCAATATCCTCACTGGGGCTTCTTCTCATTCTATCCTTAAGCCAATCAGGCACATCGTATTGTATATCGAAGGGTTGTTGTTCCTGTGCCTCTACTTCTCGAACTTGCTCAACTTCTATATCATTCTGGCGAGGCTCATCGTCCTCAAGTGGCTGAGTGTCTCCTGAAACAATATCATCATCATCATTCATAGCCGCCTCTAACTCCTGCTGAAACTGAGGGTCAGTAATGGTCCCCTCATCATCCCGCTGATCAGCCCTAATAGGTGCGTTGACACTCTGGCCAACCGACTCTCTCCGTGGAGGCTGATTATTACCCTGTACTACTTGCACCTGATTCAGTGTATTCCTCTGATCAGCAAACAAAGAAACCTCCTGTATACTTGGAGAACGTGTCTCCAATGGTGATGCAACTGTGACTCATGGAGGTTCCGGTTGAATGGGCTCCTGTCGAACTAGCTCTTTCTTTCGAGATTCTAGACCTCGTGTGATCTGTTTCTTCCTGCCAGTGGTGGGCGTCCTGTGATCTCCCATCAAATTGTAAGTCAAAGCAATTGACCTACTCTTCAACCTGCTCACACGTCTATCAACCCACGCCCTAGTGAATGTCAAGACAGGAATAGAAAGTGTGTCCAAGTCAGCCACCTCAGGTTCTGACCAGTCTGGGGTGGAAGTGGAGTATCTCTCACTGCTGCATAATCCGGATGAACAACATCCATATCTTCGTTCACCTGGTCCGGAACCGGAACAACTTTACACTCCCTGATCAGAGTAATCGGCAGCCGAGAGAACATTCTTTTCCCGACTTCAATCTCATCAGCTGCATCAGCCCAATAGTCCTCAATGGTGGCCTTATGTTTAAACTCCTCTGACAATACCCATTTGATGTTATGATGTGGGTCGTAGTGTTGTCGGCTGGTGTGGTATGAAAAGTGATAAAATTGAAGTTCACTTTCAGCCTCTCTAGCTGCCTGTATTGAGGGACACACTTCATCCGAGTTGCCCATGACAATTGGAAATTCTACTCCCCCCTTCTTCTTCTTCTTTTGAATTTTATCAAAGGCAAGCAATTGCCTAGATATCTCTAGCATTAAAACTCTATCCGTTGGGTACTTAGGCAGCCTATATGGGTACGATGAAAAACCTTGCAGCCTAATGTAAGAAAATTTTGGAAACTGTATAAACCAGCACCCATACCTTTCAATTAATTCCTGGGCTTCCCTCGAGATTCTGTGATGTAACCGCTCTTGAAGCAATCTCGTGATATGCATGGTGAAAGCATCATTGACACGCTTGTAATGAGTAGTGCTTGCCAAATGCAACTGCGGACAAGCATCATATATTTTAAACTGGTGGGAGCCACAACCGACAGGTTCCTTGTAAGAGATCCCCCTGTACTTTGTCATACGAGCCAACATATAGATGATGTAAGAGCTCATGTAAAATGTCTTCGTCCTTCTCAAGCTCAGGAGCTGCTCATGCAAATTATCACTGATCATCTTGGCCCAATTGACATAGTCCTTCCCTTCCAGCACGAGGTTGATGTAGTAAAACATCCAAGGCTCAAAAATGAAGGACTGTGCACAACCACCAACTCTGCTCAGCATCATAATGAGATCACAATATTCTTGTTTCAAGTCCTCTGCTATGATCTGCTTCGGCAACTTTGTACGAGAAGGCTTGGGAGTGCTCATCCAGTGAGTGTTAATTGTCTCCGTACATCTCTCGAAAGCAGAAGAGTACATCCGTTCAGCTCGCTCTCTGGACTTGTAAACCATGTTCCTGTGCACCGGGATCCCGAAAGCTTCACCAATGGCTGCCGGAGTAAGATTGGCTAGCACTTGGCCATCTGGTGATATGATCGATCTGTGATCCTTCTCATAATAATCGGCGCACTCCATCATCAGCTCCGAGCATTGAATGGCTGGCGGGAAACCAGCAGCTGCATATAACCCACTTCGAACAATATTGTGTGAAGTGGTCGAAGGCCGATGACTTCCAATCCCTAACATCCTGTTCTTGAAGGTCTCCAGGTTGACGGAGCCCAAGTTGGTGTCTGTTAGCTTTCCCAACTTTGAAATAAACTTTGACTCCGGCATGAATGTCTTACTCAGCTTCTTGATCATAGCCTGTCTGGATGCACCATTGTCCTTGCCAGTCGCCCTTGCCTCAGCCATCTGCAACATAACAAACTTTCATCAGCAAATTAAATTTATAAAAGAAGATAAGACATTGTGTAGGGGCTGCAGTCGACTTCAAGAAGCTGCAATAACTTTTCTTATTTGCAAACCTCAGCTTCTTCTCTTGAACTTCAACACTTAGAAAAAGTTTCTAAGTAAATTTCAGTGACTTCACTACTCTTCAGCAACTCCAATCTGCAACTTGAACTTCTTTAAATTCGTATTTCACCAGCAATCAGCAAATTCGCACTTTTAAGACTCTCAGTAATATCTTCACTTCAAGGCGTCCCTCTTAGCATCAACAATAGCAAACTCGAGCTTTGTACCTTTTAAATTCTTTGAAACTTCTCACTTCAAGGCGTCCCTCTTCAACTGCAGATTTGAACACCTCCAGCAATTTGCAAGTGCGCCCCTCTTAGTTCTGGCAACTTCAAATTTCAATCAGCAACAAATCCAATCCTAGCAATCAGCAAGTGCGCCCCTCTTGACTTCAGCAATGGCACTTCTCCAACAACTCAAGGCGTCCCTCTTCAGCAGCCTCAGCAACTTCAGCAAACTCCAGTCTTCAACAGAATTTCAAATTCTTCAAGCTTCAACAATTCTTAGCAACAATCTTCACTTAGAGCAAATTCGACCTCCCCAGCTGTGAAAAATAAGTGAGAAACTTCTTCATTTTATAGCTCAAAATCGAATTTTAGAAGGAGCCAATTTTAGCCAGTGCATTAAACTTCCACTACTCCACTTCAAGAATTCGAATTTTCCCTCTCTGGTATTTCTGACACTTGTCTCTCGACATCAGGAATCTTAACCTTCTAGAAGCTCGACTTTGACTGGTATCTTTGAATTTGCTTTCGAAAAATTTAATTTAAATTCATCCTTTTAATTCACCAGCCGGAACTCTGTCACTTGAATTCGAATTTAACTCTTCATCATCTCTGGAAAATTCATCTTTGAAGAATTCAATCAAAATCATCTAGGCAACCCATCTCGAATTCATCATTCAGAGAAATTTATTCTGAAAACACATTTTATTCATCTTGCCTTAGAGAATTTTAAATTTTCCCTTAGGAAAATTCGCAATTTGAGCACTGATTAAATTCTTCACTGAAAAAGTGTTAGCGAAGTGCAGAAAACATAGAAATCCATCTATCATTGCGAACGTTCAGTACCCAGAAGAGAATTTTCTTCTGAATGCTTCGAATCCATGGGTACCCAACGAATGGGTTCATTTAATTTTTAAATTTTGAACCTTAGAAAAATATTATTTTTATCAAATTAAATTCATTCTTCGCCTGTGATCATCTGTGTTGCTCCAACTTGAAGAACTTGAATTCACCCTGCATTATCATCGTTCTGACTTCATCACTGAGAAAATTTGCCGGAGTTTCACGAAAGAAAATTTCACTACCTTGAGCTCTAGGCGTATTTTCCAAGGGAGAAAATATTTTTGTCTTAGAAATTTTTTTTTAAATCATTACTTGGGAAAATTTTGCCTTGGAAATTTTGCCTTAAAATTTTTTATTCAATCTTGCCACTTGCATTTTACTCCACATTGAAAAACACTTTTGAAGCTCCAACGCCTTAGAGGAAATTCCTTACTCACCACTTTAGGCGTATATCGTACTTAGAAGAATTTAAAATCACGCCTTAGCACTTTATTTCCACCCTTTGGCAATATTTTCTAACACTTACAACACTCATCACCTCTGGCGCCTAGCACTTTTGAAGAAAATCAAAAACTACGCCCAACATTCATCCTTCACCACCACACATGCCTTAGAAAATTCCTTACCACCTTGGGCGCATATAGCATTTGTAGAAGGATATTTAACTTCATCACGCCTAGGCAACACATCCATCACCTTGCAATATTTTCTAACACACCACCTTGGGCGCATTTTGGACTTGAAGAGGGATAACGCCTAGCATTCACCCTTCCTTTACCACGCCTTTGAAGTATTCACTCATCTTTTACCTTATTTACCACCCTACACTCACCTTTACCACCTCAACTTGGGCGCATTTAGGCATGCAAGGAGGATGACTCTTCAACTTCACCTTTTTTGTCTTCACTTGACCTTGTTTGGGCGCATTTTGCCTATGGAGGAGGATGAAATATGTTGACTCCTTTGACCTGTTTGTCTTTTGGGCGCATTTCACCCCTTGAGGAGGATGGGCGCATTTTGGGGGGTGAGGAGGATATCCACACTTAGAAAAAATTTTCAACTTCCATGAGCTTCCCTTGGGTGCATTTTGCTATGCCTACAGGATAAAAAAAACGTTGACTTTCATTGACCACTTGTACTTAGGGCGCATTTTGCCCCTGATGAAGGATAAACTTCATACTTAGAATTTTTTTTGCTTGGCATTGCTTTGAAGGCGCATTTAGGCTAGGCAGAAGGATGAAAAGCATTGACTTCCTTTGACCTTACTGCTAGATTGGGCGCATTTTGGACTGTGTGAAGGACGAGCTTCATTCTTAGAAATTTTCATGCCTTCTCATCAACTGGGCGCATTTTACCTGTAGTGGAGGATAAACTTCAAACTTAGACATTTTTCCTCGTCCTTGCCAGTTTTCATGCCCTGCTATTTATAGTAAGTCTTCTGATTTTGCATCTCTGAAGCTCTGAACGGCTTGAAATTTTAAACATAGCATCCTCATGACCTTGTTGTCCTGTTGACCCTGCCATTTTTAGTTACCCTGCTATTTTTAGCCCATTTTTGAGGACGATTTACTATAAATAGTAATTGCTTGTTTCTGATAGCTCCAGTGCTCCGATTGACTTGAAATTTGGATGAGGCGCTCCTCACCACGTGCCTGTCTGTTGATATCACCGCATGTGCCTGACTTACTATTTTTAGCCAGTTTTCAAATTGACTTACTATAAATAGTAAGTGCTCCGTTTGACTTGAAATTTTACCAGCAGACAGCCTGAAGGATGCTGATCGCGGTGGTTTACACCGGTTTTCGAAAATTCTGACTTCTTACCCTCCTTTTCAGGCTCCGAAGTTGGAAACCTTCGTTTCTGCTGCATTGCGATCAGCTCGTGATTCTGTACTGCTGGGAAGCGGCTGCTGGGACGCTGCTAAAAATAGTAAGTTCCTTTGAGTGGTTATCTCTGTTTGCATGTCACACCATCGCGAAGCTCTCGAAAAACCCATTAGGAATCATCTGACATGCAAAAGAAACCCTGACATGCAAACCCTAAAAATAGCCTCGGAAGACTGAATTTTGAAAGTTGTCGTCTCGATTTGCATGTTACATCATTGCGAAGGTCTCGAAAAACCCAGAAGGAATATTCAGACATGCAAAGAAAAACTCTGCATCTGAACCCTGAAATTTGCTTCGGAAGCTGAACTGCTAAAAATAGAAAGTTGTCTGTTTTCGCTCAAATTTTGCATACGAACAGCCTGATGCGCTCTGAATGCAGTGTGACTGTTGGAATCTCAAAAATGCTGACGGATTGCCTGCAATTTCGCACTTACTAAAAATAGTAAGTACCTCGGAATTAGATGAAAACTTGCTGAGAGTCTGCTGGAAGCATGCAGACAACACTATTAGTCTCAATTTTCAATTTATTCACTTTATTCAACCTCGGACTGATCAGGAAAAATGAAACCCCAATTCTTTAGACTTGGTCAATTTCATGCTTAAGCTCCATAGCGGGCACAACCCTCGAAAGGCAGACATCAGAAAAGAGACGGAGCAAGAGAGAGAGAAAAAAAACCCAAGCCAAAAGACCAGGATGGAGCAAAATTTAGGGGGTCCCCATTTTGAATGGGGCGATGTGTGAAAAGGTCACAACAGGTATATGCAAATGGAAAACGCGTTCACAATTGAAAAGAATGAAAGCATATAATGGACGAATGAGATGGGAATAAACAATGAAAGATATAGCTAAATCTGCAAATGGAGATACATTGAAAGGCGATGGAGAAGAATGTTCAAAGAGTGTAACGTTTTCACATAATTCTCAGCTGAAGACATATAGAATGGAGGGCGTATGGAGGGAAAACGTGTTCTTAACTAGGGTAAAGAATAACACGTTTTTGTAAAATGATGAAGGCGAGTGAAGAGAAGGCGTTTTGAGTATAAAAAGAAAAACGCGTTTTTGTGTATTTACAAATGTAAGGAGTGAATAAAGAATAGACAAAAGGCGAATATGACTTTTCATTATATAACAGTAAAATGTGTGAAGGAGATGAAGAGAAACGCGTATTATTCAAGACATAAACTAAAAACGTTGGAATCAAAGGCAAAACGCATGAATGTAAATCACGTTTTTCATACAAAGATGATAAATAACAGAAAACGTTATAAAGAAATAAGAAAATAAGCAACATACCTGAAAATGAGAAGAAAAACAAAGAAGAAAAACCCTAGGCGCATTTACAAACTCAGAAAATGAAAGAGAAGACTTGAATATTTACAGTTGAGAGTCCGATCTTCGAGCTTGTGGATTTATGAGATCTCCATGAAAAAAGGAAGAGAGGCGAAATAGAATTCAAACTGCTCTGGTCAAGAATGGTGTCGGACTTTAGAGAGCTCTTTGCAAGTGAAAAATGACACTCAAAAGTAAAATCGGGCTTTTCAAAGACAAATGCAAGTTACTTTTCACAAAATCGGGTCTTTACAAAGACATTGCAAGTATTTTAAAGTAAATTTGGACCTTTTTAATCACTTAACAAGTGAAATTGGGCTTCTTAAATGACATTGCAAGTGTTTTAAAACAAAATCGGGGCTTTTTGAACACTTTACAAGTGAAATCGGGCTTTTCACAAGTATTTGCAAGTGCTTTTAAAGAGAATTGGGCCTTTTCAATCACTTTACAAGTGAAATCGAAGGTAAGAGGAACTTTTGAAGACACTTGCAAGTATTTAAGTAAAATCGGAGTTTTTAAATACTACTACAAGTAAAACAAAAACAGACTTTTAAAAGTATTTGCAAGTGACTTTAAAGAGAAACGGACTTTTTAAAAGCCATTACAGGTAACTCAAATTAAAAATAAACTTGCAAAGGGGCTCAAAAATTCCTATACTTGCAATATAACCAAAAAGTTCCTATTGTTTACTTGCAGTGAAGCTTAAAAGCTCCTACTTGCAGTGATGTTAGAAAAACCCGAAATGGACCAAAAATACACTAAAAATGACTCAGAATTTCATGAAAACGAACGAGAATGAAAGAAAAATGGTAACCCAAAGGATTATAAACCTAAAACTGAGATTTGCTAACCTTTGCACCTCGTAAAACGTGCCTCAGAGGAGAAAATCTTCAAATTTTATCAAAATTTTGATTGGTTATCCGAATTTTAAACATGTCAAAAATTCAGGATAACAATCCTAAAAGCGTTTTTGTTGCACTTGTTTTGGTCGAATGACAGAAACGGAGGAACAATCAAGTGTCTATCGAAGAATATGCAGGTAGGATGGAACAATCAAGCGTCTGTTTGCATAGCTATAGAAAGAACCTATGTCACAGAGTTCGCTGAATTTCATGCTTGAATTTCGAAATTTGGTGAACATGTACTGTGATGAGCCTTGCTAGCTCACTGCTTAAGCCCCTGTCTTTTTCTTAAGTCTATTTGTGTTTTTTAGTTTTTTAGAGAAATTTTGTAGACAGAAGAGAAGGTGCGCATCATATAAAAGCTCACAGAATGAAAACTTGAGCAAATCTAATCAAACTGAAATTGTAGAAGGTATTTAATAAGCTCAACAATGGATTTAGAACATATAAACATACCCGAAAGCCTCCAGTTTATTTAATTAAGAAATGAAGCCAGTTTGCCAGTCTATACATGAAAATCAGACAATATTTAGAATAGGATGATACAAAGTCTGAATCCAGCTGTGAAATTAGAGCAATAGAAGAGGGAATGCCAAGTGCTGAAGATAGTGAAGAGAAACCCTCAAGAAGATAGGCGTTTCTTCAACCAGCAAGTGCGCCCTAGCTCAAACAGCCACGCCTTTCAAGCAAAAAGACCAGAAACACAATCTTAGAAGGTGCGCCCAAGTAGCTATGATGCCTGCCATGAAGAAGGAAGATCACCATCCATTCAAACCCTCTGTTTCTGATGAAGAACACTTACAAAATTTTTGTTAAAGCACTGCAGAACTTCTGAATGAAGCTCTCTCAATTTGCACCAATTCAGTTGATCTCTCACAACCTCACAAGTGCTCACACTGAAGAGATTTCATTCTCCAATGGTGGATTGCTGCAAACCTGATCACAGGATGAAAGCAAGGGAAAAACCTCCAAGGCAAAGTTGAAATATTCAATAGATGAGTTTCTCATTGCCTAAAACCCTTATATAGCAAAGAGGTGTGAATTTCTAAGGATTAGGGCATACTTTAGGTCATTTAAATATTTTGAAATAACCTCAAGTCCTTTTCAATAGTTTCAGATTTAATATTTGGCCCCCACATAAAGGTATTAGTGATATAAAATTAAATCACCTTTTTTTTTTTCCAAACTCATTTAAGTGATATAAAATAATAAAGTCAATTTGACTTTATAAGAATACTTTAAGTTAAATAATAACTTAAATCACTTAAGTAAGCCTAACTTCCTCAAAACTCAATAGAATTCAGTGCCGTTAGAAGCAGACAACTCCTGTACAGCCAAGGCCTGCAATGAGCCAATCCTAGATCACAAAAGATGAGAACGAACAAACTCTCCAGAAGATACCACTGACCCTCTAACCAAAACAGTTTGCCCACAAGGGTCTAAGTAATAGGCTAACACACTCAAAACAAGATCACGCTAAAAAGGGGGACATTACATGTACCAAGCACATGAAATTCGTCAGGATTCGCCACTAAATTCGTGCTTGAAAAGACGTGCTTTTTTCGTAGAGTTTTTTTTAAGAAACAGGTGCTGAGATATTGCGTGACCACACTGCAATGAGATTTGCTTTGACCTGCAAGCTATTAAAAGTCATGTGATCCTCCATTTCAAAAACTCTGCACGACTCCCAGACAGGCCATCGTGGTTTTATTATGCAGTTTAGAGTTTTATTTTTTAGGTTTTTCTATGTTTTATAAGATTTTATACATCTACTTATATTAATACTTGTATGTTTTATTTATTGAATTTTTATATTAATAATTATTATTTTTAAATAAACTAATAATTATATGAGCTAGTAAATATTATTATTTATATTACTATATTATTTATTAAATTATATAATAAAATTATAAATTAATAAAAATTTTAAATTTAAAAATTCTAAATTAAAACTTGTATAGTTTATATATCATTATTTAATATTAATATATATTTTTTTAATTAATAGATTTAATTTTTAATGTGTATATCTATGATTTTTAATGTTTTATGTATGGACGTATCCAAATGTACCCACACCAAAAAAAGAAATTGCTGTACCAGCGTACCATACCCACATACCCGTACCCAATTCGACAACTTAGCTTCTTCTCAATGTTAGCATCGTCCATCTTGTCCCAGAACCAACTTCAGGGGCCTCTGTTTCTATTTTATTCTCCTCATTGCAGGGCTTTTTGATCTATTCCTTTTCCAACTGAAGAACCACCTTAGAGTCAACACCAAAAGTAGAAAAGAAAACAACATCTGAACTAGCTTTAATAGCCAAAGGTTTTTTCTGCTTATCCAAAGCAGCCTTAGTATTTTGAGAAGGATCATTCTTGCATGCATCGCACAAATGACCAAAATGTCTGTAGTTTTGGTAGAAGACATTAAAATTCTCATATTCTATAGTCTACACCCATCTACCATATTTAGATTTTAATGCAATACTGGTAGGCAAAACCGAGTTTACAGCCACATTCACACAAATCCTAGGAAAGACCAACCAAGATTTTTGCTTGGTGACTTTGTCAACCGCCAACAGGGATGCAAAGGAATTGGCAATTCCTTGAAAGACCTTATAGTTCTAGAATTCCAGAGGGAGACCAAGGAGGCAAATCTAGGTTGGGGCAACAGTACCCAGATCTGTAGAAGGGTCAAACCTCGGCTTCCACTTACAAAGTGAAAGAAAGTTTTTAAATCCATTATCATAAGACTAGGGAGCCCCCGTTAACACCATGAGCATATTTTCTTGCACCACAAAGCTGGAAAGAAAAAGCCCACCAACCATTGCACTTATACTCACACTACCCTTCAGCTTCCATTTCGAATCAGCCCACTTCCTAACTTGATCTATATTTGGTCGGAAAGCAAGAAACTTACCCACAAGAGAAAGTTGCAGATCCTCAATAGCATCCTCTAGAAGATCATCCAACACAAAAACTTCAAGCCCTTCCACCAAACAGGAAACATGCGAAGCAACTACAAACTTTTCCTTAGCCATACCAAGAGAACAACCACCTACGAGCTTGTCCACATAGGAGGTCGGATCCTCCTCTGTGAAGAACAAATCTAGGTCATAGGCCAGGGAAGAAGGAGACGATTGTAGACCCCGACTGGAGGAAAAATTGGAAGATTCCCCCGAAAGTCGACCACCAAAAACAATAATATTCGATGGGGGAGGTTGTTGGGACCCCCCACCAGCCAGGCCCATGGACCAACGTTCTCAGAAAAGACAGGAATTTGAAAACTTGAGCGCGTGTGATAGCTATGTGAACATTGTTGTTAGCTGAGCCTTGGTTATTTTAATAAAGTGACTTTATTTTACGTCAATGGAGAATTTATAAAGCGGGACATTTTATGAGCGGGAAAATGAAATTAAATAATAAGTTGAAAGATGGATATAAAAGAGTTGAGAGCCAAAAAACAATTCATTCTTGACTTGTTATTTCTTGGAGAATTTCTTTGAGAGCTTTTGCTTTCAGTTGGGCAAACTCTTGGGTTCTTTCTTGGTTGATTGGACAAAATCCCATTTCAGCCAACCTTGGTGTAAATTACAAGCAAATAATAAAAATTATTGTGTTGTGTGTGTAAAGTGGAGTGCAAAAGTAAAATTACAGTGCAGTGTGTGCAATGGTGAAATGATATACAAATGAAATATTATTTATATTTCTGCTGAGAAACTAGTCCCATCCGTACCATCCTAGTGCTCCCTAATGGCCATACAACTTCATTTAAAAAAACAGATCAAAGCTTTTGGTAAGGCTTAAAGCCTTACTACTATCTAGCATAGCCTTAAAAGGCTGGTGAAATCTAATGCAGCAGTCAAAGGGGGAGTTTATTGCCCTTAAAGGACTGCCATACACCATCAAAGGCAGACATACTTGTTTGGAGGGTGTCGTAGAGCTAAAGGAGGGTTAAAATGAATGCTGATTGGGTTAAGGGAGTACTGATTGGACTATAGGATTAGAGGTCAGCCATTCGAAATTAATATAAATTAATATTTTATAGTGTTATCAGGGAATTTCTGATGTATTGGTTTATATCAGCAATCTACACAACTATTACATGGTCACTGGTGCATATGATATTCAAAAATTCAGTAAAGAAATTGTTATCGTAAGCCGAGAATTTGAGAAAATTAATTTTGTGATAACTGTTATGATATTATGTAAAATGAAGACTTCATGCAAATTGTTTGACAAAATGTGCTTGTGAAATCTATGATCCATGGCATGATTTTATGACCTTTAATTTTAGTTGCAGCAGTCTAAGTATTTGCATTCAAGAATACTTCATATTTGATTTTATGTAAAGTGTTTGACAAAATGCCAGCCCGGTAAAAATCAGAATTATTGCAAACTTGGAACAAATTATTTTGGTGTGGTTACTACACATCACTGAATTGGTGAGTAGAGCTCCATGTTAGGTTTTAGCCTAGGTATTCGTCTTGGTTGTAGCCTAACAATGTCCATCTTGGTTGTAGTTGAATGATGCCACCTTCATTGTAGCTAGATGATTCCACCTTCATTGTAGTGGGGTGGAAATTGTTGTATCCAAATTTCCCTAATCTAGTAAGCTTGGACCCATTTTGAGTGGATGTACTCCCAAGTTGTGTATGTGAGTCTTGGTCTAGTCTGAATGTCTAGCCCTTTGTGTGTGTAATGTGAGTTAGTGAGTGTTGTGTGTTGGAGTGACTAAGAAGAGCATGGCACATGATTGTCTTAAATGGCCAAATGCTTGTACAATTCAAACTAGTCGTGAAATTTTGGTAATGGTTGTGTGCTTCATCGATACCCTCATGAATTTGGATACTAATTGTGAGTGTGGTTAGGTGAAGCAACAAGCCCAAAGCTTGGGTTTGGCTGTGAGCAAAGACACTTGCATCCTAGAGGTTAACTAGTGATATGTGAACTTGTTTGTTAAGAATTAAAAGTTATAATTGTGGTAATGTTGATTGTTTAGAATCTTAGGTATATGCTTCTGGGTGTAACACATATGATTTATTGAATGATTTGTCATTTTATGTTGTCCTAGAATGACCACAAAGGAGGGACAAAAGGTGGATAGACTTTGTGAGATTTATCATAGCTTTGTAACAAGAGGTAATAATATCTGGGCTAGTGGAGGACAATCTTCAAATTGTTGTTGAATTAAAAGAAGTGATGATAGAAGATACTTGGAGAAACTAGCAATGAATGAATGTTAATTATATTTTAATTAATATATATGCCTTGATATAACTAGTGAATGAATAAATTAGTTGAGAACTAATATTAGTAGAGTAAATAATGCATTCCTATCCTTGATTGATCTTGAATGCTAATCAAGGAGTGGATTCAATGACATCTTGGAATGTTATAGGAAATGTAGCTAAGCTATCTTGTGTTAATAATCTAGAATGTGTGAACTAGATGGTCTAGTGCCTACACAAATCTTCTTAAAGGCATAAGTTTTGTAATAATGTTTTTTTTTTTGATCGGTAATGGGCACTTTTTAAGGTGCCTAACACTATTGGTGTTCAAATCTGCGAGCACACCAACCCAACGAAAGCACAAAGCCTGTGAGCGTAGCATCCCAACGGGGATTTGAACCTTGGTGGCAGCGTCACCAAGCAAGTGTTTCAACTGCTGCGTTATACAGGTCACCCCTTTGTAATAATGTATTTTTACTTCCATGTAATAATATATTATATTGGCAAGCTCACTTTCTTAATTATGAATAGTTCTTGTAATCTTTCTAATGTTGAGAATGATCTGCATGTTTTGTATTGTAAATTTCTACTACTATTTCGATATCATCACGAAGCAATTTAAAGTCTTCTTTGAAGGCCTTCTTCAATCTCTCTCCTGTGCTTCGAGAGGCTTGGTCAATTTCTGTTTACCATTCAATTGCTCCACCTCACAAGGTGGTTGGAAAAGATTGTAGCCAACTTGCTTTATCATCTTTCATTCGCTATCCAGATTGTTTCACAATTCTTACAATGCCTAATGGGATTCCTCGATCCATTGCCTGCAAACTTGGGCAATTTTTGTTTTTCTCCACTAGGGAGTTTTGATTCAGATGTTTTGGTGCTTCTGTCGCACTCTCGGCCACATAGGAATTCTCAACTCTTCCCTTAGCTTTAGCTTTCCATGCGCTTCTTTTGCCTTCAAATTTTATTTTATACACCCTTGGCTCGACTTCTTCTCCTTCAATTGACAAACCTTTCAATGCTTTGAAGGTTACTTTTGTACAATTCTATGAAGGTGTCATATCCCCGAATTGGAGGTATCATGATTTAATTAATTTAATTGATTAAGTTGTCCAAATTAATGATATTTCAAAAGGATAGCTTAATTGATTATTTTAATTAAATATTAAATTAATTATTTATGAAGTTATTCCAATAAATTAATATCTTGAGGATGACTTTATATGTAATTAATTTAATAAAGTGACTAAATAAAATAATAAATCATAAAGTCACTTAAGTGAATAAAATAATATTTTATTCTAGAAGCTTCTTGTAGGTGAATGAAAATTCTTTATAAGGAGCTTGATTGCAAGCCATTACGATCATGTCTTGGATTATTTCTACACCTGCGTGGTATAAGCTGAGGCTTGCATTGCTTGAGGGTTTGAAAACTCTAGAGTACCAGGTTCGGTTGTGAAAGATCAAGCCTAGCTGGAAGTGTTGAGGAATTCATCCAGGGTTTTTACTTGTGCTTCATCGAGGGATTGTATCAGGTTCGGTTGTGAAAGATCAACCCTAGCTGGAGTGTGGAGAAATCCATCCAGGGTTTCTATAGGTGCTTATTGGAGACATTTGACAAGTGCAATAGCTGTTGTATTATTTCCCTAGCTGAACTAGTGTGGTAGTTGGTTTATTATCACACCATCTTCATTGCAATAGCTGGTTTATTGTTGCAAAGATTGTTTCTTTTGGTACAACAGCTGATGTATTGCTGTAATCTGCATTCTTGAGAGGAGATATTTTCAGTCTTCTTCATTGGAGCCAAATTTGGTGGAGACGATATGGAGGAAACATTGAAGGACATTTTCAGTTTGTGCATTGTTTGGGACGATTTGGGTTGAAGACTGCAAGTTTGAAGACAATAATTTGTGGAGTTTTTATAGCTGCATGTCATTGGTGATTTTGTGAAGTGTCCAAGTTATAATTGCTGCCATTAATAAATCGACCTTCAGACTACATACTTAGAAATTTATTCATAGAGGTTGCTATTGGTTTCGATTCCTTGTGGGTATTGAAGTGCTCCAGTTGGAAGGCCAAGGTGACTATGTTTGGAGGTGTTTGGTAGGACTAGAGGCTGCCACGATTTTTATTTAGAAGATTGCATACCAAAACAGGGGGGGCTCATTGAGGAGGTCGAATCATCAACAAGAAGACTCTCTAATTGTTGCTAAATACTTCTACAGGCTGCCACTTCATTGCAGATCATTCCAGCATCATTACCCAGGTTCCTTTCATCATATTTTGCACATTTTGCATTGCTTCATCATAGTGCATAAGCCGCTGTCATATAGGAGAATTGTAGTTGCATCATTTGGAGTTATTGTAAGCCAAGAATCTTGGCATTTCATTGCAATCAGATTTGTAATCAGACTGTAACCAGTTGTGCACTATATAATATAGAAGTTGGGATTCACAAGTTTGCATAACAAGTGTTTGATAAATGCTTCATATTGTAGCTACTCATTTCAGTTGAAGTTGAGTCAATAGTATGCATACCAATTGTTTGTAGAAATGCTTCATAGCTGTAGGTGTCATTTGCAATTACTTTCAGTCATCTATAGTCATTGAAAAATACAAAAACAAATCTGCATTTCATTCTACATGCATAGAAGCTCATTTAGTTCAGTTTAGACAAGTTCTTTTGCATTTCCAAATTCAAATTCAAGGAGAAAACACAAACAGAAAATTATATCAAACCTAAACAGCATTCAAGACAATTGTTTGACGAAATATCCAAGGCTTAAAAAGGTGAAAACAAGGTCAGATTTTGCTAAGGACATTACAGAAGGACTATGACTTTGTCTCCCAACTTTGTCTCCCAACTTCCCTCGACTAGAGAAGGCTGTCTTGACTTTTCAACTTGATTGCGTTCTCGGCTCTAACTTGGGAATCCTACTGTTGTATTTTTCTCAAATGTTTCTTGTAATCTTCTCTTTCATTCCCTTTGCTCGATGATTCTTAAAGATCACTTGATTTCTTGATCTTGACCATGTTGTGGTCACCCCCCACCTTTATTGGGGTCTAAGGGCATGAATCTCTCAAATGTGACCCGATTTCTTTAAGGCAATGGCTCCAATTGTTTATTGCTCTATCAGATACATGAGTAAAATATATCTTTATGTGCACAATGAAATTATTACAGAAGAAGACTAGAGATGGTCAGCCAAGGATCAAAGTTGATCCGAGTAGATCATACTACTTTCCTTGATGATACACAATCTATTTAAAGGACCCGACAGTTGCCAAGAAGAATACAACCATCAACTAACTGATGCTTATAACTACCCAAAGACAACCAATTAATACATAATTGGATAACAAATTTTATTGAAACACAATAATAGACATTGTACACCAACTACGATTAGGAGATATTCCATTGGTCTGGATCAATCGAATTGTGGCACGTGTCTACACTAGAGTAAAGCAAATCTTCAGAGTAATAAGTTGTGAAATCCAAAACCAAAATATAGTAAAGTCAGATTCTAAATAATCTTGTGTCCATTGGGGCAGTTTGTCCTTAGAGAGGGTAACTCAGACTCCTTGGAGAAGTCTAAGAAGTTTGAGTAGTGTGAGAAGGCCAGGTCCTAAACTGACTGAATCTTGCCATGTGTCTTCTTGTGGGGCTAGAAGACTTCAAAACTCATTGAAACTCCCAGAGCTAGTTTATCTCAGTTATCTTGACTTTTCCCTAGAGTTGTCCGTAGGGATTAATTCCCGAGACTTGAATTTCAGTTAACTCAAAAAGGAAATGATTTCACATACAAGACATTTCCTCGCAATGAAATGAATAATTGAAAATTTCTGAGTAATTCTGAAATTTTATGGAACCAACATAGGTCTAAATCAAGTTGACTTTCTTTTCGGGTCCAGTAAACTATGACAAAAGGATAATTTAAAATCTGTTAAGTAGGCCCTTAGCAGCTCAATCAAGATCATAGTTGAAAAACCCAGTGAGTACTCGCAGGACTTGTGAGTACTCATTGGAAATTTTTGCCTGTGAGTACTCATGTGATTAAGTCACCACTGGGTTTTCATAAAAATTGTGGTGCTTTCTGCTACAAAATTTTCTGGAACCAAAAACTCATTGGAAATCAGAGAAAACTCATTGAACATTTTGTAATAAAAAAGAAGGGTTGCAATTTTATTTTTTTCACTCATTTTTTTTGAGCTCAAACTGAGATGAACCCTTTGTTGGTCACTGATGGCTAGGGCATGATTTTGAGCTCAAATTTTCGCTTGCAAGTGTGTAAATTCAGGTGTGGATAACTGGATGGGTGCATTTTGAGTTTTCATTATTTTTTATATATCCCTTTTAGACTTCTGTACTTTATTCTTTAGCTGTTTGCATGATACAGTCCTTAATTTTTCACAATTTTTTTTTTTCCAACTGTATTCTCAATTGTATTGAGAGTTATCTAGCACCTACCCAACATTACTTAATCGATAGTTAACACCTTTGTTCACAAGAAAAGAAACACTGCCACGAATAAATGTGATACAATAGAACAATGCACACTTAAAAATGGATTGCATGACAGCGGAAACCAAAATTTTAAATATAAAATTCGTTCAAAACTAATTTGAATAAATGAGGGCAGTATATATATATCATTTTTAAAAACTTTCAAAATGATTGTCACCGGCATCTATAGCCTATGACAGGAATTTTTAAATTTTAATGACTATTGGTTGATGACAGTAATTAAAATAGTAAAAATCGCTGTCATGGGCTATCTGGCATCCATTAAAAAATTTAAAATTAAACAAGAATAGCTTGTTAATGATAATTTTATTTTGTGCTATGCCTACAGTGTTAATTCTCGTTATCTATTATTTCCCTTTTGCTAGGCATGATTTCTATATATGAAGGAAATCAGTAATATTCATGTTTTCAAGGCATACTTTTCATTTAAACTGTGGTCACAATGGTTCCATGTGTCTAGTAGGCTCATTGTTTACTTGACAAAAAAATTAACACAAGGGCTGAGGATTAAACTTTTGAAGGTAATTGTAAATTAATGTCACAATAATATTCTGGCCTTTAACTGTTAAATAAAATTTTAAAAATTTGGTCTTGAGTTTTGGTATCCATTTTTTGGGGTATCACATCATAATGAGCAGTTAAGAGGGGCCTTGTTAGAAATATGGCTTATTTGGTAAAATAATAATATAATATCTTGACCACAGTAACTATATATATGAGGAGATTGAAGTTACTGATACTAAAACTTTATTTATTTTCTATAATTTAGACATTCGTTTTGCATACACTATGTGATGAAAAGAGAGGACTGAGCTCGTTTTGGAGGTATTTATGAAATTAATTGGAATTTCCGGATCAAAACTGAACTATTAAGTGTCTGAATCAGAACTGAAGTGCTTTATGCAATCTATGAATTTCGACAACTGTGCATTGATTTACATCTAGCCATGGACTATGAAATTTATATTTTTTTGGTAACAAGAAATAACCTCTCTGATCCATATTGTAAATGTAATTTGTGGATTAGCTGAGTATTAGCTTTTTTGTATTGGTTTGGGGTGGATAGCTTGAGCCAATTTACAAGGGCCATGAAAAGCAATAATTTGTGATCCAATTTTCTTGAAGGAATTTATTATCATAGCTAGACGAAATCTATGGTATTAATTGCGGTGCTTGAGCATTTATTTGATATATTCACATAGGATGTGTGGTCTATAAATTATTCTGTACACTTTATGCTTCTTGACATCATGTGCCATGATAGATATCCCTAGGTTGAAGGAAAAAAAACTGAACGTATTGAGGGGATGTAGATGTCCAAACAGGAACCCAGCTGGTTGTATTTGCCCCTATTGTTACTGTTATATTTAGAGTTGGTATGAATTAAGTATATTTCATTTTAGTATGATAAATACAACTTTTACCACATATTGTAGTTCCTGAATATTTTCTCTTGCAGTATTGGCATTGGCTGTAGTACCTGTAATATCAGTTGCTGTACGTAAATTTGGGAAATATGTTCGTGAGCTGTCTCACAGGACTCAGGCTGCAGCTGCAGTGGCTGCATCAATTGCAGAGGTTTCCCTCTTTTCTTTCATTCTCGCTTTCTGCCCTTTTTAATGTATACGACCAAAAGGAAATATTTATTAGTTGTAACTTAGATGAGGCTTTTATTGCCCAAAACTAATTATACTGCACTGATGTGATATGCTTTACATTACAATCACAAAGCCATTTGCGATTCACACTCTTTTCTACATATCTATGGATAAATATAATAAGTTTTTAAATGGTTGTCTTTCAGTCAAGTTGGTTCTCAGCATATAATTTTGTACATACGCTTCCATTTTAAAGAATTGAGAAGCATGGATAAAATAGCACAAACTAATGATAATAATGGAATAAATCTATATTTTTTTTGAAAGCAAGAAGTGCATTTATTTTGGCTCTTTCTTTTGCTTTTTAAATTAGGTGTAAGTTGTTTGGGCAAGTATACCTTTTGCATCTAGAGAAACCCACCATGTTTCAGCGAATGATGCATGATAAGCCTCCTAGTCTAAACACCTAAAGTGGTTATGTAATGTCCCTCTCCTGATTTTCCCTAGAATTTTCTCACAGATCACAAATTGCAACAAATTAGGGTTAGGGGTTCGTCTTACCAAATAAATCTCTTTAATGATGCAATCTTGGATTTGAATCTTGCAATCACCACATGAACAATATATGCAAATATATGTGTGTGTGTGTGTGTGTGTGTGTGTGTGCGCTTACTTATTAGAGTTAGGCAATTACATCACATCCAAAGACCATCAATAATGCAAGCATGTTAGGATTTGGGAGAAGGGACGTGATGGGTTCGCCCGAAGCCTTTTCTACACCAATTCTAAGAGGATGTCTACCACAGCCCTCTTACTTGGCGGCTTGTATCTACTTTCCCCATCAATGTCTCAACCCCCTAAAGGCATTTGCCATCTTGTGGAATTGGGTGGGGGTCATAAGTGGGTTACTTGGCTCTCTACGTAAGTGCCCTCTAGTCCTAGGAGCCATTACGGTCAACTCTAGAACGACCTACTTACTTAGCCGTGTTTACCCCTTTTGCTTACACCCCAATCCCTTCCTACAAGGTGGGTTTCAGTCAATCAAGCATATTTCATATTCTATCATAAGAACATATACTTAAATATTCTTTATTATCCATAAGCAATATGTATACATATGTAAAACAATGATTGGCAGAAAATATCTAGTATACCCCTGTATATATATATCTGATGATAATAATCTGCTGTGAGGAAATGGACTGGTTTCCCTTGTGATTGCTGGTCTGTATGTTCTTCTCCTTCAACTGATGCCTTAATGTTCAGATGTTGTTGCCTTTTCAATTTAGTCTATTTCCTCTACCAACCATTATCCTTTTGCATTGAAATGTTTTCATCTTTTATATCTGTGGTGGGCAGATGGTTATGTCCCTTTATTAAGGTGTGTCTCTTTGCTTGTTTCCTATGCCTCTTCATTTGAGGCATGTCTCTTTGCTTGTCTTCTTAACCAAATCTTAACTAACTAATTAAAGGATAATTAATTCCCATTAATATTATCCTTTAATAATTCGACTCCTCTTATTATTTCTTCCTGTCGCTGTTTGTGAGGACCGATCTGTGTTTAATCGCTGTCATACTGCCTCATTACCTTCCTTAGCTCTCAATCACGTTGATTAGTGGTTCTTCATACATGATCGACTGGTTTATACATGGCAATCTGGTCTTGTCAACTTGTATTCAGGCTTGCATTTTGCAGGGGCATGACAGGTTATCTAAGACAACTATCCTCATCAAAATGATATCTATACTAGAAATAAGAAGTAAAAGTAATTAGGCACAAAGAAAAAAGAGGCATTATCTAAGGAAATTATGTCACACTTATCTCTTTTAAACTAGAAATGGAAGAAATAACAAATAAGTGTGTACCTATCTCATCTTTCTTGAAGAAATGGTTGTGGTGGCACTAGTTGAAGTGTCCTCTCATGAATTTGGTAAGCATACATTACTAATGTTGTTTTGGATTCTTAAACCTGGCAAATATAGCTAGTTTCTAGGAGAAATGGGATAATCACATTGAGCTAGTTTCCAGTGTCCCAAGACAACCTAGGAGATCTGTAGCACCATCTTCTCAAGGTACTGTCCTGCAAGGTACCAATACAAGAGACCTCTTGAAAACCTCCTGTAAGAAGAGCAATTAGGTACTGCATAAACTCAGTCAACTCCTTAGAGAATTGCTCTTCGAAAGAACCAAACTGAGGCACCATAAGAGCAAACTCTAGAAAGCTAACATTGGCTTTCTCATTCCCAACAATTGTTGGATTGCAAACTAATGTGATTCCAAGGTTCCAAATTAATCTCAAAAAAGATCCACCATGCTAACACTGCGCCACTCTGATCATAATTGACAATCCATCGTATACTGCACTTTCTTGTAAGGGTTGAAACCTATACCATGAAACATCTCCCACTAAAGCATCCCAGTAATGTCCATAACTACAATACTTGTACGGTGTACCTAACATGATCCTGGGCAACTGGAAGAAATATCTATTCAACCCAAAACCATACTCAATATACCTCCTCAAGGTGTCATGCAAAGTCAGAACCGCAGATGCAAACTCCTCCAATCTTCTTGCAAAAAGGGAGGCAATCCTTTGCAAGAGTTCAACAAACTCACCAACATAACACCATAGGGATCTAACATGTCTCCTTTGTACTAATTTGATACAACCATGAAGACTAGCAAAAACACTTACTTTTCCAACTCCAAAGGTCACTGAATGATGAACCAAAGCATGCAGAAGTTCGATGTCTGAACCCACACTGAGAGTAAACTATCAAAGTTTACATCACAAACCTTCATAAGATGAACTCTGAGTTAGGTGTAATGCCCAAAATTAAAATTTTTGCTTCATTAAGGCATTTGAAAGAGTGGTAAAAGTCTTGTAGAAATTGTCAAAAAAGGTCAAAAAATGGAAATTTGCATGTCACACATTTTGGTTAAAAACTCAAGATTTTTAAAATTTGATGATCTGGCTCTCTTCAGAGCAAAATTGTCTACAAAACCTAGATCTCAGTTTTTTGGCCCTACTTTTTAGGAAAGTTTTTATTTTTAGAAAATTTTCAAAAATAGACTTTTTCTATGTTTTTTTGGGTTTCTTCTCAAATGGATACTGGCAAAATTTTCTAAAAATAGAAAGTTTCTAAAAATAGAATTTATGTTTCCCAGGTTCAAACTGATTTTGATTGGTTGAAAATACTTCTTGATTAGGCTGGACCAATCAGAATTGTCAAAAGATCAGTTTTTCTTTGGTGGGTCTATTCTACTTTTTCACAAGCTAAACAGGAGCTCTGAGGTCATCAATGGAGGATGGTCAACTGTTAGGTGCAAATTCAAGGTCTCAAATGCGACATAGATTAAAAAACGTCAAAAGATGCTCAAGGAATGAAGAATGAAGGAGGGGAATCTGAATATCTTGAAAATTGTGAAAGTTTGTCTAACACTAGAGATGTTAGGTGCCCCTGTCCAGTTAGGATGCCTAGCTATCTTTACCTTAGCATATTTTTTAGTCTTCAACATTCGATGCACAAGCAACTGCCAAGCGCGGAGTGGAGAGTGAAGAGAAAACAAAGAGTTGAAAAACTGAAAATAAAAACTAACTCTGGAGGAGTTAGGCGCCCCAACTAGCCAGGGGTGCCTAGCATTTAAGGCAGTCAAAAGCTGGAGTTAGGATTTGTAACCTCCAAGACAACTTTCTCAGAATTCTTCTGGCTTTGCAGCGGATCCATCAACAGGTTCACTGGATTTGTTGAACAACCAGAATTGCAAATTGAACAGAGAGGTTGCATCAAAGGAGCAAAATGGAAATCATGAAAATTTTCAAAAATATCCTAAGTCTGGTGATTATGGGCGCCCCCAGCTAGCCAGGGGCGCCTAGGGTTTTGGACCATCAAAATCAGCTTTTAGGGTTTGCAAAACCAGTCATCTTTTTTAGAATTATTCAAGCTTTCTAGTGAATATCTCAGCCAAACCAGAGGATTTTTCAAATGCCTGATATTGCAGATCAAACGAAGACGAAGATACTGGGAAATAAAAAGGTCAAATTTGAAAGTTGAAGAGTCATAGAAAAATGGCTAACTCTGGAGGAGTTGGGCGCCCCAGCTAGCCAAGGGCGCTCAAGAATTTCAGCACTCAAAAGCTGTTTTTAGGGTTTGCAACCTCCAAGAGATTCTTGTCATATTTGATCAAGCTCTTCAACGAGTCCGTTAGCTAGTTCACAGGATCTATTAGACGTCTAGAATCGAAGATCAAACGGAGGCATTTTATCAAGGAATAGTGCCCTAGTCCAAGAGAGGCTCCCAAGTAGTCATGGCTTAGCCATTTTTTAGATTTTGTCATTTGTCGTTCGGAAAAGTGGCCACATTCAACATTTCTGATTCCGGATTAGCTTCAGAGTTTTAAAGCTTGGAGAATAAAGCGTTTTTTCGTCCTCGAACCCTATTGAAGAAGGCTTTTGCATCCATTATTCACATATTTTGTAGGTTAGCATCAAGAAGAGGAAAGACAAAATTTTATTCACATCAAGATTTGAAGGCCAAAACGAGGTGCTTTTTCAAAGTTCTTCATAGATTTGTGTTCAAGTTGCACAGAGGCTTGCTTTTTCATGGTTAAAATTTCCAGGGCATCACTTTTCAAAAAAAAGGGGGTCATCCTTTTCAATTTTCATCAATTTGGGTCTGCTTGCTTTTTGATCCTCTTAAAGATTGGAAAATTTTATGTATTCAAGAATCTGCTTTTTTCCACGCTTTTTCGGGAAACCCTCAGCTTTTTCAAAATCTGACCAACTAGGTCTCTCTGGAACGTGATGTAGAAACCCTTGTTTCCCCTGTTTTCCGATTCTGACAGTTTTTTGCTTGTTTTGATGTATTTTGATTTTTTTGTGGTTTTTGCATGAATAATAAAGAATGCGATTTTGCTAGAATGGGATAATAAATTCAAATAAAATCATATGGGTGCTAACTGAAGCAAATAGCTAATGAAATGAGTAACCAATATGTTTATTGTGCTTTCCAAAACATTACAATGCTGGATCTTTGACATGCAAGTAAAAGACAAGTAGATTTGCAATATTCAAAAGAACCTAATTTCAGCCGCCCTTGAGAAGAAAGAGATCAGTATGGCTATCTAATGTAGATTCTCCTCTGTCAGAAGATGTCAAATGCTCCCAGATGCCCAAGCGCCTTCTAGTGTGAAGTCAGACTGCAAGAAGGGCAAGCGATCTGCTCTCAGAGGACAAGTACGGCTTTTAATGAAGAGGTACGGCCTGCTGCAACAGTACGGATCTGGTAACAGCAGATAAGAAATCTGTACGGCTCCTATAAGCTTGGTCTGGACTTGTGAAATGGACACCACCTCTGCAAACCCCTTTCCGGATGATTTCTCTGATCATAACCCTGAAGATGTATCAACTGTGAAGCTTTGTAATTTTTTCTGAATGAAGAAATCCCTCTGCCTGGCAATAAATCGGATGATATTTCACACCCTCTGAATCGCTTTCACTGGAGATGGCTTGTTCCCCAATGCTCTGAGACTGAAACCCTTGGCTTTCGTGCTCTGGTCAAGACTTGATCAATTTTCAATTCACAAAATAACATAATGGCTCGAATTCCAATGAAAATGCCTTATACTCATGAAAAGTGCGAATTCCTTAAAGATAGGGATCATTAAAATAATTCGAACTTTTCTTTTTTATTAATTCCATAGTCTTCGATGAAATTTTAATTATAAAATATAGTCTCAAATGGCCCCTTCCCATGTTGGGCGACCCCTTCAGCCAAAATCACTTAAGTTATAATATTTGAAATATTTTAACTTTATATTATAAGCTCCAATAATTAATATTTAATTAAATCAATTAAATATTAATAGCTCTCTCAATATTTACCCGATGCACGAACCGTCTGAAGCTGACGACTAAGGAAGTGATTTTGCACGTGATCAATCCATACTGCTAAAAATAGCAGGGGTCCCTCGCTGAGTGCCAGATACCGCTAAAAATAGCAACTCAGGCTAAAAGTGTCCGAATGAGCCCGAACGAAAGCCAACTGATCAAATATTGACATCTGAAGCTGAGCCAAGCTCCGTCAAGACCCTCTATCCATCCTATCAGCCTACGAGGGTCGCATAATAGGCTAATCCTGTGCTCTGAGAGATGTCAACTAGAAGGGGACATGACACGTGATTCTCTACAAAACCCTGACTCTAGTTTTTTTCTGGGAATCTGCTTTTTCAAGACAAATCAGCATTCTATTTTCAGCAGTTTGTGCAAAAAATTTCCAAAGATAGGCGAGATTACAGTTAAAATTCAAGATTTTCATCATACAATACTCTTCCATTGAAAAATTAGGAGAAGTGTTAGAAGCATAAAAGCTGCAGAAGAAACAGAGGAATGTCAGAAGATGGTGACACATAGGGTAAAAAAGATATGCTGAAGCAAGAGGATATATTTATAAAAGGTCATCACTCCAGTTGTAGAACCACCAAAATTAGCATGTTTGAAGTCACCTTTTGGGGCAGTGATGTTTTCCAAGAATAAAACTTAAAGCAGCAGTTAACTCGATGCCTTTTTCGAGTTTTCTTGCTATTTTTGTCTCACACTTATCTATTCTTTTAGAAATAGGAAAAATCAAGTTGTAATAGTTGGAACTTTCCCTACTTTTTACTTTCAATAGGTTGTTAGTTAGTTGTCATGTTTTAGTTTTAGAAATAAAGCTAGCAAGCTGGCAAGTCTAGTTGTAAAAGTAAGGAGATTTTAGGGTTCCCTACTCCTTGTTTGTGTATAAATAAGGGTAGCCTTGCCCATTATTTTTTTAACTATTATTGTGATAACAAATTGTTGAGCCTACTTTTGCCTACAAGTTGTTATTCAGTGTCTGTTCACTTAGTGTAAGAACAAGTTTGCATGCCTGCCTTTTGCTGCAAATCCTTGTTCAGTTTATGTGTAATTTGTGTCAAGTGTATTCTAGTTTGATCGCTAAATTGTAAGCCTATTATTGCTACAAACTTGCTGTCCTAGAAGTGTAATTGTTGTTAGAAATTTGAAAAATGAAATCTTATGCCTACTTTGCTTTGATTTACTGTCTCAAGTTTTGTTTTATGTGTTTTGCTTATATAATCTTTATTTCAGCTTGCATCTAAAAGTACAATGAGTCTTCAGGTGTGCATTGGAAGTGAGTTTTTTTAAGCATTTGTGTTATTGAATCATTCCTTGTTTACTTCTAACTCTCAAGCTTTGAGTTTACTTGAGTCGCTAGAAGCATCATTAGAGTAGGCCTAGTTGTAGTTGAAATTTTGAAAAAGAGAAAACCTTAGCTATGATGCAAAGAGTTTTATAACCTTATGCTCTTAGTTGAGAACAAAAAGATTGGCAATAGTTTAGTTTACTTTCTTTAAGCATCATCAGTGAAGAGGGAGCTTCCCCTCCTAATTTGAAGAGTAGTTTATCTGTGCATAGCTGTCCGTTTCTAATCCGTATTCCAAAGGTGCGAATTGAAACACCAACATCAGGAAGGTCTGAAGTAAACAATAATGCTTGCTGTTCAAAACTGAAATCAGTGAAATGCAATATGATTTTATTGCTCTACGCAAAGGACAACAACGACAAAATAATTCAGAAGTGGCTTGGAAGCTCCAACTGAAAACTATTACTTCCATGACAAAGAAGAAAGCGCCAACTCCCTTGAATGAGAGCAAACTAAAAGGTGAAGTGACTGACTTGCAACCCAAAAACAAGGTCAACATTGAAATTCTGATCTATTCTTTGCCAAGTAACACTCCCAAGAGTAATGTAATGTCCCCATTTTGGCCCTACACTCTTCAATAGGATTTAGCCTATTTCTGGAAATCCGTAGGCTAAGCTGAGGTGGAAAATTAGGGTTTCCTCTTTCAGATATTGCTCAGTTGGCGTTCAGAGGATGTTGTGCAGACTTACTATTTATAACAGTTGCTATTTTTAGCAAGTCTATCTTTTGGCAGTATCTGTCTAGCAACAGTTCAATCCTTTGCAGGTTAGTGTTCAGCTTATTATCTATTGTTTTGATGTGAACTTACTATTTATAGCAAAGCCATTATTTTAGTAAGTCTAAATTTACAGAGCATCATCAAAGAATTTCAACTCAAGTCATCTTGCTATCCATCGCCAAGATTGGCATTGGTTTTGGTTATCTCCATGGACCTGAGTTTTTATACTTAGTCAAATTTCATGTTTCTCAGTTGTACCCCACGCCTAGGAGTAATAACTTCATGTTGTTTTAAAAGAGGGGCCATTAAGGGGGTCAATTGTGCATTTAATAATTTATTAAATGTTTTATTGTTGCAAAGTGAAAAGGAGGTTGAGTAATATTATATTATTTCAAAAAGTAAAATGCAAAAAGGTGGCATCCCTTTTGGAAGTTGAAGTGATTCAACTTCTTGGAATTTGAAGAGTTCTTGTTGCTTCATTTGCCAATTGAAGTTTATATATTGCTGTTGTTTGAAGAGCTGATTATGCATATTTTTGAAGAGCAAAGTTACGCTGCTGGAATGAATCCAGAATCCGGCTAAGGGAAAGCTTAGCAAATTTACTCCATTCTTCGGGCCTGCAACTATGGTTCCCTAGGTGGTGGATTGAGAGTGTGCTTCATCCAGAAGTACATATTGAGCATTATTGTGGAGTTTTGGTGAGATATTTCCAGTTTTTATGTTGCTGGTTTATCATGGCTGAAAGTGATTTTTGTATACAGCTTTTAGTATGAATTTTATTTGGTTCTGGGTATTTGATCATTGCATTTCTATAATAGAGGCGACCATATTTGGAGGTTATCAAAATTTAATTCCAAGTTTCAAGATTTTATTAAGCAAAATCGCCCTTGCAAGGAGGCCGTACCTTTTTGGAGAGCATTGGGATTCGTGCATAAATTAATGGTTGAGTTTAGATGCTATTTTATCATTGTGAATTGGGCGCCAACCTTCTCAAGAGCTTTTGCAAGCTATATTTCATCTTCTAGAGGTATTGTGAAGGAGTTGTGATTATTTTTATGTGTTTTCAGTTTGCTGATAATCATTTCCAGATTGCTGATTTTTATATCAGTTTGCTTCAGTATTCTGATTTTGGTTTTAAGCTTCATTAATTGAGAGGATATCAAGTGGAAAAATCTTCTATTTCATTGTGCTTTGTAAAGATTGTAATAACACTTGAAAATTGCAGTTGTTTATCATTGTAAGACTGTAAACAGTAGTACTGTTCCAGTCATTTAATTAGCTGCAAAATCTTATGATTAATCTCTCATATATGTAACCCCTGGATGGTTTACCGCCAGTGTGGATAAAGAACATTCTAGAAGCTTATCTCTCTTATTTGCAGCTATTTCTATTCATTGTAAAGCTAGTTAGTAGTACTAACAGCTATTTCATTTTATTGCTGCAATTTATACTTGATTACACTCCCACAATTGAGTGGTTGAGTTTTAGAATAAACATTTTTCTTGATTGTAAATTCCCCCCACAAAATAAGTGGTTGTGTGGACAGTATTCCCCCCACGTTAATAAGTGGAAGAGTGGATTTAAAGGCTGGCTTGCCGCCTAATAATTGTTGTAAACTCACCCACTGAATAAGTGGAGTATTCCCACTGCTTGTGGATGCCTGCATCAGCAGATGAATTGTACTTTCAGCTCTGTTTATGCCTAACAATCCTCTAACCATATGCTATCACCTTGCCCACATTGGGATCTTGGTGAACATTCTTGGTTAGAGTTATCTTCTTTGCTGATTTGCATTTTTGGAGCTAACGCTAATCAGTGTTTGGTTGCTGATTTGAATGTTAATATTGGGAAAAAATTAAGGGGAATATTTCAAGTAACCATTCGTTCATTACTCCAATCCTTACTTAAAATCTCTCTCCAATCCATTTGTGGATAAGCAAATAGAATTACCAAATGGCTGGTAAAGAAAGGAACAACATCAATAATTTTGAAATTTTCATCCTTGTACCTCCAAAGATCCTCCCATCCATTCTCAGTTAATTTCATCAATCCTTGCTAAGGATCCCAAGCATGGATACCCAACCAAGAATGATCTCTAGCATGCCTAGAAAGGTGCACAACACATCTCCAAGTGCCATCCAAATCAAAATGCACATCAAAGAAATTTGTGACTTCTTTGGTAAAGCCATGTGAAGAGCACAAATATATACTGAGAGGGGGGAGGGGGGGCGGTGAATCAGTATATCAACAAACTTTTACCCTCTTAAACTTCTTATCAACTTCAAACTCTAACACAAATCAACTATGCAAGAATATCACAATATGAACAAGTTGACACCAAGATTTTACGTGGAAACCCTTGTGGGATAAAACCACGGTACAAATAATGTACTTTATGAATTATATATGCTTTTACAAAGAATGTAGGCACCAACCTATGTGAATCGATTATGTAGTTTAGTAGGCACCAACCTACAAAGAGCACCAACCCTTATTTCTGATTTAGTAGGCACCAACCTACAAGGAGCAATCACCCCTAAAGCTGATTTAGTAGGCACCAACCTACAAGGAGTACCAACCCCTACTTGCCAAGCACCAACCTAGCAAAGATTATAATTTGAATGATAACATTCCACCTTCAATTGTTGCTTCCTCAACAGATGATGGACAATTCTGCTCAAACAACCTTCTTACAAATCTGATGTATATGTTTGCCTTTAATACTTATTACTGTATCCAAAATCTGCACTTATTCCACTTCAATCTGCTTTATAGGATCTGCATGTATTCTTCACAAATCTGATCCAAACTGTGCACAATCTCCTTTTAGAAAACTGATCATAGCCATTCACAATCTTCTCATAAATTTAGTCTTCAAGATACTCTCTAATCTGCACATATCCTCTTTATAATCTGCCTTATTTTCTTCACATAATTCTCATGAATAGTTCATTGATCCCTATGTCATTCTTTTAGATCTGCAACATGACCCTCATAAGTCTGTATTTTATCTCAATTTAACTCTACCTTGTGATGTAGGACACCTCTTTAAAGCTCACACAGAAATATATATATCTGCAGTCTGCTGGTTTTTGGAAGATTTAACTTTTTACACACACAGCCTCACTTCAATCACAAATGATATTCATTGAAATCCATAACACATTTTGTCATGTCCCCGTTTTAGCTGACACTGTTTGTCGAGGAGTGAGCCTATTATTTCGATCCTCGTAGGCTGACAGATGGGTGCAGAGGATCATCGGAGGCAGTTGCTCAGTGTTTGGTAGCTCCAGTTTTGCAGTTGTGTCAGGTTGGGCCTTCGTAGAATCTTCCAAGAGAGGTTGAACTTCTATTTTTAGAAAAGTTAGTCAAAGTGAAGTCATATTCTCAAGTGTAAGGCACCGGGTTCAACTCTTTCAATTTTAGATCATCAAAGCAGCTTGATGTTCCATCGAGAAATAAGGAGTATTTAATGAATTATTAAATATTTAATATTTTGACTTTATAATAAAGTCACTTTATTGAAATATTTAAATATTTAATTATTTGGCTTAATTATAAAGTATGTATTATACTTTATAATAAATTATTAAATGTGACTTAATGAGTATTTTATATTCATTAAAAAGTGGACGCCAATAATTAATATTTCTCCTAAGTTAAAAGTGCAAAATTAAATCATTTATTTAAATGATCAATTAAAAGGAGATTGGGTCGAAATTCTTCAAGGAGTATATATTTACCAGTCAAGGCAAAATCGAACCATCTTGATTATTATTCAATTTTGTCTTTATTGCTCTGAGCATTGGAGTTTGCAAACCTTAGGGTTTCTGGCAGACGAACGTTTCTGGAGAACGAAAACTCTTCAGAGATCAGGCAGACTGAGGCTGTGAAATACCAGATGAAGCTTGCACTTGGTGATTTCATCCAGAGATCACAGATTGGATTTATTGAGTTATTTATTCAAAGATTAGCAGAGAAAATCATCTTCCTTTTGAGGCGACTTCAACAGAGGAATCTATTCAATGATCTGGCATCATTTCTTGGAGTCCGTACCATTCCTTTTTCTGCTGCAGACAGGCCGTACATTTCTGTACTTGCAGGTCGTACCTTTATTTCTTCAGAGATTCGCCTTCTGCTTTCAGATTCTGGCACTGAGTTCTAGGCACTGGGTTTTCTTGGGCATATCTGGAGATCCTGCATTGTATTCAGAGCTTGGAGATTCATTCTTATTTCTGGCCGTACCATCCATTTATTACAGCCGCCACCAGGTTCTTTTGAAATAAATTCATTTCTTGTTCATTTATCTACTTTTCATTATTGTAAAAGCTCTATAAAAATAATGAAATAGTGCGCCCATGTTCTCTGGCATATTTGAGATTAATCTGTGGAGATTTAGAATTTATTTGAATTTATTATCATTTATTGAGAAAATCGCAATTTTCATTATTTGCCTGAAAACACAAAAAAATACAAAAAAATACAAAACTTGCAAAAAACCTCAGTTTCAGTTAGGGTTTCTGAATCGAGAACCACCAGGGTTCTGACACATTTTCACGTCCTCCTACTCCAACACAAAGAATGTTCAATTAAATCATATCACATACAACACGGGATTTTTCTTTGATATGATCTTTATTTCACACGCACTACACACCCACTTTAAATCTGATTTGGATATCAAATATATAAGTTGCTCAAGAATTGCAACCCTTTGATGAAAGAACACATCATTTAAAAAATCTGTCTCTTCATGTCTTAATCACATCTTTTCAGATGTGTCTTTTTGCAAACTCATACCATTTCAATCTTAATTACACCTCTTCAAACAAAAACTCTTATTAATAATAACTCAAATCATTCCAATGGTTTGATTTAATTTTATTTTTAATGGAAATCTTAAGTCTCTTTTTTTGGATCACACACCTTCATGTAGTAATTAATTTTTGTTTTTATAATTTTGAAGTTGCATAAAATAAACCGTACTCCTTCAGATTTCTTAAATCATACCACTTCAAATTTGTCTTATATGTTTTTTGTTTTATTCACAAAAAAAAGATCGCAGCCTTCTATGGAAACGTTGCCTTTTTATTTATTTAGACTTTTGTCTTATTAGACTTTGTCTTCTAATGCCACCTTTTCATAAAGCAATATGAATCGATACCTTCTCATATTTAATTATTTAACAAGCAATTGTGCTTTAACAAATAAATCTGTTGTCTAATATATAAGCGCTGCCTTTTAAAGACTTTCGTCTTTTACTTATTTTTATCTTTTTCTTATTTCGTCTTTTTCTGGTTTTTGTTTTGTTTTCTGTGTTTTGTCTTTTCCTGTTGTTTATTTATTTTTAAATGCTTCTCTTTAATTTTTATTTTTGGTCTTTTTTGCCATTTGACCTAGTCTCAGTTGTTTGCTGAAATTGAATCATTATTTGCTGAGATTGAATCACAGATAAAAATTGACCTTGTCTAAGTTCTCCAATGATTTCACCAATGGCTGTGATTGGTGTAAACTGTTATGTCTACAAGAATTGATCTGATTTCTGCTTTCCTTTTGGATCTGTATACTTATAAAAACTGTTCATGCTTTTCAAAAATCTCTCTTCTGAATCTGCACATAGATTCTTCATAAAGTCTGATCTCTCCAAAATATCATTGCATACTTATATCTTTCTTCTCATATCTGATTGACCTCATATCTGATGCTTATATACTTTCAAATATGCTTCATGAATCTGTTTATGTTCTTCAAAGATCTGCGCAAGAATTCTTCATAAAGCTGTTCTATCCCTATTCTCATATTTGGCTTGTATCTGATATAACTCTGATGCATTCTCTAAATAGTACCACATTCAGATCTGTTTTTCTATTGTATATATACTTTCTTAAATCATGAAATAATTTCACCTTATGCTTGCCATTCGGATTCATGATTTTGGACTGGTTGTCACTTAGAAAGTGCAAAGTTCATATATATACCTTATGACTTTTCTTTCTTGTCAAGTATGCTGGTATGTATACGCTTCTTATAATCTCTATTTAAGCTTGTTCAATGTCTTTATCCTTCATGATCTTTATCCTTCACGATATCAATGATAACCTCCAACTATCTCAACTTGAGCACCTTTGACATCAATGACAATATTTCCAACACCATGTAGCCCGTCCATGAAAGCTCCAACAACTTTCCTTGCTACTATTCTAAAACTTCCAACAAGTTCAAGATCATTATTTGGAAACTTTTCAAATTAAAAAATAAAGAAGTCTCCATGAATTAATTCATCCCATGAAGATATTGCATCTCCTAGTGTCACAACACTCCTTATGCAATCGTCTTTTGTCTCCTCCACACATTTCATATTCAGTGGTCTCCCAAGAGGGTAACCAATCACCTTATAATGTGAACTTAAATCAAAACCATGCTGAACACCACACTTCAAATCAAATTCTGAATCTTCTCCTAGATCCCATACCTTGCTATTTTCACCAAAATGCAATGCTACAACCAGGAGTAGTCCCATCATCCAACTCAAAAAGTGGAACCCATCTCAAACAATGGTTTATTAGCAATCACCACAAATTGATTCTTCCAATCATGTTAATGCGAAGAAAGTGAACTGCTGCTATGATGAATACTATGATCAGAACCTTCATACCTGTCGACTCCAAGGCAGTCCCAAATCACCTAAGCCTTTCCATTATCATTTTTCAGTAGTAAACTATGGATCCAAATCATCAAAGCCACTAAACCTCTGCTCAAAGGCAGCTTCATGTGTTGATGAATCGGATTTTTTTTCAAGAACTAAATCAACACCATCAATGCCATCTTCCATGCATACATTGTGCTCTAAAATCAGAACATCATCACAATCAAAAGGAAATTCATTCCATGTAGGATCCTCATCATACTTTGGTGTCAACACTTGGATCTCATGTGTTAAAAATGTCAATTGCTTTGTTCAGAGAATGTGCGTTCACTGTGCTCCTCTTAAGATGTTGTCTCTCTGAATAAATCACTTTCCAACTCACCAATACCGATGTCAACATAAGTATCTGTCTCCATAAGCTTGGTTTGGTAGTCAAACTAGAAGCCACCTGTGCCACCATCACTGTAATGAGATAAAAAATCATCTTTGTTAGTTGTTTCGAAAACTTCATCCATTTTGCCTTCAACAAGCCCATCATGTAAAGATGTATTAATGATCTCAACAATGCCAACCTTGGTACTAGTGTCAACAACTTCATTGGATAGCTCTAAAGGAGTATTCAAGGCTGCTGTTTTGTCAATCTCATTGCACACATCCTCAATATGTATAGATGCATGCACTTCCAAGGAGCCAACCTGGGGTTTTGTCAAATACCTGTGATGAGGTAAGGCATTTTGTCATCAGCAACTTTTGATTTGAACCCCTCTTCTAATGGATGTTCTTCTACTATTAGAATATCTTTATGTCCTTTTGTGATTCTAATTTTTCTGTTGTTTCCATCATTTGTCCTATTTTTACCATTGGAGTCATCTCCACAATTTGCTCCTATCCTTGACCCTAACACCTATGACTGGATTCCCAAGTTTCTTTGCATACAAAGCAAAGTTTCTTTCCCTGAAGATCATTTTTGTTGCTCCCTTTTTGTAAGTCTTTCTTTGTATCCGCTGTCATCTTAGCAAAGTATGATTTCAACTTATGCCCGGATTGGTCAACCATTTGTTATGCTAGTACTTTCGCCCTTGATGTTATCATCCATCCATCTTCATACATATAATATGGCAAAACTGATAAAAGTGGTTGAGGAATATTGTTGCTTTGGTCTATGGTTATTGTCATGATTGTTTGCATTGCAGCAACATTATTACTAGTATGTGACATCTTGATGTCAAAAAAGTACTGAAACATCTTCACAATAAGATCATTGCAACCAAGATCCAACATCAAGATGCACAACCTAACCTTTGCAACCGTCTCAAGAATACTAACCCTCTTAGCAAAATATGGACTATTGATTTCATCTAACTCATGGAAACTTTCTATAATCAACTGAAACACTGTCCTCATGATGACATCATTGTATGGAATTTTTGGTGCAGCTATCCTTGTGATTTCATTGATGTATGTGATAATTGATAGTCTGACCTTCTCATCATGGTGTTTCAAAAGTTCTAGATTTCCCAACACGTCAATCAATGGATTCATCAAAATTTTCATCACACTAGAGGGAGACTAAGTTACCTTGGATAAACATTTCTATGTTTCTTCTAATGTGCAAAGGAGTGTCCCTTTCAACAGGTATGGTTCCTTGAGTTTCATACCTAATTGGAAAAGCTGATATAAATATGGTTTGCTCATTTTGTCATCCATGATTTTGCCTTTGAAAATTGACATGCAACAGCTGAAAATCTGCAACAGAAGTTCATGCACCAACAGGCTGGCAGGAAAAACCATTTCTGGTATCACTATAACATACACCCTTGTTTTACCTTGTTTTTTTTGTGATTGGTTTGATGTGTTTAGAGAGAAGGAGGTAATGAGGAGGTAATATGCAGATGATAATTCTTTGCAATAATGAACACAAATTAAATAGATTGCAGCAATGAAACAACTCAGAAATTTTACAATTTTCAGAGTTACAATGAGCAGAAAATTCCAGATTTATATTGTGATCAGGAAATACAATTTTACTCAATTACGAAGGTCACCCAAATCATGAAATGTCATAACATATCCAAATCCAACATACCCAGAAAATTTTAGGAACATTGAGTGTTGTAGCTGCAACTAGCAAGCTGGTAATTCCAAAATGGGACGCCACTCTTCAAAACCTTCCTCCAAAGCTAATGCAAAGAAAACTTTGTAATCTCCAGCCTAGGGCGACCCCAATTAGCAAGTAAATCCACTTGAAATCCTAGCTGACCAGCAATTGGAATCCAACACCCTACCAAGCATGTACAACCAGCAAGGAACTAGTATGGCCAGCCTCAAACTGACAAAAGATCTACAATAAATCCTTGAAATCTCCT
>VDFB02271358.1:674334622-674457638 GCA_007258455.2 Sequoia sempervirens
CACTTTTGGGACCTTGTCTTGAGGAGTTTGGAGGGAAAAACTTCTTTGATAATGATCAAGCCCCACAAAAGATTTGAAAGCTTCTAATAATGTATCATTCAAAAATGTGTAGTGTTTGATGTGAATGTGTGCTAGTATATCTAGAGATATGTAGTAATTGCTTTAATTTGTGGTGTTATGCCTATTATTTCTTGTCATATGATTTCTTATTTTTGCTTCATTTTTCCTATATACTTCTTGTATGTGTTTAAGCAACAAATTCATTTTACAGTTTTGTGACCATGTATGAATGTTTGAGCATTGAAAATGATAAGAATGTGAATTAGAGGGGAAAAAGACAAATGTTGGAATTGAAAAAAATGACTTTGTTTATTGTGGATGTTATTACACATGGGTTGATCTAAAAGACATCTTTACAAGCATAGTAGCATCCAAAATCATCAAATGATAGAAATTGAAATGGAATTGAGACGTTAAGACTAAATGTGAAATAAGATGTGCTATGATATTTATTAATCAAAGAAACTAAAAATAAATACTAAATTTTCTCTGCAACACTCCACAACTTTCTTACCTCACATACTAAAATCATTCTTGAAAACTTTATCAAGATTAAAATGTCCTGGTTTGAGTACCTATATTAACCTGTTTGCACTCCTCTAGGGTGAGAGTGAGGTCCCGTTTGCGGCTTCACTGTTTGGGCCAAAGAAGATTAAAAGAAGTAGTTAGTCGTTACTCTTCATTTAAAAATGTAACAAGCAGCGAACACTTCCATAATCAAGACTTGGGGATATTACAAGGAGTACATTTAAATTTGAAAAGCATCAGTATAGAGAAATCTTTGGAAAATATTAGTGCGCGAGCATTTCCAGCAGCTGAAAAAATTGCAGGAAGAGAGCCATATTGCAGCATGTCCGGTAGCAGAGCATTTCAAATATCCAATTTAGCTGATGAGCCAGAAGCCCTTTTCCGCAAAAAACTGGAACGTCCGGAGCTGATGAGCCATAGTTGTCGAATTCCAGAAAATTCGGCATTGGCTTATTTCCCTCCGTTCAACGAAAGAGTTCGGTCCATGGATGTTGTATTTCTGGATGAAAGAATGAATGGATGGAGTATCAAGTATACACGTAGATCCCGTAGTTATGATACCCCCATTTACAGCCTGAGAGCAGGATGGCGGCAAGTAATGGAAGATAAGGATTTACAACCTGAAGATTGGGTGTATTTCTTTCGATTTAAGCAGAGCTACATCCTTATTGCCATTAGGCAATCACCTGATAAAAGTTGGAAGGTGCTTGAGTCCAAATCACGGGAGCTTGTTTTACTTCACCCCCATCAAGTGCGTTCAGCGAAACTCTTGGCCTCCAAAGTTTCGGAACCCGATGAATTATCTTTTGTAAGGGAATATATCGCTTGCATTTATGGGATGTTTGAAGCCGGAGGTTCACAAATTCAAGGAGGAGCTGCAAGTTCCATGGCTTCCCCAACTCTTTCTTTGCAAGATTTCGAAGCCATCTGTCAGATGATTCAAGAAAGTGCAAGAAATCATGTGGGTCCAGTAGAGCTTCGGGAATCCCATTTACCATTTCGCATTCCAAGAAATTTTTCTGAGCAAGATTTTGACAGCACTCACAGGATGATTGAAGGAAGAAGAAATCTTCAGCTAACTCATTCGGGATCCGCAAGCTCCATGGCCCCACAAATTTCAAACCCCACTTCAACAAGTACCTCTGAGCATCTTTCCCAAAGCAATTTTCAGGTGTTGCAGTCTGGAGGAATACAAAATCAAGCAGGTGCAGCAAGTTTCACGGTCCCCAGAAATCAAATGGGTGCACCAAGTTTCCCCGCCTCCCCAGTTTCATATAATCAAAGTTCAACAAGTCATTTTGTTGGGTATGCTTCCCAAGTTCGTTCTCAGATGTTTCAATCAACAGGACAGCAAACTCGACCCCTTCAAAATTGGAGAAGTGATTTTGGGTCTGTTTCCCAAACACGCCCTCAGATGTTTCAATCAACAGGAGCACAAACTCGACCCCTTCAAAATTGGAGAAGTGATTTTGGGTCTGTTTCCCAAACACGCCCTCAGATGTTTCAATCAACAGGAGCACAAACGCTACCCCTTCAAAATTGGGGAGGTCATTTTGGGTCTGTTTCCCAAACACGCCCTCAGATGTTTCAATCAACAGGAGCACAAACTCGACCCCTTCAAAATTGGAGAAGTGATTTTGGGTCTGTTTCCCAAACACGCCCTCAGATGTTTCAATCAACAGGAGCACAAACTCGACCCCTTCAAAATTGGAGAAGTGATTTTGGGTCTCTTTCCCAAACACGCCCTCAGATGTTTCAATCAACAGGAGCACAAACGCTACCCCTTCAAAATTGGAGAGGTCATTTTGGGTCTGTTTCCCAAACACGCCCTCAGATTTTTCAATCAACAGGAGCACAAACTCGACCCCTTCAATTAATAGGAGCGCAATTTGGAGCCGGTCTCTCCGAAATTGTATTAGAATCCATCTCTTCGATTGTTCAGGTAAGTACACAAATTCAAGCAAGTGTACCAAATTTCATTGCCTCCCAAAATCAATATCAAACTCCAAGAAGTCTCTTTGGGCAATCATCAGGAGCACAAACTCAAGCAGGTGCACCAAGTTTCATGACCTCACAGATTCAACATGGCACTTTAACAAGTAGTTTTGGACAAGATTCTCTTCCCAGTTATGGGATGGCTCAAGAAAGAGGAGCACCCAATCAAGAAGCTGCTGAAACTTGCCATGTCAGTCATGATTGTCATCCGAAGCTTGAAAATCGAACAAGAGGAAGACAAATTCAAGCGCAACAAAATCCTCATCCGCAGCATGAAAATCGAGCCAGTCAATCCTCACATGATCTAAGAAACTCTTCCCTGGAACTTCAATCAGGAGGGACGGAATTCAAACCGTTTGATTTAAACATCAGTCCAACTCCAGCACCCAAACGATCTGGGGCAGACATCAATCCACGACCTTCTAAAAGGGTCCAATTGACCAAAGAAGAGGATCATGGTGGAAGTGGAGACACACATTGAGAGGGAGGAGCTGCTGAGGAATTACTTGAGGGTCTCGCTCTTTCTCTCTATTTGAATTATGAAGCTGGAAATCAATAATCAGGCCAAGTTTAATGTTTCTACATGAGCTAGTTATGTTTCATTCATGAATAACTCTTATATGGAACCTATGTTGTGTCCACATTGATCATTGTAAGCATTTATTCTGCAACTGTAATTTCGTTTGAACTCAAGATCATTAATCAAACAGAAAGGTTATTTGTGTCATTGTAGTTTCCTATGCTTCTGCTTTGTGAGGTTTGTTGAATATTATTTCCGGTCATTGCCATTACAAGAGAGTTAGTAGCATCATAAGCCTCAATCCTAGAAACAAGTCAAAAAGAGACAAAGCAATTACAGAAAGGTCTTATGGGTTTTGAACTTGTTTAAAATACAGTTCAATTTTGCATTACCATTTTCTCTGTGGCTTCCAATGCTACCACTGTTAAGATTTGGCTTTGCAACATGTCCCCTTCTGATAGGTGACTCTGTCTTTTGGCTCAGTATATCTACTGTAGTGGTATATATGATTATACTGGATTCTTTTTGGTATTATAATCGTTTTCTTGCTTTTGATGGTTATTCATAAAACTTCTCACCAATCAAGTTGGAAATTTAAAAAAACTTAATGGGTCCCTTGTGTTTCTTCCTTTTTAATGTATGATTGATAGCAGTGACAATGGAACTCCTCTTTCACATTATGTGAATGTGGACTATTGTTGCTCCTCTGCTCTGGAAAGCAACAGTCATGGTTCAAGCTTAATTAAATAAATATTGAGTTTGCCTCTCACAATTTTTTTTTTTTTAGTTAAATCTCTTATGCCTGTAGAGGCAATATAGATTACAATGGGAGCAGAGTGGAAGGAGGATTTAGGAAGTTTTATTGTTGATAAGGACAGCCAGCAGATTTCGGAGAAATTTGACTTTCCAATTACTATATGCAGGAGAAAATGAGTCAAAATCGTAATGAAGAGCCTTCTAAAAAGCCTAATCACAAAAAAGAAACAAAATCAAAATCAAAATATCAAAATATCAGTTGCAGAGGCTACTACATTTATGTTAGACATTAATTTGTATTCCAATATTTTAGTTTAGTTGGTAGATGTGTTTTCATATGTTTTTCAATATTCAAATCGAAGATTTGAGATAATGTTTGTAGATTAATATATTGTCCAGTAACTTATTCGATTGTCTTTGATTCCAATGTAATGTGGGTTGGTATTTTTATCCATTTTATAAATAATTTGTTTTTTAATTATAGTCATTTTAGAATTAATTTCAGTTTAAACTATATATGAAAGCAATATATTGTGTTGGAGTACAGTAGAAAGAGATTTTCTTTTTATATGGAATTAGAATTTTATATTATAAATAATATTTATCTTATATAATATTAGAAGTGTTTAAGTGACTTGATTGTGTGATCATATAGGCCTATAGTTGTAATGCTGAAATATATATATCTATGCTAAACTTATTCAATTTTGTGTTTATTTTAAGAGAATATTTTAATACAATCACATATCAATAAATGATATAATCATGTGCATAGTTTGGCTTAATCTCTATCTTTTATTCAACCCCTTTTACACATATCCCCACATATTCAACCATAACTTATTCATTCTCTAGACACTCTTATATACCTAACATTTATTACACCATTTGTGTCTAGACATTCATTCTTTACATAGATAGTACCATCCCCACTATCTTTTGTTAGCAAATCTAGTCTCTAAAATTTAATAGTTCAAATTTAATATTTTTTGAATCCCACCTATGTTGTTTTTTCTATGATCCAACTTGGATACATTTCATTTTATTTATGTTATGTCCTTGCATTTAAAGACATTCATTTTATTGTTGCAAATATCAAGAATTTATTGAACAATTATTCACATACAATGAGCATTTATTAGAACGCTTCAATTGGTGCACTAAAAGGGACAATATTTACTTCAAAATTTAGTACATTTGCACACTTGTTTAATGTTTGTCAATCCTTAACATGAGTGTACAGTCGGTCTTTCCAAGGGGTTAACCTATGAGAGCTTTCCCCAAGAGATCCAACACCATCCTTGAGGTATTTTTAAAATTTTGTCAATCCTTGATGAGATAAAAAAAAAAAAAAAGCAAAGAATTCAATCATATAGAAAAAATATACAATTAGCAAGATCAAATTTAGGAATCATAGAACAAATTTGCACTTGCAGAAGAAATCTAGAGTCCCAACTATCATTTGATTCAATCTAGATTGATTTATGCTTGTGTATACATTATATTTCATTAACCTAAATTACATTTAGGGGAATATTATTTTCCTAGTGTATTTTGCCAAAATAAACTATTGCTCATAGGTACTTTGTAAAGCTCATAAGAATTTCCAACATGTCATATTGCATTGAGGTAATTTGTCTAGTGGTTTGTATGCCTTAACCATGCTTTAACATTTGACTATATACATATTTATTAAATATGAATTGTTGATATCCTACAATCATCATAGGCCATAAAAAATGTAGTATCAATAGTTGCATTTGGTGGTAATGACCCTTTAATAATGCTAGTGTCCACAAAGCACGATGGCAGTCCCTTTTAGGTGCTAGTGTCATCATGCATGCTCTTGTTTTGTTATGGTCACTAGTGTCTTGGGGCATGCTAATGACCCTCTTTGAATGCTAGTGTCCCTTGACTAACATAACCTAAAACTTTATATACCTACTCATTTTCTTTTGCTTCACTAGGATGGTTGTAGAGATTATTGATGTGGTTGTGGAAGTGTATACAAGCTTGTAGAAGTATGTGGGGAGAGAAAATTGGTGTTTAGAGATAAGATATTGCCTTAGTCAAGCCCATATTTAACATGTTAATCCCAAGTAGATTGTATGTTTGTAGGTGTGTGATCTTATGGTGCAAGTGCATAGGTGTGATCTATATGAAAGTGATGGGAAGGCACTGGAAGGTTTACTAAATTGGGAAATCTATGTTGTGTATTGTGTATAGAGGAAGAAGAGTGACAGAGTAATGTTCAAAGTTTTTCCCACAATCTTCAGTATAATTTTAATGATATTTTTCAATAATTAGATTAGTTAGTAATTATATAATATATTAAATATTAGTATATTATTAATATGATAAAATATTTTTAATTGATTAAAAATAAATTTATTAGTTAGTACTAATAATAATTATGGATATAATTACTATATTAATTTTATTAACTAATAAATAGTAATTAGTTAATATACTTACATTAAATTAATTTATATTCTATTATTTATTTAAATAAAATTTATTAATTAATTATTTAATAAAAGTAATATCAACTTGTCAAAAAAATTATTGGACATTGCATTATTGTCAATAGCAATCAAATATTGGTGAGTCTCACCTACCTTCTTCTCTGGTTTCTTAGTTTGCTATTTCATTGGTTTCAACCAACTTCAACCTACTCGTGAGGTAGTTGTTCAATGTTTGGCTACTCTAGCTCAACATTCCTCTATTTCTATTGTGTCCATGGTTGGTCCCTCTATGGGGGAATCCCCCTACTCCCAAATCTGAGGACTTGGAGGATAATATTTTATGGATAGTTGTACAAAGGTGAAAGAAAGGTCTACCCAAATTTGTCTCTCAATCTCATACTAGAGTGAAGGGTGTCAAATTGAATAGGGTTAGGTATGGCATTATTTAGGTTGGATCCTTGGGTAGTATTTTGTTTCATGCATTTTAGTTATAATTGTGTTGGTTTGTGTTTGGCAACTTGATTGCAATTGTGTCTTACTCTCATCAAGGAGGTTGTTGTATTTGTCTCTACCTATAGGCTTGCTTTACAATAGGGTTGGGACCTGTGTTTCCCATTTTATGTAATAAAAAAAATTAGATATTACATAATATTTTTAGATTAAATAGTTGGGTTTCTATTAGGACCCTTTCCCTTGAAATTTAAAAAGCTAATACATATCACTAAGAAGCCTAAACTTTTAAGTAAATAAATTAAAATGAAGAGAGGTATAAATAGATATTATGAGTGCATATTAAAACACATCACCACTCTTAGATTCAAAACCAAGAGCCAATGGCCTTATTACCACCATGTAACATGTAGTACCATAACCAAAACCCAATGAGCAAACATGTAACTCAACTCACCCCCCAACAATCAACCCCACTAGCTTGTGTTCCTCCCCACTCTATTGTTTCTTGTACCACATTATCTTTGAGCCTAGCCATGGCATCTAGTGCTTTGAGGCAAACCCCATGCAAGAATCATGCTCTATGCTTGGCCCTATGAACACCCTTTCCATCACAACAAAACAAATTTTTTTTTTGGTTGGAGCAATGTGTTCTTGATGCATCCATTAGGGTGGATATTGCAGTTGGTGCTTTCAAATCACTATGATGCTATAAGTGTGCTCCTTTATATTATCTTCAATCAAAATTGGTTTTAAGTTTGAAGAGGTGAAGATTACTTAAGACACATATGAGTAAATGATGGAGTTAGAAAAAATACATGTCTTTGCAACAAGAGGCATAATTGCTTCAAGAACACTAGTTAGACATGGGAAGTCATGATAAAGTTAATTGCAACACATGCTAAGGGAAGTTTGGAAGTTATAGGTAACTATACCATCCCTACCTTACCATAGATTTAGACCTTGGATGACCCTGCACTTCAAAACATATATCTCCTAATAGTATCTTCACAAATCCTAGTTTCATTAGTGATTAGTAACAAAAGATTGATGCCAAAGGACTATCTAAATATAACACCTTTGCAACAAGGGTCCCTGCCAATTTTTCACTCTTATGGTGTGTCATGATTAAATCATAGAGAACATAGAAAGGCCCATGTTTTTTCCACCATTCATCTAGCCTACCAAAAGACTATCACATCAAAACTATTCAACTAACCCTCTCACCACTTTGAATAAGCAACACACCTACAAAATTATATTTGCATATCTATACACTCCAAATTTAAATCACAATTAAGAACAATAGTGGACAAAATTATTCAAGACTAGAAAAAGCATTTCCCTTGGATCCATATAACAACTAGAAACACATAAATCAACATTAAGCTATTGTTGCCAACGCCATTAATAAATGCTTTGAGGTCTCATCAAGTTCAAAGTTGTTAAAAACATTCATTTACATTATATTAAATTTTTGCATGCACAAGATGTGGGGTCTATGGGAATAAAGTAATAATATATAAGAAAAGGAGGTGTAGTCCCACCACCAATTGTACTACTATGGTACTAATTTACTAGTTGGAGCATATGCATTATGTTGTATAAGCCTCAACAAATAGGTACAAATCTATAAAATGTCATAGCAATCCTCAAATATCCACAAGCTATCACAACCCTTGATTTGAACAAATCAAATAGCTAATAGTTATTTCTAAGACTTATTTCCCCAACAATATATAGGTATGATTTATCTCCTAGAATGGAACAACAACCGTCCATCATTGTTTATTGAATGTGTTACTAACTTTCCTAAATTGAAGTTGAGGAAATTAATTAATGTATGAGACATTTGGTACCACCATTGATTGTATTACTACAATACTAGGCTGCCAACTAGAAGCTTTGCACAATGTCATTATGCTACATAAGCCTCATCGAATCGATGTGCAAATATGTGGGACAAGTCAAATATATCCTAAAATATCTACAAGCTACCATATCTCTTGATTTGAACAACTCAAAAGGCTAACATTTAATGTGGGACATATTTCCCCAAAAGTTTGTGAGGATGCTTTATGTCTCAAATAGAACAAGAGTTGTTTATCGTTGTCTTTTTTGGGGACAAAATAAAACTTTATTGAATGAAAGTTAAATACAAATACACCAAATAGATTTCCAAATAGCTCTAGCCATCATAACCTCCACTAGGAGAGGAACCCACAAAGGAATCTTAAAATACCATCCAACACAACAATCAAGAAAACTCAACCTCCAACTAAAGATCGCATTCCCCTCAACGGACAAGCCTAAATTAGTCCACCTAATCATCATAAATAAGTTGAAGAATCTACTAAGATTGTTCATGGACCAAAATTCTCCAATCCACAATATTCCAATACCACACCCCTTCAAAAGTTAGAGTTGTCTATCATTGTTAGTCAGTGGATACATAATTTATTAAATTTGATAATTCACCATACAAATTAGTATTTATCCTTTTACAATTTAAAATTTAATTCTCTCACAAGTGAGAATTACTTATCTCCCATGGAATTCAATTACTAAAATTGTTAAATGTTAATGAAATAATGTGTTAATATTGCATGGAACTTACAAGTCACAACAAATGACATTCAATCATTGACATATGTCTCTTCAATAGGCCTAATCCATAACTTTTAACTCAAGATATGGGTGGGTTAGACTTTCATCCCCTTATACAACTTAAGGCATTGATCATCATATATCAAGCTCAGATTTTCTCAAACAATTTAATACTTATCATTCACCATCACGATATTTTTGACATCCATATTATATAATTTTTTTAAACCACTTGATAATTCAATCAAGAAATTATTTTTTCCAAATTAAATCAATAATTCACCAAATAAATTATTTTATTTTTTTTTAATTTGTCTATAATTCACCAACTAAAAGAACATCATTGACAAATATGCACAAGTTTTGCAAAAAAAAATCATCCAAAATGCATAGCCAAAAAATTGACAAACATTTTTTCTCAATTAAAAAAAAACTCATCAATGGCACTATATGACCCAACAAAGTTTTTTTTAATGCTCTTGATAATGTTTTAATTTTTATTAAAAAAAAAGTGATATACATACTTTGTTATCTTATATAGCTTATAGATTCAAAAATTAGTAAACTTTATTTTTCTTATTTAAAAATTTCCCCTATAGTAGTATAAGGAATTAATATGTATCTTGTAATCAACAAAGAGTTTGTTAATGAAACTTTGTCAATTTGTGCCAAATTTCATTTTCAATATTTCCCTATTTCCCCATAATCATCTATCCAAATCCTTTATTTTTCATATTTTATTATTTTAACATTATCATAATGCGGTTTAGGTTTAAAATCTTGCCTAAATAAACATTTTTAATTCCACATTTTTATTTATTTGAGGGGTGTATCCTATCAAAAACATACCAATGTGTCAAACTATATTATGAACCTTCTAACAAAAGGGTTTTTCTTCAACCTTCTTATTTTGAGATATAAAATTGTTTTCTCACTTCATCTCTATTGAACATCCTTTTGTAAACATGTTTTTAGAGGGGTGTGTTATCTATGCAACCTAACAACCTTACATAGATATTTTGATTGACTGGGGGAATATAACATCATGGAAGATAAATTTCCTAGAAAAAAAATTGCTTGTCTTTGAAGAACTTGACAATATTGTCCTAGAGTTCCATATCGCATATTAGCATATACATGACCATATGGATCGACATGTCTAAATACATGGTAGGTTGGAGGACCACATGAAGATGGAGGATGACTTCTAATATTTAGTTAAATGTTATCTCAAAGATTGGATTGATTGTTTTAGTAGAATTTGGTTTAGATGAACATTTTCAATGAGTCCAAACCAACTAAAGACTCGTGTATGCCAATGGAGGCCCATACCACACATGTTGTGAAGAGTTGAGTTTGTCCACTAAGGGAGGCCTTCTACTTTTTATCTATTTTAGTGGTTGATTCTATTAGAGACTTTGTCTTAGTACATATACATTTAGTCATCCCCAAGCATACAATTTTTGATGTAAACATGTCTAATTAGAATGATTAGATCTTTTGTGCATATTTATGGTGACACAATTTCAATGTAAACATTGGTCATAAATTTTACTTTAAATGACAAAACTATTTGGCATACATTTAAAGCAATGCCAAGATATTTTCCCATATTACAATGAAATAGCCTCAAACAAAGTCATGTGTTAGACTTATTAAAGGTGGTTAAGTACATAAGGCTTGATTGCACCTAATCATACACCCAATGAATCAACAATTTGAAGACCGACCATGTTTTATGTTAATTTTTTGTGGAATTTGTTCTTTGCTAAAAATAGTGTGCCTTTTCAAAAAGTTGTGGGTACTAAGGCATGGTTTATAGTTTGTCTCCTCTTGTTCTTGTATTCCTCAATCAATTTTTGATATGTGAATAGAGGAAAGGAACAAAGAGAATTTGATGCTACTATTGTGATTATTGAGATAATATCAATTGTACAAGTTGTCAAAATGCAATTTATTTTAACACAATACATATGATAAATTGACTTTGAAGATCTAATATTAGCTCCATAAAAGTGACAAATTTATCAAGTGTGCAATTGGGGCTAATTAAGACCCCCAATTTACTATGGTGTGGGGATTGATTGGATCTAATATGTATAATTGAGAATAATTTAGAAAAAAATAGGTGGGATTAGATGCATCAAGCTTGATTTTTCTCATTCATTCATGAATAGGTTGGGATTGGATATGTGTGTGAATCAATTAACCAATTACACACATAATTAAGCAATAATAGGTGGTTAAATTATCAAGTGTATGACGAAGGTTAATTAGAATACCCCAATTGGATGGAATCGAGTGTATAAGGCTTAATCATCCTTAATCAATGCAAAAAAAATTGGGCCAATCATCGCACAATTAGATGATATTTCATATTTGAAAGGATCCCACACTAATCCTATAGGAGAAATAATACGATTAAGTTCATATCTAGACAAAAAATTGTAGCATTAAAGCATAGACAACACAAGTTTGACTATGGTAAAACTCTTGCAAAAAAACCCAATGACAATAGCACATATAAATGTATTAATCAAAGAATTGGTTATAATACAAGCAAAGTATGTGTTACCAATGGAGGTCCAACTTTATCTTCTAGAGTTACTCTAGCAACATGTACATGCAAAAATAAATCATATAATCTTTGTCCCAAACCTTCCATATGTAGACCAAGGAAATCTAGGAAATCTCCAATGATTTACCAAACCCATAGGCTTAAAACCATGAGCCAAGTCTTGGTCCAACTAGTCCAAGTTGGAGTCATATGCCTCTCTCCAAGAGCAACTCCTAGAAAAAAATAAAACTCCCATGAAAATATTTGACACATATGACCAAGGGGTCGAATGTAACCCCCAAGTGATCCATTTGGGAGCACTAATTACACTTACAACCCTCTTACACATGGTTATTTTTAGTTAATCCAAGATGCTCTTCCTAGTCCACTATGTAACCCCATCTTTAACATTCTCTTCCATCCATCATAATACAATTAGCAAGTGGTATAGTATGCCATTTAAGGAATCTTGAGACTCCTTCCAAGTGCATGAAATTACAACACATTGCAATTACTAAGTAACTACATTGTTCCTAATATTTGCAAGGTGTACAACACCTAGTCCTAAACATGTCCTAATAAACCAATCACATGACCATTTGGTAATCTTGAATAGATTTCCCCTCCTAGAGACAACCTAATTGGCCTATAGCATCTTAACTAGTATCTTCTAGTTTCAATAGACCTAATGTGAACTACACATATAGTGATTGTTGTAAACAACATTTTGAATTGTCATAGGTTCGATCACTAATAATCCTTTGGTGCAATAGTAAAAATTTCATATATTCATCCCCATAGTACTTTGGATGATAGTACTCCTCTCTTACAAACTCCTATGAAGTGTTGCTAGGTTTAAAACTATGCTCAAGTTAGGTTATGTAGGTTTCCCAACAATATGAAACCAAAGTGGACATCTTCAATGCAACAAAGCTAGTCTTCTTGACATTAGTGAAGCACTTAATAGGGAACTAGGCCTCCAATTGTGGAATCTAATCATTCAATGTTGAATTTTTTCAATCTTTCCTTAAAACACTAGATCATTAAGATGATTTAGACCTTGAAATAACCTCCATGTTGAGGTGTACTGACAAGTTAGACAAAAAGAGGGAAAGGAGGTTGGGTTACCAAATTACACATTCATGGAACTAGGAAAACAATGCGATGCACTATTCTTTAAGAGTGCCCTTGGAAAGTTCTTAGATATTTTTGAAACTAAATTTTCTCCTAGGACACAACCATCTTAATCTCATATCAAATGCATCTAGGTAATTAAATACAAAACCAAGTTGTGCTCCTTCATTTTGTTGTTATATAAAATTATTTATATGTTTATGAACATCAACCCTAAGAACGATATGGTGTGAAATATTCTAATTCCAAAAAATCACATTGTAAGGCCTAAGATGCAAGCATAAAGATGGTGCAATAACCTAACTAGTAAATGAGTAAGATATAGAATGAATAGGTAAAAGAAAAAAATCTTGTAAACTATTAAACAAGCAAAAGATATAGATATTAAAGTATACCTTTTTATTCAGGCTATGCAAATCTATACAAAGAACTAGATAGCTTGGCATTAGAATTTCCTCTAGTAGAAAATTTGGGGAAAATTTGGTTGATTTACATAGTTGAAATTATTGTGAATATATACAATACATTATTGGCCTTGAGGATTGATTAGAAGTATATATACAAATATTTAAGATAAATTACTACAAAAAAAGCATTTATAGCATGGTTTGATTTATATAGGGATTAATGATTTTCCTTACCATTTGTCTAATGGTTCATCTCCCAGGTATATGGTGCAACACAGAGGTTGGCATGGAACCTAACCTATGTAGAAGCTCTTATGGTGTGCCCCAACTTGGGGAGTGTCGAGGGAGTTGTAATGTATAAAGGTCCATGAATCTATAAAGATAATGATCATAATGCATTCCTTAACCACTAGCACTATCCTATGTAATGTGGGGTACTCTAGCATTAGCATTGTGGCATGGACCTAGGTTATGCAAGACTACTCACATGACTAAAATGAGAGTGCATACCATTATAGTTTGGCTTAAATTGCCCTATTTAGGATGTCATTTTCTTATAAATTATTATGGTTTAAAAGTGTATTAAGAAAGAATAATGTGATACAACAAAAACGAAATTCAAGAACAAAATGCAAAGGAAGTACAATATACTTAGGTGGACATCTTTGTGATGAATTTCTCGTAACAAAACCACTCCTTTATACACTTAGGTGACACCCCTATTTGTAGTTTTACATAATTGGGAGTGAAAAGACAAAGGTATAATTTAAAGTAATTCTACTTAATTTTAGAAAAACAACAAATTTATAAAAATAAAATAAAGAAGGGATTCTCCTCAAGAATTGTATGCCTTTAATGTTGCAAGGATGAAAAGATTGGGACATAAAAAATCATTTTTTCTTGAAAATCTAAAGTTCCACATGATAAGTGTCCCCATAGAAGTGAAAGGAACTTATCGAAAACAAAAATTCATAAAAGAAAACTTTCAATATTTGTCAAAGTTATCGTATTTCAAGAATTCAACCCCTTTTAAATCAAGATATTTGGAGCATGATCTAAGAGTTCTTATGTGTGTAATGGAAGTTGAATATGCCCTTGGCAAGATGGTCTACTAATTTTCATGCTCCAAATTTTTGGAGGATTATTGTCTCCTTTAAGAACCAATGAATTTCATTACTTCTCAATATTGCCATGAATTTCAAAAAATTCATCAACATCCTAGGGAACCACTCCCTTTGATAAAGAAATTTCCCTTTTGACAACCCAATAGGGTAGAATCTTTTAATTTTGATGTCCCTTACCTTTTTATCAACCATATAATTTTCTACAATTATTACCATGCTATCAATATTCAACTAGGTTTCAATCATTTCATATTAAACATCTTGTAAAGAGAAATACAATTAGAGAAGTTTCATATTGAAAAATTGAACCAAGCGAAGAAAGTTTGGGAGGTCGAAGCTAAAATGTATTCCCCTTTCCTTTGTGATAGTGCACAACCTAAATCTAGAGGTTTAGTTTTCATGTTCAACCCTATTAGCCTCTCTTTCTCCAAATGCAAACACTACATGTTGATAGTGGCACTACTTATAAATGTTGCACATTTTTTTCAAGAATGTGACAATTCCATTTGATAAAATTCCCTACCCCATCAAATTTTGTGCTTAGGGGGAGTCTTCAATCCAAGCCAACGTCATAGCCACATAAATTAGAGTAAATGATTATAGCTCAAAACCCATAAAGAGGATGTGTCTATTTGAGTTTTAGAGTGCTTGATTGTTGAAGTGTTAAATAGAAGGAAAACAATTGTGCAAATCCTTTGACTGGTTATCTCAAGGCATACAAGCATGTTGTTAATTACATTGTTTGTCCATATATGTATATGCAATGCACTCAAATCATTTTTTGTATACCATGGACCAAAGAGTGCACTAGACTAGACTTAAAAACCTCCTGTCCCTTCATTAACACAATGGTGTGTGACAACCCTAAGTGAGCCCATTCCTCCTTCTAGGGTGCACTTCTTGCAAAGCACCAACATTTCCATCTTGTAGAACCATAGAGAACCCCAAGATAATCCCTCAACATAGAAGGGAGGGGGACAATATATTTTATAAATGTTGATGCAAATAATTACTTTGATATAAATCCTCGTGAAAATTTCAAATTTACCCCAATTTCCTTCCTATCTCAAATTGTTTATGACGAAGACCTTAGTAATGTTGGCAGCTGCAACTACAATGCCATAAAATTGGGTAAATTATATTTTGAAGATTAGAGACATGATTCCAGGTCAAACTTTTTAAAATTGGATGCATCTCTACTAAAATGGTAATTTCCATAACACACAATACAACTAATTTATGCAATCAAAATACAATTCAAATTCAAATAACTAAATATGAGATTAATTCAAAAGCCTCAAGACAACAGTGCTCCTATATACTAATTGTGAGACAAATCCTAGAGCAAATTAGAGATAAAGGAATTTTTTGCAAAATGTCAACACAAAATTATCAAACTACATAAGTCAATTGTGAAGAACAATCTTATTAGACTATTGCTGGAAATAAACTACATTCCACCTCCCCCATACTCCCATTTCCATCATTCAAATAATAATGAAGTAAATTGAAGGGTTTGGTGAAATTTCCAAATCCTTATCAAGCATGTCCAATATGTTTCTATTGTATTTTCCTATTATTTACATGTATTCTTCTAACAAATAATCTAGCTTAAATTTAGTTCATAATAGTATTTAAAAATGAAAATATTTTCTTCATTTGATTCCACAAGAATGTCCTCTTTCCAAAGTATCTGTGCTAGGCATAATGCTAAAAAACTAGAATATGACTTCACAACTCAAAGTAATTGATATGAATGTATTTCACACAATATATGAACTAATTCAAATCCACAACATCGACATCATCTACAAAGAAAGAAAGTCCATTCTCTTCTATAAACAATAGGGTCCACAAGGGCACATCCTTGGCCCCAAACTCTATACCAAGATGTCTCAAAGATAAGGGATAGGGATGAGACATCTTGTCACCATCCTATGCACCATGGCCCCAACAAGGGAATGTCCATAGGTCACATGGTCATACATGGGGGCATCACCCTGTCAAGCATAATAAAATGCTATATCATCTATGGAGACAACGTGAGGGGAAAATAGGCATCTCCATAGAATCCCCCCCCCCAAAAAAAATAGATGTTGCATTAACTTGACTCGTATGGACTGGATATGATGAAATTAGGGGCTACATGAGTTGAACAAAAATAATTAGGAAAACTTTGTAACCAAAGAACTCAAATGTATGGACCTCCATCCATTCATCTCTTATCACAACTTTGCAACTTTCTCCATTAATAAGAACTAGTCTTCTTATAATGTCAGTCACTCTATTGATAGGAACATGGTTACCTCTAGGAATTGATGTTGACTAATGACAATCAAGTTGTGCATAGATCCCAATATAAGAGCTAGGAAAGTCTAGCAATTCTGTGAATGGGTATGCCACAATGTTTGCATCTAACAATAAGTTAGATTTACCCATTGTATTTTATGTAACTTCATATTTGATATCTTGAACTTCATGGATAGTAGAAAAATTATACTAGATATGCTTCTTGATAATTGTATCAATTGATTGTCAATTTGTCTTTGAAACTTAAGCACTTATATAAATTTCATCTTCTTTTACTCATATTTAAATTAATGATAATTGCATTTTGTTTTACTATCTCCTAAATTCATTAAACTTTATTTGTTCTTGAAACCGCATTCCCTATTCACAAAACTCAAAGAAACACTATTTGACAAGTAGGTTATGCATGTGTAAATGAACCTAAGTATGCAATGCACATCCATATTGTCCACTAAAAGCTCATACAATCCTCCAATTTGGAAACTCCCAACTTTCATGTGCATAAAAGAAAAACATTTTTGAGCTTTAAACTAATTTTTAATTTAACTTTTTGGTTGAAAACCATTATACACCATAAACAAACCAAAAACCCTATGCAAAGATTTAATTAACCTCTCCAAACTGTTGTTGATAAGCACAACTTTTGCAATTTTGAAATTGGAAAAATAATTTCAAAGCCTAATTAGCTATAGTAAAAAATATTACTCTCCTATATTGTTCCTAAAAACTCAATACAAAAAAGCCATCCTAGTGCATTTTGCATCCTATCACATACCTCCACCATATTAATGCTTCAAGTTGTCGAGTTCCAAAATGGTTGCTCCACTTCTTAAAACTAAATCTCATTCACAAGGCCATAGTTGTAATCATGCAAGTGAAATTAACTCATCCACAAATCATGGAGGGTTAAAGGTCAACTCTACAAGAATGGGTTATCTCTCCTACACTTCAAGCTCAACTTAGACTCGAGAGAGTATTCCTAGAAGTATCCTTGACTATGTAATAAATCAAACAAAAAGACAACTAAACCAATCGATGGCCAAACTCAACCTATTGACTATTAGAGTTTCCAATAAACTCAATGAAACCAAAATCACCTGCAAAACCTAGATTAGCCTTCTACAAGGAGAAAATCAAACATACAAGAGTAATTTGCATAAAATGGTGCAAATAATATTATTGGGAATAATGAATTACATGAGATACCTTGTTTTTATAGAGCAAGATGAAAAACCCTAAAAGGAAAACCTAATTAGGACTTAAGTAAACTTAATAGTGTAATTAAATATTTAATTACACCAACACTTCCCCTTAAGTGCAAACTTAGGGAGAATAAAAAACATGCAAATAATGTAAGGATGAATGCATGAAAGCATGAATGGGTCTCGACTACAAGGCCATGTTAGGTACCTATGTATATATGCAATGCAAAAGAAATATCATAATGGAGAAAAAAAGAAAACCCAATGGGACAAAACTCTTTCCCAAAAAGAGAATACAATCAAGTGATGAAAGATGGAGGACTCCATGAGACCCCCCAAGTACACCATCCATCGCATAGATACATTAAAAAAAACCCCTCATAGGAGGGAAAGATATGATAAAAGAATTTAGAAGTTGTGTGTATCTCAATGTCGATGTTGATGTCGAACTGTGACTAAAACTGATCCATAGGAGCAAGTACCATGAAGATTCTGGAACATTAGCCATAAGATGAATGGCCCTCAAACTAAGATGTGAACTGATGTGAATTTGATACGATTCAGGATCATCAACCATAGGCTTTCAATCTGAGATGTGAACCGATGCAAACCAAAATGTTTCAAGTCATGAACGAGATTGTGGCCAAAAGCAACTACATAATCAAGATATAACTCATGCAAGTTGTCATCAATATGAAGATGGGATCAAAGTGCATGTCATGCAACTATACTCTAATCCAATTATTATGTATGTAACTCCCCTATGGAACTTTAATTGAAGTTCATTTATTACAATGCCTCAAAATTGTAAAAGAACATGTAACACATGCAAAAAATCAATGATAAAATGCAAACATAAAACATGAAAATAAGAAAGATTTCATGCACGGATTAATGTTCACATCTTCCTCCATGAAGATAAATTGACTTGAGATCTGTGTAGAGGACAGAATCAACTTTCCAACAATATAAAGTTTTCGAAAAACAATCACCATATGCTCAAGTTATGAATTTTTGAAAAATAAAGTAAATTTTGTCAATCAGCAATCAACAGCCACGACCCTTCTGATTTGATTTTTGAAAAATTTACTTGTTGCATACAAAAACTAATTGATACCCAAATAAATATTTTGATGCTTCCAACAAACCTAGAAAGCATTTTTTAATCCAAAAGGCAAAACATGTGATTTGGTAAAAAAAGTAAACTTCACCTGTAGGGAAAAAAGTTGTGGGCTATTTTGGCAACCGTTTCTACAAGGTCTATTCACTATCTCCAAAATCTAGCAAATACCCAAATGGTATTTTGTGGTAAAAAACCCAAAAATCATTTTTCTCAAAAATACATGAAGCAAAAGATATTGGCAATTGTAGATACCCATGAGCCTTCAAAGATGCCCCAAAAAAATATTTTTGGTTTAATTTCTCCCGAATTTGAGGAGTTTGCAATCAAAGCTCTGATACCATGTTAGAGTTTCCAATAATTTCAATAAAACCAAAATCACCAACAAAACCTCGATTAGCCTTCTACAAGGAGAAAATCAAACATGCAAAAGCAATTTGCATAAAATGATGTAAATAATATTATTGGGAATAATGAATTACATGAGATAATTTACTTTTATAGAGCAAGATGAAAAACCCTAAAAGGATAACCTAATTAGGACCTAAGTAAACTTAATAAAGTGTAATTAAATATTTAATCACACCAACATTGACTTGGTCCCAAAGTTTTTCATTGAACCAAGTACAACTAGATATCTCAAAACCCCTATATAGTTGATGTGATTGTGCAAGCATAAACCACATAGAGATAGGTTCATTTAGCAATTCTCTTGAAGTTAAATCTTTAATTATATTTCTAAGTCATGAATGCACAAAACTACTCCTACTCCTACACTACAAATTTATGTTTTGTTTGATAATGAGATTGGTGCATAATCCCAAACTGGTGCCTATTTATTAGGTACAAAATCACAAATAACAAATGGAACAACAAATTGGAAAGACAAAGATGACAACTATGCATCCATATGCACAAGAATAATGGCATCATTGTACAAAACATACTTAATTATCCATAAATACACTACATAAATCCATTTGAGACACACAAAAGGCCATTACAAAGCTTGCAACATTTAGTATGATGTTACATTCACCAGTTTCATGCTACAATCATACTAGCAAGTGTGGCAAGAGAAACTCTAATTGAGTAGTCCCTTAAAAATCTACAAGCATCTATAGAGACATTCATATACATATGCCCCATAAAACATTCATGTGTGTCCTTGAAGAACACAAAATCCTACTCAAAATGGTCTAGATTGGCAAAGTTTGTACCCTAAAAAGTCCTAGCGATCGCACAAGCATCTACAAACCACGGGGCAACCAACCTCCTCTCGAAATGACCACAATCTTCCTTATAACAATAGTAGGGCATTAAGCCCTAATCTGTAGCACTATAGCACAAGGAAAATCCATGGCCCAAATGCACTCTCGCCCCAAAACGGACGCCTTGAATTGAACAATAGCATTGGCAATAACTTCTCATAAGTGGGTGACCTTTTGCAATCATGACAGGCCAATGGGATCTGATGTCATCATTAAGGTGAGGCCATAAACCCTTTTGAACTTGCTTTCCTCCTTATTGCAAGCTCCCTTCTACTAAATGGCAAGCCTCCATGATGCATGAACCATGAGTGGTTCCTAAACCACCTTAAAACTCCGCCAAGCCAATTAACACAAGCCTCCTAAGGCCTTCAAAAGTCTCAAAAGGCATGTCAAGCACCAACAAGGTTGTGAAAACTTTGTCAAGAACCAACAAAGGTTTCAAAACCTCGACAAAGGGCTAACAACAAAGAGACTTAGTCAATTTTGGATTTTTGTAACTTGGATGGTTGACTGAAACAAAAACATTAGGCAATATTAGAGAAAGAGGTGCACAAACACCCGTCATTAATTGTCTCAAATTGGTCATAAACCTAAGCCAACAAAGGCTTAAACAAAAGAGACTTAAGCAAAAAATAACACAATAGATTTGAGTCCCATCACAAGTGTTGCTCTCAATCCTCTAAAAGTTCAACAAGAAACACTTGGGATAAGGCAGCTAGCAAACTACTACTCCAAAATAAACATTGGACTGCAAAAGGATTCCAAACAGCTGTAATTTCAACCAATGAAAAATAGAAATATCATTAGAAAATTTGGAGTACGGTGAAACATGTCTCAACTCCAAATGAACATTGAATGTATCCACCATTACATGTGCTTCATGAATCCCACTTCCTCAAGGGGAGTAATTAATGACATCTTTGTTTCACCTTACATATCCAATTCAATGCAATAATGGATCAATCATTGACTAGGGCAACTTTTTCTATTTCCATTACCCAAGTACCTTTAGAATTAATAATAATATGTTAACGAACATTCAAAATCCAAACTCTACAAACAATTAGAAAGTCGGTGTCCAAACTTCAAACCATACACCAAGGCCCTCAGTCAAGCAGATATCACCATGATCCAAATTATGTCAGAAATAGAACAAAATTACAATCTAGACAATCAACACAGTAAACATCAACTCACAAACTTTGTGTACATATTTGGAACCTAATTTCCATGGTGAAGCTTGTCATGTCATAGTGTAACTCTGAAATCCAACATCCTCCTTAGAATAGTACAGATTTCAAAACAGCAAAATATCATACAGAATCTCATGGCAAAACGATATATAATGGCATTTAAAATCTCATCAAAAAAATGAACAGAAAGTCCAACCTCACTACCCACAGTGAATAACTTTGTAGCTTACAAAAAATAAACCCTTTCTGTTCACACCATATCCACAATTTTATTAAGAGTGGATAATAAAATGCTCCTTTCTGCCTGAAAAAACTTTACCTTTCAGTGGTCATTCATACATGGTCTTTATTAGCATCAAACTGCAACAACACCTAAAAGTAATGAAAAAACGGAGAATATACACTAAGTCCATACGCCATTATAATAGAACAACATAAAAACCTAAAATGAAACTCACTTATCATTGTTCCTTTGCAGAAACAGTGAACATTCGTCTTCCATTAAACAAAGTTAATTCCAGGGAACCTCAGGATGTAAATTTAGACTTGTCTACATCAATAGTGTAATGCACATTGTGAATCCAGCCAAATGTGTTTTGCAGGTCCCACCAAATATTTGAAAAGAGAACAGAAGGATGTACTAAAAGCTTATCGTATTAATGAGAGATGAAACTACAATGATGGTAACAAGACCTACAGACATTGTGCTGTATAGATGAGGAATGAACATGCTTGATATGCACTAGTGGCACAGACTTCCATCGGCAGGCTGGAGCTCAGTTGACTGAACAGAGTAGGGGTGATCCCATCTATTTTTTGCATTAATTCAATCCACCCCACTAACCAGACAGCCCAAAGAACCTAAACATGAGTGCTGGGTATGGTCCACAACTCATGTTGCAGCGAGAACTCGCATACATCTTAGAGGTCATGAAGAGTTACAAGAAAAAATGAGAGAGCTACAAAGCTATTAGGTATCAAGGAGAGCTACAAAAAGTAAAATGGAAGCAGCAAAGCATATCAGGTGTCATAAGGAATTATGAAGCATCAAGAATTTCAAAGGGAAATAAAAATAGTCCTCTCATAATGAGATAATTACAAGCTTCTAATATCCCATATGCAAAAGAAGCAAATCAAGAAAAGGATTTGAGCCTCAGATTTAACGGTTTTTCTAGAGTGCTAGGCTAAGAGTCTTAAGGCTAAGTTTTAATTAAGTGTAGCACCTGTACTGCCCTTGGAAGTCCCTTACGCCTAAGTTGGTGTCTATACCTTCACAGTAAAGTGTTGCTCCTTATATTTGGAAATAATTCTAATAACAATAAATTATAAATCATTGTTTTAGAGTTTTTTAAGTACTTCAATTTGGTTTCAAATTTTCGTAAATTTCTGAATATTTCGAAGTTCACTCTTCAGCAGAGAAAAACAGATTCCAAATTATCTGTTGTAGCTTTTTCAATTTATCATCACTTTCCAAATTTGGAACAAAATAGAGCTATTATAAATAATGGAAAACAAAATAAAGAAACAATCCCTGAACACATTCGTATTAGAAAGAAAATATAAATGCAAAAAAATAATCGTTTCCAAATTCATATCTATTCATGGCAAGGTTACCCCAAGTTTCCGGGACAGGGATGGCAGGGGACGGTGGGACGAGTCCCCAAGTTTCCGATTTTTGAGGCCAAATTTAGGGACGGCAGGGGACGGCTATATAAAAATATAGGGAAAATTTTAAAAAATATAGGGAAAGTTTAAATATTCAATAGATAACATGGATAAGGCATGCATAATATACATTATAGAACATTCACATATAACATTTGTGTTCAAGTTGATATGGTTTATTGGGTATGCATTGATCTTCATGAATAAGTTAGAATTTATTCAATGGAAAGCTTGATTTTGAACTAAGAAAACAGATACTCTGATGATAATTTTTTTGTTTATTGATAATTGGAACAAGGGAGTGCAGCCTTCTGAGAATGATAGTGAGTTGCATTAGGCAAATAATCTGCACAGTTACCATGTTATTGTTTTGCATGATCAGATGTCCCAAGGCCCGCTATGTATCATTTTCACAATAGAGTAAGAGCTGTGAGACTTATTTATGAGGCACAGTAGCATTGAAAACAAGCACTGAGTGTTGGGTTATGCACTAGAATTCATCTAGGCACCTCAATACATAACCAATATTGAATAATTGTATCAGTTACACTTATCCAAAGTTTCAAGACAACAAGCAATGGCACCAATTTATTTAATGGGTGGACATAATTAAGTTCACACTCCCTTGCTATGAAAATGTGTTTTTTTTGTTTTGTTTTGACCATGCTTTGATGCGGGGCACAGTTAACCATCCTGGGGACGGCCAGGGGACTTCTAGGATGGCTAACTATCCCGAGGACAGCCAAGGGACTCCTAGAAGTCCTTTGGCCATCCCCAAGTCCCCTGGCCATCCCCGTCCCCCGTCCCTTGGCCGTCCACAAGTCCCCTGGCCGTCCCTGGGACTGGTCAGCCGTTCCCCATCTGGTCAATGGCATCCCCCCGTTTCGGGGACGTATCCTAAAAAATTTGCAAATAGGGGGACAGTCCCCTGCCGTCCACTAGTACCCAGGACGGGGGATTTATGGGGAGCGGGGGGCGGGGGGGGTGCGTCCCCGGGTATCCCTGATTCATGGCTATGGGAATCACAAGTACTAATGGTTTACATATCAAACACAAAAGTAAATTATAAATTTATATTCTACACAATGGCTCTCTATGGTTCCTATAGCAATCATTGGAACATGTGGGATGAAATATGACTTGTAGTGTGATAACTTACTTCAACAAATTGGTTTCATCTTATTACAAGAATTACACAAGTCAGTTCATTTTCTTCCCAGAACTATCAGGAAATGGTAGGCAGTAAATCTCAACCCCTAGGTGTGATTTATGGAAAGAATTCAATTTTTTATTTGGATCATATAACCAATTGTTATAGCAATGTCTAATAAGTGCTACACATTGTACCATGGCTGATTTCCTTATAATACCAAAACTGCAAATCAATCTAAGGGCCCTTGGTCTGCTGGTGAAGTTGACAGGCTCTAATTGAGCCCACCAGGAAACAAACCTTGCTGAAATGCAAGACCCATCTAACACCAAAAAGAGATGAAGCAGGGGGGCAATTTGGCCAAATGGAAACCCCTTAATCCTTGGCAATAGGCCTAAGGGAGGCAATTCTTCGTGCACTTTTGGGTCGAGCTCCTGATACCAATGGGTTGCTAAATGATTCAGGATGTTTATCCTCTCAACAACAACAAAAAAACACAAATTATTGTACTCAAAGAACTCTTAAATTTATAATGGCTTTTAATCAGATATATAATAAACTAACATCCATCATACCAGGAGATTACCCAAAAGTAACTTAATTGGTTCCTGCAAACATTGATAAAAACCTAGCAGGTGACCTTTAATCAATAAGTGCAAACCACACTGCTGCCACTAATGCCTTTGCAAACTAAACAAATAATAATTATAGATTTAATTTTTGTGTCATAAATAGCATCTAGATTTAATTTTTATAGATATACACCACTTATTTGCAGCATGGATACTTTCTAGATTGACTAAAACCTAAGTTACCAGGTTCTTCAATTTAGCCCCCCGTACCAACCAAAATACATATGGGTTCGGGGTTCTTTACGGTCCTTCTAGGGGTTCGCCTTGGATTCTCCGTTTGCTAAACCTTGGTCGAACCCGTGGAGAACCCAAAAGGACTTGGGCGGACCCACTTCATCGAGCCCAAAAAAAGGCAAAAACTCAATTTTAAAACATAAAATAAAACCCTAAAAAGTGCCAAAAATACCTTATATTGTCTTGGCCGACCAAATGAGGCTCATTTTACAAACTCAAAAGAGCAAAAAGCACCATTTTTTTTGCCTCCAAGCTGAAATTACTATTTACTATTTACTATTTACATTTTTGCAAATTATAATATATATATACTCCCGTACCCGTACCCAAGTAAAAAAAAAATTGGTGTACCAGCGTACCCAAACCTGTATCTGAACCCATACCCAAACCGGCAACTTAGACTAAAACAAGGTCAAAAAAAAATCATCATAGATATAAGCAACTAAGCCAAGAAATTTCTTTATCAATAAATAATAAGTTTTTCTTTTCCAGCCATTTCTGTAAAAACATTTGGCAGGTCAATAGGAGTTAAGAGACAACCTGGCAATTGAACCTGATTGATGTCCAGCCAAGGAAATCATGATTATGATTCTTCCTATACATGATATGCATGAAATGCTTTTTGAATCAATGATGCCCAACTATTCCTTGTTCTTTTGCTGTACCTTTAACTTGCTTTCTTGGATTTAACCTAAGTTACCGGTTCGGGTTCGGGGACGGGTGCGGGTACGATAACCCAGTACGTGGGTACGTGGAATTTTTTTTTAGGGGTTTGGGTACGTGTGTGGTACGTGTGTGTGTGTGTGTATATATATATATACAAAAAAATAAGAGAAATATACAGAATTGTAAAACTAAATCATTTCATAGTATGATACTTGATCAATCTAAAGTAAATAAGAATAATTCTTCAAATAAAAATAAAGTAAACAATGTAAATATAATAAAATATATCTTAAGTAGTCATGAAGTAAAATAAAATGACTCTTAAGGAAATAAAATAAGTTAATAACTCAAGACTAATATCTCTCAGTGAGATGTATTTAAGATATCTGTGCTAGTATCTAACAAGAAATCAGTACTTCAGGCTTTTATGGCATATGAATCTTAGAACACAATTTGTTACATGAATTAAAGGAACATATTTTACAGAATGTATGCATAACAAGTTCTTCTCTTGTAAGAACCATTTCAATTGAAGTTGAAAATGTTATTTTGATTAACATTTCTTTGGGTAGTTGTCAGACTGTTCACCATAATTGTTTGTATTAGTGATACCTTTTTTTTATTTTCAATTATCACTAGTACCATCTTCATTTTAATATTTTATGATTTTTTTTTAAGAACTTGGGTAATTATGTACTTCTTATCAATTGTTTTTAATCATATTGGTTTCTGTTTCGGACTTAATGGTCTCCATACCTGCAGCTTATTTTTTGGCATTATTTGTAATCTAAAGGGCATTATTTGTAATCTAAGTCACAAGGTTCGCCCGGGTTCATGCTGGGTGCACACAGGGTGTGTGCCCAGCACTGTGGGTTCGCCAGGGTGCGCAACTAGTACCATCTTCATTTTAATATTTTATGATTTTTTTTTAAGAACTTGGGTAATTATGTACTTCTTATCAATTGTTTTTAATCATATTGGTTTCTGTTTTGGACTTAATGGTCTCCATACCTGCAGCTTATTTTTTGGCATTATTTGTAATCTAAGTCACAAGGTTCGCCCGGATTCGTGCTGGGTGCGCACAGGGTGTGCGCCCAGCACTGTGGATTCGCACGGGTGTGCGCACCCTGGCAAACCCACAGTGCTGGGCACGCACCCTGTGCATACCCAGCACGTACCCGCAGATGAACCCGAACAGGGTTCGAAACCTGCGGGTACGAACCCTGCATCATAGGATTAAACTTACCATTTAGAAGTGTGCCCATCTTTATCGTGTTGCCAACTCTAATCAACAAGAGCAGTCCACTCTACTGCCACCAAATCCTATCTCAAAACTGAGAACCACAGTTCACACTATTTTATAGTTTGTCTTGTGATGCATCGTGCTAAATGTGTTTAAGTTGCAGAATATCTATAGATACAACATTTTCTTCAAGCGATTACCCCCATCAGCATTGTAAGCACAAAACTGAGTTCGGAATGGAAAAATAAGAATTTCTACTGATAATCTAAACAAACATTTTGTTTAATTTTTTAAGATGCTACCACTTACTACTGAGGCATGAACAGAAAATTCCTCTCTTCATTGAGATTACAGAGACATGGTGTACTAATAACTGTGCAGTCTGTTTTGCAGAATATTTTGCTGTTTAATGGGTATAATTCCTTCTAATAGCTAGCAAATGAGCATGATTATCGTAAATCTAGCTGTGTTTAATGAGTGTTCTAAAAGAGGGGTTTCACACAATAACAGATTCATATGATTTATTCAATCAAGTAGCCCAGGTTAATTTTTAATCAATAAAAAATCAAAATGATTTGAGGTGTTTGTGTTGTTCGTTATTCAAAGGTAGTGGTGCCCAAGATGTTTTAAAATAATGCTTGTGGAGGTTTGATTTTGACACAATACATTATAATTGCCGTTTAATATAGGAAACAGTAAGCACACATGAAACTGCGGGCTATTTCCAGATACCTGTCATTTTTCAACTACTTTTGAAAAAAACAAAACTCTTGTTTTTCTGATCAGTTGTTTTACACTTTCTTCGATATATAGCTACTATGGTCCATAACAATTGGATAGAGAAACAACGGTCCTTTTTTAAAATGTCCTCCCCAAACATGTCCTTTCCTGGCATTTAATTTACTATTTAGTAATTATACATACCAAAGATGCAGAAAACTGCACCCATAGCAAGCAAGATGTCCAAGCATGGAAAAAGACTAGATTACCAAACAAAAGGTTTCTATTTCTATTGATAATGTGTAACATACAACTCAGATAAAAAACTGCTGAAACCATTCCCTCTAACTCACCCGAAGGAATTAGCGTTTTTTGGTTAACAGAATTTCATTTTACCAAACTCTATCCATAGCATGTGTCAAAATCAGATAGGTATGTGGGATATGGAAATGCATTAATTTGTTGGAAAACCAAATACTTTTTGAAGGTAAATTTAAGTAGATTATGAGTTGGAAAAACATAACAGGAATAGGATTAGCATATAAAGGTTTCAAAATGTATAGAAGTGAAGAAAACTGTGTTTTCTGTTCTCCTATGTCAAGTGAGGGAGAGAATGAGTCGAGAGTTTGCTGGTTCAGGTTCAAATTTGGGAATTTAGGTTCAGCAGTTAACTGGTTTTACTTCCTGGGTTCAGCCAGCCAATATATATAAATAACCATAATTTGCACAAAACGTATGAAATTAAATACAGAACACAGCTACTAATTGACAATTCAATGTCAATTGTAAAATGATTTATAAAAGTGCAACTGCACATGGAAAATCAATACAAAAAATCACATCGGTCTTCATCAAGAACATCAATGTCCTCAGCTGCTCATTGAAACTGTGGTGGCAGTGCCACCCCCACTTGCAGCACTGTGCAGTCACTTTTTAAGGTTAAGTTTTTTTTTAAGTGTTTTCTTTTTTCATTTAGTTTTGTTTTTCTCCTGGTTCAACCAGGGTTCTGCCCAGGCCTGTCGATTTGCACTGGGTTCATCAGCGTGGATTTAACCCAGGTAAATTCAGACATGCTCAAGCCAAATCCACAGACCCAGGGCATGAACCTGGCTGGGATCCATCCCAGGTCTGCTTTCAGCCAGGGCTCTGGCAGGCCCAGTAACAGAGAGAATAACCACATAAGAAAGCTTCAAAAAAAGGACCAATACCCAACAAACAATTGTTGTACTCTCGACACCATCATTTACAGCAGTATTTCCTGTTTGGGTGACCTTGTGATAGAAGGGAAGCATGGACTTAACAAATAGAAAGTCCATGCATTTAACAAGAGCTTTGTGCAGGGCCAATAATTATGACCGGCAACAGTTTTGGCACAGGTTTCCTTAGAATAATGCAAAAGCACTTAAATTTCAAAAACAGGTTGTTTTCAAAATAGACAGCTAAATAAATTGACAAAGAAAAAAGCAGAGGTAATCAGAAATGTTTGTTCTTTGAAAGTATTCTGTATATTAAGTGCAAATCAAAAGTGAAAAAGCCTTGCTGTCAAGGAAATGAACAGAGAAAAGGGGTAGATGCATCACTGCATTTTAGATAATTACATCTTCCTAGAATTTGTTGGAAAACAATGTAGGTCATTGCAGTTGAAAACTTTCATGAACCACGTGTACATAAAGTTTTCATCACCAAATGTTGCAAATGATTATGTTGCCCTGAATCTCCTCTGTTAAATGGCTCAATATCCTTGGCCCATCTGTTCACCACAAAAAATGGCATAAGTTGTTTAGATATCTTAAATACCTCTATCTAAAACATGTCGAGAGATATCAATTTGGAGCTATTTTATCTACTTAAAAGTTATTTTATTTTACTTTGGACCTATTTTATTTACTACATATGTGGAGACATAAATTTTGTCTGCTGCTTATTTTAGAAATACTATGTTTCTTATTAAATATTAATATTTTGACATGTAAATGTCTGTCAAATTTAAGATAAAAGGTAAGAGATTTTGTTAACACACTCACGGCATTACACTCCACCCCTTGCTGTCATTATAGAATGCCTCAAGGCATTAAGGCAAGTTACTGTAACAGCAAATTTCATTGTCAGCCACATTCATAGCAGCAATGGCAAAATTAGAGATAAACTAGTGCACTAAAATTACATACTATTAATGCTGACATGTGAAGGCCAAGAACACGAATACTGATAAGCAAAGCCACATGTATCATCATTAGAAAACAAAACTTCCACAAGGCTATATGCAGCTTGTTACATCCCTGCTTGCATTTATTCCAAAAATAATAGAAAAAATTTAGTCAGACAATGAATTGTTGTCCTAAGTCAACATAACAATGAAAGTCAAATATATTTGGCCAGAAATCTCTTTATCATATTTAGAAAAATATATATAAGTTCTCTACTATTATAGCCTATGAACAATATTGTTAAGGTTATCCACAAGTAACAACCGTAAGGCTGTGATCCCAAATCACAACCAAGTCTGGAAGGAGATTTGATATATTTGAAATATTGAACTCAATGATGATTTATTGAATAAGGCACTTCTTGAAATACTCACAGTGCAGCAGAATTTAGCAATTGCAAGCTAAAGTGTGATAATTTGACCATGTTTTGGCATTTACCATTTGTTTCTGCTGTATTTTACATGGCATGTGATTTGCAGGGGGGAATAAGTATATTGAAGATGAAGATGAAGTCCCATAAGCAAGGTGTATAGCTTTGAAATTAAAATCACTAATATTTTGTAGTAAAAAAATCTGTGATAAATTGAGCAAGTTAACTAAAAGCAAATACAGTGTATGACTCTAGCCCATAATAATGGAAGGGTGGATGGTTGATGGTGGCAGGAGAATTAAAGAAGATCAATCTCTAAGCAATGCGAATCCATAAGATGTTGGGTCTTGAAAACCCTCTAAGTGTATTAAACACTGCCTCCATAATTTCAAGAACCTTCCTTGGGAGAAATTCTGAAAATTCCAAAAATACTCTTCTTCTGGCTTAGAAAGGATTGTGCCTTCCTAAAGAATGGTATAGAGCAGAAATGAGATGGTGTAAAATCATGAACCAATCCCTCAAAGTAAAGCTGTTGGAAAATTCCAAGCAACTGGGAAAAACTATTAAGGTTGGTCTTGCAAGACAAGTATCTGAACTCCGTGATTCAAATCTTCTTTTGTAACAGGTTGATTATTGGATCTGCCATTTGGAGCTTCAACAAAGCTTATGTAAACCTTATCTCTGTTGAAAAGTAATGGGAGACAACAGAAACAATTTTTGGGAGGATGCCTGGCTCAATTCAAAATCACTATCATCCATCCCAAGTCTAAGCAGACTTGAGAAAATTTGATATAGAACTTATGTTGAGAAGGTGAAAGACTATCTCAAAGTTAACAATTAATCAAGGTTAATACAAAGAAATTGAGAATTGTGTTACTCCTATCATTTACACTTTAACAGTCCTGGATAATTTGTACTTTCAGTGTGTTCTCTGTGTGTTGAATACTGAGACAATACTGGAACCTGGCGAATTCTCCCATCCTATCATGATACATTTGAGAAGTTAATTTTGAGAACTGTTCAAATGTACCTGATAACTGTAATGACAGCTGTTACTTTGCATTTTTGGAATATAGAATCTTTGTCATGATATGCAGTTATAATCAATGTATTCAAGTTTGTTTTTCAGTATTAACAATAGAATTCTACCATCTCAATAACTAGTGTTTGGGGCTGAAAGGACTATAAGCAGTCTCCAACAATTTGCCAAATTTCTATGTAAAAAATTCAAAATTCAATAAACTTAATTGAAAACATTAAATTCATTTAGAATCGCCTGGAAATTCATACAGAACAACTTTTTATTTTAGTGTTTTGACATATATTAAAATAAAGAGGATTTGCATCGGTTACAGTTTCTGCTAGGATTTGTTTTGTTTCATTTCAAGCCATGGCTGCACTCTTTTCATTAAGCTTTGTTGCTTGTTGCCTTTTTGTTTGCATGCTGCATCTGTTGGGTCACGCTTAAAAAGGATGTGATTTATGCTACAACTTGATCACTATTTCAAAGGGCAATGGCACCAGTTTCAAAGATTTCAGCATAAAAATTGCTGTCAGGTTTTGCAGTCCGCAAATTGATTGCTGTTTTTTGTTGTTAACATTGTCAGAGTTGATATTTGTTGCTGTCAGCTTTAGTTAGGTTTTATCAGATTTTAATTTTTAATCTTTTATTATTTATTAAAAATATAATAAGTGTTAAATTTTATGACATTTTATTTTAATTTGCTATATAAAGGTTAGCAACTGCCAGCTAAAGTATATTAATAAAGACCTTGTAGTGATTTTTTCCATTTACATCTGATCTATGCTAGGTGGAGTATCACTTATAATGTTACATAAGCATATTCAAGCTATAGATGAAGCTGGAACATGACTTGTAATCATAAATAAGTTTAATCAGGCGATAATTGAAGTCAATTAAGCAAGATTAATCTTTGAACTCAGATCATCATTATATTGTAATGAACAATTCTGTTGAACTTTTGGCCAAGTGACTTAAAAGTGATTTATAGGATCGAATGGCATTACAAGTACATGAACTATCTTTACCATGCCTAGAGTAAGAATTAAGAAATATGAAAGTTAAAATAAAATTCACTCTAACATGAGGAAAACGCATGTACCATCTTACTTAATGGCTCTCAGTGAACTAGATTATATATATTTTTTATATAGAGAACAACTTTTGAGAGCCATTGCTAAAATAATTGCCAGAAGCAGCCTGTACTCAATCAGATGAAGAATGATCAGTTTCTGCTTTAAAGGAAAACAAGCCAATCCAACTGACTCAGATGAAAGCACATAAATTTTGCTGCATATATACAGCAACCTCTTGACCTCCTTGGATATAAATTAAAAATTTGACAAAGATACACTCATTCTTTTATGCTTTCTCAAACAGAATTCATTTTCAAAGGGACAGTTGGGCATAAGGAACACAATTTTTTGCATACATATTCATAATGATCATGCTGAATTCCAGTAGGATTTGTTTCTTCATAGTTCTGCCTAAAACCTGTGCAAATGGATGATTAAGAATTAAGGAGTACAAATTGCTTACAAGCATTGCTGCAGGCTCCCAAAAAATTATTTTTTCATACTTGTGCCAAGTCCTGAGGGTTTTCCATGGCCGCCTTCAGTATTTGCTCTGCTCTCCTCTTCCTCTCATCTTTCTCCTCATCCCTGCCAAACCAGTACCCAGGTGGGGGCACCCCACTGTTCCTAAGCCCAGCAGAAGCCACATGGGAAGCAAAAGCTGCCTTCTTCCCAAAATCAAATTTGAAGTGCACAAGTGGCCTTTCATCAGGCAAAACCTGCACTCCTCTAGAAGCACCTCCAGCCAGCTCATTGGCACAGTCAAGCCCCTGCTTGGCAGCCTCAATTGCAGGTGCAAAGGCCTCCAAAACAGAAGGCATTTTGAGTCCTATTTCAGTCCCACCCCCCCAATTCCGATCACCAACCTTGAACGAAACCTGCTCTGGGACTCGAACAGGGCTTACAGCTCTCTCCTCTGCACTCACAGGTGGTGCCAGAAATGGGTTAGTGATTGAATTATTGCTAGTGTTTGAATTAGGATTCAGATTTGGGCTAGGATGTTGAAGACTTTTCCCTTTGGCCCTGGTAATGTCATCCATTTCCACTGGGGCAGCAAATGGTTGAGAAGATGAAGGTCCCCCAGCACATGCCAACCGCTGCTGCAAATTCAACAATGACCTTTCTGCCTTACGTCTTTGCCTAGCCTGCTCAATTTTATCCATCCTAGGGTCTGTTTTCCGCTCATTCCACACAGGCGTATGCACATAAGTATGTGGATCAGGAAATGCAGGCAGCCACTGTGGTATATGAGAACTAGGCGGCGCTTCCCCCATCTGTGCAAAACTAGGCATAAGTTCCCTTTTCTTTGCAACAGGAAAATGAGGCACAGGTCTCGCAAAGGGGATTTCTTCCGACCTGTTTCAAGGAATCAAATCTTTTAAATAAACCTACAATAAATATTCCCATACTGATAAAATAAGTATCATAGCATTACATGCTAATTTCTAAGAAAAAAACAGGATTTTCTTTGGGGAATCATTAAATTTGGTGAATCTTTCCTTAGTTGACAATGATATTTTTGTAAATTTGTTTAAGAAAGAACCAAATACTCGGAGCTATGCAAATGTTAGCTAATACTGAACTTCATATGGAAAAATATTCAATAATAAATAACAAAGGTTAAAGTTAAAGAAAAAACTAAATTAATTGAATTCGAAGAGAAGTACATGGATGATCAGTCCAAAAAGGAAAAAAGTGTCGTGTATCTGTCGTAATAGGCTTCTTTTAGAATTCAAAGACCTAATTTTTTTTTTATCTCTCTCCTGTCATTACTGAATAGTGAATAGTTTTCCCAATGAAGTTCTATTAACGATAATCTTCTCTTAGGTGACAAACGATATTTTTGTTTACTTTGTAAATGAAAGAACCAATAGTCGTATCTGTGAAAAGGTTTAGTTAATATAGAACTTCATATTGAAAAATACTCAATGATGAATAACAAAGGCAAGAGTTAAAGATAAGATTTTTCATTGAATACGACGAGTAATACATAGCCGATTAGTCCAAATGGACAAAACGGGTCTGGCATCAAACGCAATGCAGTTCTTCCGAGTTCAAATAAAAAATCTTATCTTTAACTCTTTCCGACAATTATTGAATATGTTTCCCTATGAAGTTCTATTAGAGCTATTTTTTTTAGTTGCCAAATAATATTTTTGTAATTTTTGTAAAATGACGAACCAATACTCAATCTGTGCAGAGATGAACTAATATAGAACTTCATGAGGGAAATTTTCTTTTGGAACTCAAAAGATAAATCTTTTCTAAAGCCCTCCCCCATCTTTACTGAATATTTTTCCCTACTACTAGAGCTAACCTTTGAACAGCTCCGTCATAAAGTTTCATTTAAGCTAACTTCCGCAGAACTCCAATATTTTCAATAAGCAATTTTTTTTTTTAAATTCCGTTAGAAACTGTCCAGTTAGCAGAGAATTCTTTTAAAATGAAGATGAAAAAATATAGCTTACCTATTACTGTAATGAATGATGTCCTTCACTGTTGCGGAAGCAGAGAGACGACGGGAGAGGATGTTGGAGGCGCCTACGAAACCCTGAGGGTGGTTCATGTCTTCCAGCGACTGAATTACATCGAAGACATTGCACTCGGTGCGGCATGCTAGATTAGCATAATAGTGCGCTGACTTGCCGAGGTCACGGAGGTACCGCACTGCAATGTCCGCGAGGGCTTCTAGGGCGGACTCCTGGCACGACTGAAACCCCGCACTTTCGCATATCTGCCCCACTGCAATGCGGGCAATCGCGCGCCCGAATGCGTCGATGCCCGCTTCCAACGGTTTTTTTTCATTCTTCGTTTTTTCTGTTTCTGCTGCTGTTGATCCGCCATTGCTCATGCTTGAGTTTTTCAGATTTTAACATAGCAGTCTCATTCAATTTTCCGTCGGGCTATCTTTCTTTTCTTTTTTATCCTCGTGATGAACGATCAAGAATTAAGCCCCCCTAGGCCTCGCGGGGTTTCGAACACTGGACCCGTAAACGTTGGAAAACGAGGCGCACAGGTGAGGATTGCTTGGCCCTTGAAATAGAAAAAGGTACAATTGTCTTTGCACGAGTTTTTTTTTAATTTAAAAGTTCAAAAATTAATTGTTCGTAGCCAGAAAAAATGAGAAGCAACGGAGCGGCTCGAAAGTAGTTAGGTAGGTATATACATATTTTATAAGTGTATGTATTATATATTTCATGATTTATTTTTCATTAAAATTAAAGAAATAGATTGTACCAAAAAAATATATATTTTGTTTTTATTAATGTTTCAAAAGTAGCCATAAATATAGAGTAGAGTTATTGAGTAAGAGAGTTTATATTAGTTATTTTTAGTTGATAGGCTGCATATAATTTGAGATTTGACCCTGAAACAAGTCTCATGTCTGTAAACTATTGTCGGAAAGCAAGTTTCAACTGTTGTTTAGTGGTAAATCAGCTATCATTTAAAGGTAAAAGCCTCCAAAATCTCACTTATCACATAAAAGCTAGATAAATATTGATTTGACAACTGGATGGGAACATTCTATTTCTATTTGTAGTGTTTTTTGTCAATTTGATGACAACTTTTTTTTTTCATTTGCATTGTTTTATATTTTAAATCTGTATGCAAATATTTCATAATAAGATAATACTTAATTTCTTTAAGGAAAAAATCTAGACTTGTCTAAGTTTATTTCATTCTATTATTTAACACTTATTATTAATTGTTTAATCCAGCCACATGCAATAGAATTTGCAGTGCATCCATGCACAAATGCATACTCTCCAATATATTAACATACATATAGTTTTCTATTGGCGTAATCTTTGAACCTATTTTAGGAGCAAGTGTTAGTTATTAACTTGAAAAATAAATGAAATTGTTAGAAATCCGAAATAGACTAAATAACCCAAGGAACTTTTTAAAGAGAAAATCAAAGTTACATAAATTAGAAAAATATAAGAATGTGGACTAGGACTCTACGAGATTATTCAATGTCAATGTGACAATATTGCATTAAGAGTTTCTGAGATGAAAAGATACAATGCAAAGGATGCATAGAAGATGTAAATACAAGCTAGGTAGTGAGTTTATATAAATCTGAGAGGATTTAGGTGGCAAATCCAACCAATAGGAATCAACCACAAAAAGTGGAGATGGACCACCAAAAGTGGAGGATGCCACCAAAAGTGGAAAATGTTCCACCCTTTAAGGAAAGGTACACCACACACTTATCTCCTAGTAATAAACTCACTTTATTATCCTAAGCAAGCTTAATTTAAAAGTGTAAGAAAAACCTAAGACTAAGGGAAAATAAATTAACCCACTAGGAAAATAAAAATCTACACCAACACCTCCCCTTAAGTGTAGCTTAGGAAGATGCAAAAGATGATGGGTCTCAACAAATGAAGCCATGTTAGGTACCCATTTACATATAAAATTCCTCCTAAAAGAAGAAGAAGTCCCATCCCACAAAACAGTACACCCCCCATGATAGAAAAAAAATGAAGTGGAAGGACAAAGAAGCCCCCAAAGAGATCCAATGGTAGATTCCCAAAACTAGATGTAGAAGATGGTCCACAATCATCGAACAACATTCCTCCCTTTAGGAAGAAACAAAACCAATGGCATATGCAAGCTATCTCCCAAGTCCTAAAAGGAATATGTAGGAAGAAAGTGTAAGATGTATGAAGTCTTTGAAGTTGGCTCAAGTATCCTCGTGTCAATGCTAAAATCTACCACAATCAAATCAGGTGTTCTAGGCCACACTACTAAAGATGAAAAATTAGAATCTCTTAGAGACTAAGATAGAGCACAATCCAAAGACTCAAGTATCTCCTCTAAAGCTATCTTCTCCAAATGTTGATCTAAAGTATCCAAACTCATGTCAAACTAAAATGAATGACCATGAATGAGGGGGTCAAAGTGATCCCTCACAATAACTAAAGAAGAATCAAATTCACCAAAGAGAAGATGAATACACTCAATAGTGTCTCCCAAATCTGTAATATGTGTCTTCATAAACAAGTTTGAAATACTTGTCAAGAGATTATCCCATAAAGCTAAATTAGGAAGACTATGGATGTCCTACTGCAAGTAGTCATAGGAAGCTTTCGAAGAAGCACCATTAAACTCTAAAGTTGAAACAGATGCAAGGACAAAAGAGTGGTCCTCAAAGATAAGATGTATGTCCTTAATAGTGTCATCTAGATCCGAGATGAGGTACTCTACAAACAAACAAGAGATGTTCGATAGAAATTGGCTCCTTTGAACTGAATCTAAAAGACATAAATGATCCTATTGCAATAAATCACTCAAGTCTCTCTCAAAGAATCTTTGGAATCTGTAACAAGTGATGGTGATGTGATCACAACATGAGGATGAGAAGCAAGAGAAGTCTCTATGTGATCAGAACATTCAAGACGTGCATAATACTCAAACTCCTCTAAAGTATCATCATCAAAGGGTATATTATCCACATCATCAAGTGGAATGAGGCAATCTATAGCAAGATCATCTAGGAATGGAGAAGCATGAGGGTCTCCAAACATCTCCCAAATCTTGGTCCAAAGTGTATGGGGACATTCAATGTCCACTATAACCAACATATGTAATTATCAATATGAGAACCAATTAATCCTAATGCATGATCAATTCGATTGCCCCATACTGATTTCCTTCCAGGTGTGTCTAGTTCATCCATGAGCCCATAAAGGTAAGACAAAAGTTTTAACCATTTGAAATGGGTTAGAATGCCTTTTTTTCAAGACTCATAATTAGCCTTATCTAGGATTACCATAGAAGGATGATTAGAAAAACCCATGATACAATCCTCAAATGATTACAAAGGAACACCAAAAAAGAACACCCATACACTCCCACCCTTTTCACTAGTATCAAAGATCACCCCCCCAAATATTATAAGGTTGGCACTTTATAATTTAGCATGTTTACAAACCCTTTTCCAAAATACAATGCTCAATAGGCTCAAAATAGCCAAAATTACAAATTCTAATTCAAAATGAATTTGAAACAAAATATGGAAAAATTATTCGTATGGTTGTGTAGTGCTCTTTAATACCTTTCCAATGCCTATTAGCACTACGCATGTTGAAGAAATTAGCACAAAACAACTTCAACCTAAAATTTCTAGTACAAAATGGAAAAAAATATTCTCAATACCTCTATGGATGGAAAGTGCCATCTCCAACTTTTTGATGATCTCATTTGCCAAAAATAGACACTATGGCGAAAAGTTATGAATTTTTAAAAAAGTGGATGAATTTAGCCTACAGTCACAACCCCTTGACAAAATAAAAATTTGTCAAAAATAAAATTCATCTAAAATAGACAAGTTTTATATGAGAATAAGGGTTTTTAAGCCAGCTGAGCACAATGACAAGGTCCGTTTGGGTCGAAAATGCTCTTGCAAAAATTTGTTCACCAGATCTAAGTTTCAAACCCTTGTTTGCTACTATGTCATATGGTGGCCAAATTGAGTGAAACAAAAGTAAAATATGACTTTTTCGAGCCTCCTAGATGCAATGGGACAATCAAAAATGTTGTCATTATAGCTACAATCACCATATCTCACCAAAAAAACACATGCAAATATAGGATTAACAGATCTTCATAATTCCTTTCTGATTCTCTAGATAGTATTGAAACGCAAGAGAAGAGCATACGGGAATTTACAAGATCATACAAAAAACTCCAATCTCTTAATCAAGAATCCAAGTACTCAAAACTCTCAAAATCTAAGCTATGATACCATGTTAGAAATCTAAAATAGATTGAATAACCCAACAAACTTTTTAAGATAAAATCAAAGTTACATAAACTAGAAAAACATAAGAATGCAAACAAGGACTTTGAAAGATTATGCAATGTCGATGTGACAATATTGCATTAAGAGCTTCCAAGATGAAAAGATACAATGCAAAGGATGCATAAAAGATGCAAATACAAGCTAGGTAGTGAGTTTATATAGAACTAAGGAGAGGATGTAGGTGGCAAATCTAACTAATAAGAATCAACCACAAAAAGTGGAGATGGACCACCAAAAGTGGAGGATGCCATCAAAAGTGAAAAGTGTTTCACCCTTTAAGGAAGAGGACAACACACACGTATCTACTAGTAATAAAATCACATTATTATCCTAAGCAAGTTTAATAAAGTGTAAGAAAAACCTAGGACTAAAGGAAAATAAACTAATCCACTAGGAAAATAAAAACCTACACCAGTTCAAAAATGAGGATTATAAGTCAGGCTTAAAATAAATGTAAAAATTAGTATATATTTTAGATAAATTTATGTAAGAAATGTTGGAGTTATTTATTTTATTTATGTTATAAATTCAATGAAAAATTGATCATAAATTTTATTTGTATTTTATTATGTTTAAATGAAAATACATTATTTGTTTACTTTATATTTTATTTAAAATTTATTTTTAAATATTAAATCAAAATTAAGGTAAAAGGTAAGAGTTGAATGTGCATGGTCACAACATAAGGCTTCATGTTGTCACTATAAAAATAAAATTAAATGAAAGATAAAGAGAAAGAAAAAGCAATTAAAAATAAAAATCACAAAAGATTATTAATATAATTCTGATGAATAAATTTTTTATAATTTTTTTATTAACAAGTAAAATAGGTTTTGAAGGGAGTCGAAACGCTACTTACAAAATGTTCTAAAAGATAAGACACAACCAAACAACAACCAAGCAAACTTGAAGAAAAACAACAAAAATAGAGACTTCTATTTCATCTTCTTCAGAGTATCAACAACTTCCAATTCTTGTTTGTAGAAGTTCTAGTGAAGATTAGCAAGGCCCAACAACTCATTCTTTTCTTCCTCAAATGATTTATTTTTGCTTCATCTAGTCCTAGATATTGGCCCCTTTGTATCACTTTGCATCATTTTCTTTCCTTTATCCTTGTTGCTCTATTCCCCGTTCCTTATCCCCACGGATTGGTCATCTCAACAAATTATTCTTCTTTCAACTCCTTAAGTTTTTCAGTAAAAATTATAATTCCCTATGTGTTGTTTTTAATGAAATAATGGATAATTTTCAAAACTTTTTCCAAATTTTGATTTATATTTTGGATTTTCCCCTCTAGGTCAGCAATTCTTTTCTCAAACTCAATTTTCAAATCATTAATAGATTTTTCCCTTTTATTCATTATATCCTTCACCTTGAATTATCCTTTGGCTCATGTTTATCACATTCCTCATTAGAGCTTTTTTCCTACAATTCTTTGAGTTTGATGTTGATTTTATTCGTTTCAAGGAAGAATCATTAAGACAAATTAAATTGATTTGTAACCCCTTCTCTTGCCAAGCCTAGAACATCATATATCTCCTCCCTATTCACATGTATGTAGGTAAATTCCTTATGCATATCAAGGATATTATCAATTCCCTAACCATCCATGCTACTACACACATTAAGCAAAGGGTTCATTCTAGTCTTATTATCCACTATCTTCTCCTTATCTTTGTCTCTTTCACCTTCTTTAGTCTTTTGATTTTGTATCCCAATGATTATTGTACTTTCCCCCTTGTTCATATCCCTGATCTGGGAACCCTCTAACCAAGAAATTTACATTCTAGAGCTTTCTTCTTTGGGGTTTTCTTCTGCCCAAATCTCTTTCATTCTTTAGGTTCCCTTCGACAACAATGATGGAAAAGAGTACACTTCGACAAAGGTATCTGCCTCATCCTCTTTGACCCATCCTCATCCTCATCTTCTCCACTAATGTTTGAGCTCATATTCAAATAATGCACCATCATGGGTTTTTGTTTTCTTTTCAGATTCAACTTTCCCTTAGATTCAATCTTTGGGGTTTGAGATTTCATAAATTCCATTATTAATAATATTAACCCTTTGTGCATCATAGGGAGCTTAGGGTTTTTGCAATGTTCCTTAATAGCATGGTCCATAAAAGCTAAAAGAAAGTAGGCAAAGGAAACAAAAATTTTATGACAAAAATGATTAAGAAAAATGAAGTACACACCACAAATAATAGTAAATCTACCATCCAGGGTAATGTACCTCATGATGACCTCTACAACCTCTACCCAAATTGGTTTGATTGGTAGTCGATCATAACCCCAAGATAAAATATTGATCAATTTTCTACGCTAATTCCCCTTGAGGAATTGGTTTAAGGCCTCATCGTTAGCCTTTTTGTCCCTAAAATTTTTTATCCCTTGTGTATGAGAGGCCTATGATTTGGGTAATCACATCCTCAATAATAACCATTTCCCTCCCAAATGTGTTCAACATTCTATTCTTCCAACCTTTCATGAATATTTTTCTTGCCTCAAGGTCGTGGCCATGAAGCTTCTCCATGTAGGGAACCAAGCCCCCCTCCTTGAAAATCTTCTAGAATTTTTGGTTTCTAAAAACCCCATCACAAGAAAGGAGCCCCACTTGGCTCCTTTCTCCATCCATATCAACCACTTTGATAATGATATTGTTTAGGCTTCCATAAACCAAGCTAAAATAGTGAAATCTCAAGCAACACTAGTTGAAATAAAGGAATACACTCAAACCACCCAAAATGTGTGTGAAGTGTCCAATAATCATTATAGCCACATCCAATTGGCCCTTAATAATCATATTGGCATTCATAGATTATGATGGAATGAACCTCAATGGGGATGGTATCATACATATCACATTGTTTTAATGATTGAAAGTTCACACCCATATTAGTAAATGCATTAGCAACCTTATTCCCCTCATGGTATATATGGGATATAATTATCTCATCAAAGGTTTTGATCATGTTGAGGGAGTCTCTAATAAAAAATTTAATCGACCAACTAGGACGTTTTTCCTATTTAAGAAATTGGATTATGTTAAGAGAATCCCCTTCAAGCTAGACTTTTTATAGCCCTTAGAATGAATTAATTTAAGACCATTGTAGACTATCGCAGCTTCAACATAGTGGAACATAAGTTTCTTATATTTACTTCAAAGAAAAAGATAATATTACACCACAAAAAAGGTCGGTGAAAAAAGTCACACACCAAAGTCCAAACAAGGTAAAATCTTAACAAATAAACCAATGAGACAATAGACAAGGCCACTAAACAAGAGCTAAGCCTCTAGTAGGAAGTGGATCACTATTATTAATATAATTAGGTAAAAAAATTGCATGGCTCTACCAAATAAGTAAGTAAACTAGTTTTTGGAGAAGGTGATATAAGGGAATTGTAGTAACAAAAATAGTACTCTCCACCTTGGAGGAATAGAGCACAAGGATAGGGTTCCTCTTTCACACTTGCTACACTCAAGGACCCCTTAGAGATCTCAACCTCAAGTGTGGAATGGAGGTAAGAGATCTGCTAGAAGGGTATCCTAGGGTATGTTTAGAGATTAATGAGGGGTTCACCACCAAGTAAGAACTCGAAAAGATAAATGCAATGCAAGACCTAATGAAAAAACCTACTGATGCATGAAAATTGAATGAATGACCTAGAAATGCATATAAATCAGAACATAAAACAATAAAATTAGAAGTATGCACCTAGAAACTTGTAGCGACTTGAATGAAGACTGTAAATGTTGTAAATCCTAAAATTTAGGCCTACTGGGACTCATTCGCCAATCTGGGCGAATCAGTCCCAAATCTGGGTTTTTGTATAGGAATAGGTTTCTCGAAAAAAGGTATCCGAAACTGTAAAAATCTCAAAATTTACCTAAATTGGGATGCATTTTCCAATCTGGGTGAATGAGTCCAGTTAGGGTTTTCTAGAATTTCAAAGTCTAAATCTAACCTTCAATGTTTGTTCTATCTGTTCCTCTTTGTTTATGGATCTAAAACCCTAATTTAAGGGTTGTAGGTGACCTTTTAGTGAAGATTATGACCTTGCAAATGGGGAGACAACTCCAAAAATCTTGTAACCTAATCTTCAATGTTCCTTCAAGTCTTCAAAACCTAGATCTACAATCACACAAAGAGATAGAGAGAGAGAGAGAGAGAGAGAGAAAGTGTTGATTGTTAGGGAACAGGGGTTTGCCTTGGTCAAACCCCTTGTAGGTAATTAAACCAAATGATGAGACAATGAAATGAAGGCATTAAATGTGAAACAAAGAACATGAATACTAGAAAATAATACCTTGAATGATTCCTTATAAATGATGTCTTGTAGATTTGCAACTCAACATGAAATGGCCATGAGGATGTAGATCTTGATCTTGCCAATAGGTGTAGAATAATGCTTGATCTTGGATCTTCAATGCTACATCACAATACTAGATCACTAACATGTTTGATGCTTGATATGCTTGACATGATGATGAATCTTGAACTGTTGCAACAATTGATGAAGAATTCTGCCCTTGAATGCCTTAAAAATGATCTTGAATGCTCTCTAGATGATCTTGTGAAGTCCTGAAATTCTCAACCCTTGAGTGCTTGACTTGATATCATGAATGCTTGATGAAATAATTATTTGATACCTCATTTATATAGGGAATCTAGCTAATATCCCATGTATTAGATCCCAAAGGCCGACATACACAAAATTTGAACTTAAAACCCAATTTTTCCTACTCAAAACCTTGAAAATAGGCCAAATGAGACTCATTCACCAAGCTAGGTGAATGGGTCCCACCTGGATGGGACTCATTCACCTAAAGTGGCAAATGAGTCCCACAAGGTCTATTTTGATTACTAAAGTGTGCAAATTAAGCTTATTTATTGATTTTTTTGGGTTTATGATTGAAATATGCCTCAAGATGCACAATATAGGGTCTTAAGGGCCTATTAATGATGATATTAAGGTCACAAATGCAAGAGGGCCCAAAATTCAATGTGAAAGTGTAAATTAATTCCTTTTACAACATTAAATTAGGGACAAAATAGGAATATTTAGCTAAAAAGGGCCCTAAATCCAATGTGAATGTGTAGAACACATTACAACACTAGATTAGGTCCACTTAATTTACAAGCCTCCTAAATTTAATGTGAAGGTTTCAATAAATACAATTTACAACATTAAATTAGGGGAAAAGTAAGTTTATTTAGATTGGAAGGGCCCAAAACCTAATGTGGATGTGTAAAACTCATCACAACACTAGATCAAGGCGATATCAAGTCCACTTTATCATTAATTATTCTTAAATTAAGCAAGGAAAAGGTGTACCCTTTTTCCGTCATTATAGGCATAAGCAATAAAATTAATTCTTATATAAAATTATATAAATTAAATGTTACCTTAGGTAAAAAAAATTGATGAAAATGTATTGTGATGGATGCCATAAGTTAATTCATTGAGGTACTAAAATTTTAGGGATTGATCATACATATCTCTCAAAATCCAAGATTGACTATGTTTCTCTTTGGTTCCCCTATGCAATTACAAATCTAAACCTAATGCTCAAATACAAACCATAAATTGTAAAATTATTCTAGCAAAAATTACTTACAAGAACTTTCCTACCTCAATTTCTAATGTCTAAATTTGTGCAAGGTAAGTGCAAGAAGTTGTTGGAAATAGCGTGCCATTTAATTGCAATCCTAAACATTATTTATTTTATGTATCTCCTAAGTCCTTGGAATGTGTTCATCAACACTAGGATTAGGAAGAGATTAATATTTGATGAAATAATCATGTTAATTGACATTTGTAATTAATTCTAAATGTTAGGAGCATGTGAGGGCATCCAATATGAGTTCCTAAATAATAGGGGCACATGGAGTGCCCACATGGTAGGTGACACTCACCTTGAGTTCAGTTAACTATTCAAAGTAAGAGATAACACTTTTGAATGCATGTAAAGATCCTAGGAGTTAGGATTTGATGTTTGCATGCATGAATTTCAGTTTAGTTTAGTTCAAATCAATTTAATTTAGTTCAGTTCAGTTATGGTTTAGTTATCTTTAGTTAGTTTTAGTTGAAAGCTAGTTGAATTTAATTAACTTGGAATGCATGGCTAATGATTGAGTTGCATGACAGATAATAGGGACTACCTCCAGCTAATAGGGGATGACCATTCTTGCATGAATGGTGTTGAGAAATGTTTCAATTAACAAGAAATGACTTGGACCCAACTTGGGTGCCCAAGTTGGCTTCTTGGAATTAACTCCTTTGCATGTTGAGATATTTCAAAAGGCTAAGCTAAGTGGGCCCTCTTTTGGGCACCTACTTTGAGGATGAAGCCTTGAAGATATTTACAGAATAGAGGTTGAGTTGCTACTTTAGTTTGGGACACCCAAATGCATGAAGATGAGGATTTGACATTGTTCTTCACGACATAACTCTATTTGCATGAGATAGGCGTACCTTTTAGGGATAGGACTTGAGCATTGTAATTGTAACTTAGTTGGAGTTTACAAAGTTAATCAAAACCTATTTATCTCAAGCAAGTTGAAGAGAGTTGGAATCAGTTTTATTACAAGTTGTGAAGAAGTTTTGGTGAAGGCAAAAGAGGAATTCTCAAGCAAGAATTGGATTTATTGTAATCTAATTCAGAGATTGAATAATAGAATAATTCTTGGATTTTTTTTCCCAAAAAATTTTCTCCACGGTACATGCTTATGTAATCTTTCTAATATCCTATCTACTTCTATCAACTTTTGTCTACATTCTACAAACAGTAAAATGGATTAATCAAGATAATCACCCACAAAGAATATGTAACAAAGGAAAAGCTTATTTAGATCAATAGTATAATAGTTTTACAAAGTATTAGGATACATAAACACCTCAATTTTCAACATTTGGTATCAGAGCTAAGGTTGGGTAGAGGATTGGGACGCCTTTCTCTTAAAAGATTGGAGGTTTTTTGGCTGTAGTGGGAGCTTTTACTATTTTTGTTATTTCTGATTTTGGAAAATAAGTTTGTTACAAGAGGTATATATTCTTGCTTTAGAGGATGTTTATTATGTTTTATTGAGAGCTTGGATTCACAGGTTCGGTGTGAGCTTATGAAAAAAATTTGGTTTTCATTATGTGCATCATGATGCCATGGGATTGCTCAGTATCACAGTTCAGTGGGAGCATTTGGAAATGAAGTGGATTCTTGGTTGTAGGATGGTTTTGTTATTATGTCATGGTATACTCTTGATTAGAAGTTTAGAGTTGTGGCATGGTACATGTTATGATAATTTTGATCATGAGGAAATATCTGAAATTTCATATGCTTTTGATAGTGATGGTTTGATGTTTATCTTGTTGTCATGTATAGCTAGGGTATCACAGTTCAGTGGGAACTTTGGTAGGATATAGTGATCTTCATGAAGAGGATGGTAGTCACGATGCCATGTGTGACTCGGTACCATGGTTCAGTGGGAGTTGTTGGAGTGACGTGGATTCATCATTGGTAAGGTTATCTTTAGGTGGTTGGCAATATGGTTTCTTTGTTTAGAGTGTATTTGTTATGATGTCATGTTATACTCTTGATACTAGTTTAGAGTTTGGCATATTACATGTTCTCTTGAGACTAGGATGTATATATATGTTATGGTGCATGTGATCTCCTAGGAGGAGGTGGTTAGATCATGGATGTCATGTTTATGTTCTCAATTCATGATTGGAGCTTTGACATTGATCTTGTGTAGTTCTCTTATGTATTGGGTACATTAATCATTTGCTTGATTACTTCATGAAAGTGTTGTGTTGCATTTGGAGTTTGGCATGGATTGGTTGGTTACATGTCCTCATTGATACTTGGAGAAATAGGTGAGGATGGAGTTCTCTTATGGTAAGGGATAGTTGTTGGAATAGTTACTTGTAAGAAAAGCTATTTTTAATAGAGAAGATCGAGGAGCCTACACCTTGGTTGAACATGACTTCAACACACTCAGAAATTTAACATGCCTCCAAAGAGACAGTTTGGATACAGAGACTTGGGAAAGGTATTGGTTTGGTTGATAATGGGAAGGTATTAATTGAGAAAGTTGACACTTTAATTAATGTTACAGATTATCTTATGAAACCAGTTCCTTCAGATAAGTTCTCTTGGTTTTAATCATTTGCTTGGAAGCTTCATGATTATGTAGGTTGCATTTGAAGTTGGCATGGATTGATTAGTTAGGTGCAAGAAGGTCATTGGCCTTGAGTCCTATACTTGTTTTATATTATTCCTTGTTTAGAATAATTGCAATGTATAATGTTGGAAATAGGATGCCATTTAATTGCAATCCTAAACATTATTTATTTCATGTATCTCCTAAGTCCTTGGAATGTGTTCATCAACACTAGGTTAGGAAGAGATTAATATTTTATGAAATAATCATGTTAATTGACATTTGTAATTAATTCTAAATGTTAGGAGAATGTGAGGGCATCCAAGATGAGTTCCTAAATAATAGGGGCACATGGGGCACCCACATGGTAGGTGACACTCACCTTGAGTTTAGTTAATTATTCAAAGTAAGAGATAACACTTCTAAATGCATGTAAAGATCCTAGGAGTTAGGGTTTGATGTTTGCATGCATGAAGTTCAGTTCAGTTCAGTTTAGTTTAGTTCAATTCAGTTTAGTTCAGAATCAGTTTAGTTCAATTTAGTTTAGTTTAGTTTAGTTTAGTTTAGTTTAGTTTAGTTCAGTTTAGTTCAGTTATGGTTCAGTTATCTTCAGTTAGTTTTAGTTGAATGCTAGTTGAATTCAATTAACTTGGAATGCATGGCTAATGACTTGAGTTGCATGACAGATAACAAGGACTACCTCTAGTTAACAAGGGATGACCATTCTTGCATGAATGGTGTTGAGAAATGTTTCAGTTAACAAGAAATGACTTGGACCCAACTTGGGCACCCAAGTTGCGCCCAAGTTGGCTTCTTGGAATTAAATCCTTTGCGTGTTTAGATATTTTGGAAGGCTAAGTTAAGTGGGCCCTCTTTTGGGTGCCTACTTTGAGGATGAAACCCTGAAGATATTTACATAATAGAGGTTGAGTTGCTACTTCAGTTTGGGATGCCCAAATGCATGAAGATGAGGATTTGACATTGTTCTTCATGACATAACTCTATTTGCATGAGATATGCGTACCTTTTAGGGATAGGACTTGAGCATTGCAATTGTAACTCAGTTGGAGTTTACAAAGTTAATCAAAGCCTATTTATCTCAAGCAAGTTGAAGAGAGTTGGAATCAATTTTATTGCAGGTTGTGAAGAAGATTTGGTGAAGGAAAAAGAAGCATTCTCAAGCAAGAATTGGAGTAATTGTAATCTACTTCAGAGATTCAATAATAGATTAATTCTTGGTGGAGTTTTTTCCCAAAAGGGTTTCCCCATGGTATATGCTTGTGTTATCTTTCTAATATCTTGTCTAATTCTTCTATCAACTTTTGTCTTCATTCTACAAACAATAAAATGGATTAATCAGATAATCACCCACAAAGAATCTATAACAAAGGAAAAGCTTATTTAGATCAGCAATATTAAAGTTTTACAAAGTATTAAGCTAAGAAAACACCTCAATTTTCAACAAAAGTTGGGTCCACAAAGAGGGGAAGTTTCAACCAAAATAAATGCCAAAATGAATAGGTACCCATTTTGGAATAGGATCCTGAGCCTAAATCTAAATACGTACATGTTTCGCTTTGGTTACCCATTACAAAATGGGTACTCGTTTCGAAAAGATATTTAAAAAAAAAAAATGATTGTCGATTCATTTTCACCTGTAACTTTTGTGGCTAGAGAGAGAGAGACCTAAGGAAAGTAAGTACCCATTTTGCAAGTCATCTACACCATCAAATTGCATCTACCGCCTCCTCCCTTTGACATACTCAATCTTAGCAACCTCCAGGTTAGTATTTGTGCATATTTTTGCTTTATATTTAACATTTTTTGTTTGTAATTATGGTTTAAAATTTAATTATATAATGTAATGTTTAGGGTTTATAATTTTTTTGTTTATTTTAATTTTTGCAATTAGGATGAATTCTATAGTTTGTAAATTCCATTTGTAAATATATTCATCAAGATAATGGATACATATAATAAATAAAACCTAGAACCTGTAAGGAAAATTAGATGCGAAAAACAATTCTCCTAACGTCAATACCTCAAGAAAGAATGCAGAAGTACTTTTAAATTTTCAATTACAGTCAAGTTGAGATGCACTAAGAAACAGATTACAAAAATAGAGTATTAGACAAACACACATGAACACCAGATATACGTGGGAAAACCCTTACGGGAGAAAAACCCACCACACTAAGAGAAATCACTTTGTATTACAGTAATTGAAATTACATACAACTCCAGACTTATCTTTCTGGTGTCATTATACAACAGCATTCATCATGAACATTCTTCGAACATAAAACATCCAAGTTATAGCCTTTACAGATTTTAAATCCTTTACTGATATAGTTTTAATTCTTCACACTTCATTGTTGATCAAACTATTATCCAACCCCCAAGCGTCTGCAACTTCTAACTATATACATGGTGTTCCCTGACTGTTGAGCTTTCTCACAAAATTGTCACAATGAACCAACTGCTAACAGTTCACTTTCGGCTTCCTCTATTCATGCACGAGATTCCACGTATGACAGTTAGATGGTAAACATAATTCGTAATGCACTGGCATCTTGGTGAGACACTTACAGTGTCTCGTCGATGCCACATATACTTCATATCGATGTCGTCAAGAGCCTTTGTAGTAGCCAAGATGTTATATCGAGCTCCAAGAGATACATCGAGTCATCACATAGTCACCCTGACCTATCGCTTTCGCCAGAAGGTCATAGCGAGTCACTAAAGTTATACCGAAGTCATATGTCATATCGAGCTCCATAGGATAGTCGGCAAGACATACTGATATCGCCAAGAGGTCTCATAGAGCAACATTAGGTTACACTAAAAGTATACACCTGTTGGCCAGACAATCGGCTTTCACCGAGACATCATACCAAGATCCATATGTTTCACCAATGACCAACTATCGCCAAGAGATACCACGATAGCCATCGGCTATCGACAAGACATTCCCCATCGCTAAAAGGTTTCTCTGATAGCTTTGAGTTACTCCAAAGAATGCTTGGATGAGTCCCTGTCGGAAATACTTCCACTATTCGCTAAGACATCTTCCCGGATCATTAGAGTTACCCTGAAGACTTCAATACATACATTGTCGGCAAGAGATTAACACTTCGCTGAGACTTCTTAGTGAGAACCTTCAGTTATCCTGAAGCCCATAGTCGCCAAGAGTCTCACCGATACACGATTGAATGGCCTTTCGACTAGAGGTCTTTCAAGCGCTATAAGGTCATAACGAATACATCATGCTACAGTGATAGACTCCACAGTGTAACCTTTCGGCAAGACAATGGCAAGGTCACAACAATCTATTTAGAATTGAATAAAACAAACCTGCTAGTCGGCCAGACAAATAGAATGTCACACTGACTTGACTCTAATGGAGGTTTCAGCCTGTAATGTTTGAGGCACATATTTCCACTTGTAAGGAAAATTAGATGCGGAAAACAATTCTCCTAATGTCAATACCTCAGGAAAGAATGCAGAAGTACTTTTAAATTTTCAATTATAGTCAAGTTGAGATGCACTAAGAAATAGATTACAGAAACAGAGTATTAGAAAAACACACATGAACACCAGATATACGTGGGAAAACCCTTACGGGAGAAAAACCCACCACACCAAGAGAAATCACTTTGTATTACAGTAATCAAAATTACATACAACTTCAGACTTATCTTTCTAGTGTCATTATACAACATTCATCATGAACATTCTTCAAACATAAAACATCCAAGTTATAGCCTTTACAGATTTTAAATCCTTTACTGATATAGTTTTAATTCTTCACACTTCACTGTTGATCAAACTACTATCCAACCCCCAAGCGTCTGCAACTTCTAACTATATACATGGTGTTCCTTGACTATTGAGCTTTCTCACAGAACCGTCGCAATGAACCAACTGCTAACGGTTCACTTTCGGCTTCCTCTATTCGTCCACGAGATTCCACATATGACAGTCAGAAGGTCAACAAAATTTGTAATGCACTGGCATCTCGGTGAGACACTAACAGTGTCTCGCCGATGCCACATATACTTCATATTGATGTTGCTAAGAGCCTCTGTAGTCGCCAAGATGTTATATCGAGCTCCAAGAGATACATCGAGTCATCACGTAGTCACCTTGACCTATCGCTTTCGCCAGAAGGTCATAGCAAGTCACTAAAGTTATACCGAAGTCATCTGTCATATCGAGCTCCATAGGATAGTCGGCAAGACATACTAATATTGCCAAGAGGTCTCATAGAGCAACATCAGGTTACACCGAAAGTATACACCTGTTGGCCATACAATCGACTTTCGCTGAGACATCATACCAAGATCCATATGTTTCACCGATGACCATTTGTTGCCAAGAGCTACCCCAATGCCATCGGCTATCGGCAAGACTTTTGCCATCGCTAAGATGTTTCTCCGATAGCTTTGAGTTACTCCGAAGAACGCTTGGATGAGTCCCCATTGGCAAGACTTCCATTGTTTGCTAAGACATCTTCCCAGATCATTAGAGTTACCCCAAAGACTTCAATACATACGTTGTCGACAAGAGATTAACACTTCGCTGAGACTCCTTAGCGAGAACCTTCAGTTATCCCGAAGCCCGTAGTCACCAAGAGTCTCACTGATGCACGATTGAATGGCCTTTCAGCCAGAGGTCTTCCAAGTGCTATAAGGTCATAATGAATACATCATGCTATAGCGATAGACTCCACAGTGTAACCTTTCGGCAAGACAATGGCAAGGTCACAACGATCTATTCAGAACTAAATAAAACAAACCTACTAGTCGGCCAGACAAATAGAATGTCACACCGACTTGACTCTAATGGAGGTTTCATCCTGTAATGTTTGAGGCACATATTTCCAACATAACCTAGATCTAAAACTAAAATGCTAAACCCTAAATCTTAAACCCTAAAACCCTAAACCCTAAATCCTAAATAGTGTCACCTCTCATATTAGCAATAAGGGATTCAAAATTGTGAAATGAAATCACCTCACTAGCTTGATTAATCAAATTAATAACACTATCCACATTCAAAGTATTTGGGACACTAACAAATACATTTTAAACATTACCATTTAAAAAAGGTTTAGCAACTAAACTTACATCATCCCAAATTTATATAATACTCATAGGCCATATATTAACTATCAAACCTTCATCTAGATGTTTATTATTTGATAATGAGAAACTTCAAGTATATATTATGAGACCTAGTACCTACAAAAGTCATTGTAGGTGAAGTAGACATTGAATATACCTTTGTATCTTTATTTTCCCATTTTTCGAGGAAAATATCACAACACTCATCATCTTCTTATTCTTCATTTGAATGTGTTCTCTAGTTAAATTATAAACTATATTTTTCCTTATGTTTAATGTGTTCTCTAGTTAAAAATGATTATCACAATTGTGAAAATAAACCCTTTATATGAATTATATCACTACTACCACTTGACCTTTGGTTGGAATAAAGCTCCCACAACCCTGCTTATATCCCAAAATCAAGCAACTCTAATATTACGTGTTTTATAATCAATAGGTTTTGAACCCTTGTTTACATCAAACATGGATTTTATGCTAGGTATTAATATGTGACTTGTACCTAATCACTATTCTCTACTTTAAATGTTTGAAAAATATTACTCTAAATTTTATGAATGAAAAAAAGCTATTAAAATAACTAGGGAATACACCATAACAAGAACGCAAGACACCAACTACTACTATAGAAAACCAAATATGTGAAAATATAAGAAGAGTATACTACTTGCATCTCATCACTATTTTTAGCATCAATACGTAGATAAAATATTACCAACAAGATTAATTGGACTCATTTCAATAGCTTGTAAGCTCTTTCAATCTTGTACTCTATTCTTACATCTAATAGAAAACAATGCACACACTCCTTTGTTTCCTCAAACAAGAATGAGCTCATACTCACAAAGAGGCAATATTTAGGTGTTTCATTTTCCATCTCATATCATTTCCCATTCATGCTTACCATTATAAATGAATGATCGCTAAGAATATGAATGGTCACTAGTATTAGAAAAACTAATCCCTTCTATGGAATTAAATCACCACTACCACTTATAACCTCTTGGTTGGCATAATACTCTCAAAACCTTATATAGATTCTAAAAACAAGTAGCTATGATATCACAATTCATTTAATCATTGATTGTATAACCCTAGTATACGTATGTGACTAATGACTTAGTATAGGCTGACTACACTTGATCCATGAGGATTTGAAGCGTAATTAAGCCACTAAACATCAGTCCAATAAGATCATTCAATGAGAAATAAACTAAGAATCCATTAAAACTAACATATTAAAAATACGCAAGCTTCAAAAACACCTATTCTAATCCATTGAAACTTATCCTATTGGGGGAGTGGTGTCGCATTGATGAGGAATGGTGACCCATTCCCAATCTTGTGGATAAATGAGCTTGTTTCAATTGATTCTATTGAAGAGAATCAATGAAACTGATGATAGATGTGTATGAAAACATATTTAAGGCTATTTTACCATAATGAAAGCTATTTTAACATGATCTATGATAAGATGATCGATATGGGTGTATGCAAAGCTATTCTAAATGGAGTTTAAGCTCAAAATATTAAAACACTAATTACAAAGCATGCTAAATGGATGCATCTATGTTAACATGGAATCCATTAATGGAAGGTAAGCTAATATGATGAAAGGAACTAACCTAAAATGCTTTCTAAAACATGAAATATGAGTGCAAGATGAGAGTGATTTTAACAACATAAGTTTTCTCTTAAAAGAGGGATCCCTATTCAATAGATGTAAGCTCTATTTAAAGAATAGGTAAAATGTAAAATGGAATGGATGGTCAAGATCAAAAGGATCAATCAACAGTCAAAATGGAAGGAAGATGGAGGCATGGATCAAGGGTTAAGAATGCAAGTTGATATTTAATCAAGGGCTTACACTCATCCAAACAAACACACTTTCAAAACTTGCACAAGAAGTCTTGTTGAAAGTTTGTTGCAAAAAAGGTATATTCCCTTTTCCAAATGAGTGAAGAAAGAGAATATTCTCATGGGTGAGGAAAAATTATATATTTAGTTAATTAAAACCAAATTTGATTGTGCAAAGGAGAAGGAATATTCCATGAGAATATTCCCTTTTGGAGGAATGTGCAAAGGAGGAATATTCCCTTGCAAGTGGGAAGATTAGATTTAATTAGTAATTTGATGATTAAATAAAGTTTCAATTATGCAAATTAGGAGAATTAGGGTATTCATTAAAAAATTTATTTATTTAACGAAAAGGGGAAGGGATATGAAATTTAATTAAATAACTCAGGGTTATTTAATTAAATAAGAGGACTTTAGGGATTAAATTAAATATTTTGATTTATTCAATTTAATAGAATGAAATGTTAGCATGAAAGGGGATGAATTCAACTAATTAGGTCAATTAGGTTAATAGATGAAAATGATGCAATTAATTAAATAGCTATGCTAATTTAATCAATTAAGTGAAAAGAGGATGGGTTTTAGGATGAAACGATGTTAGTATACCCGATTCAAGTGCATGATATCATTCAAGACATTTTTAAGTGTCTACAACATTAAACATGGATTGTCTATGCTAGCTCTTGACAACTCTATCCTAATAATTTTCCTCTACTTTAAATGTTTAGAAAGTACTAGTTGCTAGAATTGTGAAAAACACGAGCCATAAGATCAAACAACAAACAAAGACACCTTCAATGCAAGAGATCTACAAACAATATGTGCAATATTCCTCAACAAGAAAAAGCTACAGAAGAACCTCAAGAATCTTCAAGGAAAACAAGAGTCCTCAAAGGTTGAGAGTTCAAGAGATAAAAGTGAAATCTTTAGGTTGATAATACAATGAGGGTTGAGTGCTATATAGGAGCAACCTTAAATGGTAAAGGGATTAGATCATGACAAGCATCAACATCACATGTGATGAGACAAAATGATCTAATAATAGCTCACTTCAGTTAACATAAAAAAGCACTTAGTTAACTTAATAAAGAACTCCTAAGTTTAGCTTAAGTGCATGAGAATAAATTAGACTAATAGTCAATTAAAGTTCAATTAATTATTAGCTAATGCATGATTACTCTAACACTAGTATATATACATGTTAAGAATGATAAAAGAATTAGAAGAAATATAGGGTATACAGCATAACAAGAATACCAAATACCAAATGTTACTACTGAAAACCCTTCAAATGAGTGAAAAAATCCAATAAGAGTATGCTTCTCGCATCTCATCGCTATGCTACAAACTATTCTCCATTTTATCCTTTACAAATTATTTAATAAGGGTTACAAAAATAAGATTCCAATGTAGTTTGGAAGAACTTATTTCTCTAAATTAATGTGTAACTATAGGACCCTATCTCCAATAAAATGGGTGTAATACTTGTGACCAAAAAATATACACATTAACTCTAAGATATCTTTAAAATATCTAGAAAATATGTTAATTGAGTACTTTTCAACCTACTATATTGAGGTGCATCCACCTTATCTCTAGACATCATCATATAAGTGAAACTTTCCCCTTTTTCCATTAACTTCAACATCATCATCACATTTAGGAAATATGGATAATAAGTACATACCTAATGATGATCATCATGTATATATCCCTCCCAAAGCAACTATTTATTAGGATGAAATTCATACTAATTATCAACCACTAATGGCCCAAAATTTCAAGTGATTACTTGGTATACCACTAGGGTGTGCATTTTCTGCCTTCACCTATTGAAACTCTAAATATCTAGCCATGAAGTAAGTTAAACATTTTCCTTATTTTTGGTCCAAAAAAGCATTCTTGAACAAATTGTGCAATATTTTTTCTACTCCAAGATGAGTATGAGATAGTGTTTTATGTGCATCATACATGATTATATGCCTTAAATTTTTATTTTTTATGACATAAATGCATCCCTAATATCTTAATAATCTAGTTACATCAAAATAATATCTTCATTTTTTATTTAAAATTTAGATAAAGTACTAATTTTCTAATAAAATGGATCAAATTTCTACTATTTGAAACAATCTTATTTGTCAATTCAAATTGTAGACTAGTTATTTTAGGTATATGCTATCATTTTCTTAACTCATTAGGAATATTATTTTCTTTTTCTCTGATATAATAGATTTCAATATCGAAATCAAAAAGTAATTATAGCCATGTTCACTTGATGCCACATGTGGTCTAATTTTATATGTTTAATTTCATTATATAAAAAAATTATAGAATAGTCCAAATTCATGTTGTACATTTATGTTAAATTTGAATGTGTCTAAATGATGTATTTTGAATGTGTGTTTGATGTGATTTTTAGTTCAAATTGTACATTATTTAATGATCTCTATGAAATACTTGTATCAAAATTTATTTTAAATATTTTATACTAAAAAATTAGTAGATTCAATGCTTCATGTTATGTAATTAGCTTGTTGATATTTTTCTTCTAATTATTTAACATGTAATGGCCCTTGCTGGAGCAAATACTATCAGGTGATGAGTTTTTGATAGATGATATTTTAGACCCTCAACCTCAAAACCCCTCACCTCCACACTCTCCACCTCAAAAGCTCCCACCTCCTAACCCCCCACATAGGTGTAATACTTGGAATCATTTGTGGAATTGCTATGTTTCGATGATCATCCTACATAGGTATGCACATCAAGTCACATTTTAATTTGTTTGAAATGTGTAACATTTGCATGTATCAAAATTCATGTTTAATTAACATTAAATTATATATATTATTAATTTGAAGTTTGTGGTGTAGATGCGTGACTTTAGGACATCATCTCAATTAGATCATATTTATTTTACATTGATAGTTGTACAAGTGGGCACACCTTACACTCAAATTATAAACCAATTTATATATATTGACCCTAGAAAATTGCATATGTATAGATCTAATTTTAATTTAAAGTTGCATCATTTATTTTCTTATTTATATTGAAACACAGAAAAATAGGTTCACCAAAATGAAACATGGAAAAATGAGGTGTTAGGATAAATATGGGATGATGCACCTATCTTCTTTATTTCATTAGGAAAAAGAGATTCTCAAAGACAAGATTGAATTTCAACCCTTAGGTGATTCAACCTTAATGGAGATCTTGTTGTTTTCCTTATGACAAGATGGGGTAAAATCTACTTGAACAACACTTTGGGGAGAAAAACTAAAAATAGTAAATGAACTCAATTATGCAATGTGAAACTTAGACCATCAATTTAAAGCATAAAACAATTAGAATCAGCAAACTTTCAATAGATATGAGAAGGTTTTAAAACACTGTGCACTTGTCACCAAAAGTTGTTGTCGAGTGTCCTCCTGGGATAGATTCGCCCTAGGACGAATGGGTCCTACTATAGGGATCAAAATTTATTTTGGCAGTCCTCTACTCCTAGATCTACACTCCTAATTCCTCTAGATCTCATAGTCGAAATGTCAAAAATAAATTATGCAAGTGAGTTTCTGTGTCTTGACAACTTCGATGACAACTTTGACAGCTTTGCAAAATTGCACTTTTGATCTATCTTCAATCCTTCTTCACCTACAAATCTGCAAACACAAAGAGAGGGGAATTTTTTTTGTTTTTGGTGAATGGGGGTTGGCCTTGGTCAAATCCTGTTTTGGTAACTAAACCTTGAAATGAAATTAAACATGAATGGAAGGAATGATGAATGAACAATGCTATGTTGCAACTCACCAAACCCTTGAATGGAGATCCTTAGAGGACTGAAGTCTAACACATCTCTCCAAGGTCTTGATTTTGCATGAATGGCTTGATTTGATTCTTGAATCTTGACACGAATGCTTGAAACCTACATCACAATGTTAGCTCCAAGAACATGCATAGATGCAAATAACTTTGACATGATGCTTGAGATCTTGGATGTTGATGTAGAATACTGATAAATTTGATCTTAAACACCTTTGACAATAATTTTTTCTCTTGTGAAGTCTCTCAAAAAGTTCTATCTTTCTTCTAGATATTGAAATGATAAAAATACCTTGTATTTATAAGTAATTTTCTAATTTCCCGACGATTAAACATCAAAGGCCAAAAATTGCAATTTGAATTTGAATCATAAAAATGCCACCAAAAACATATTAAAAATTGAGATCTTCAACTTAAGGAGGAACTATTTGCCCTTGGGTGAATGGGTCCTAGAACCTAAATCCAGGACACTCAATTTCCAAGGCAATTTAATTAATGTTTGCAATCGTTTAATACAAGTTCTCCTTTTAGAAAATGGGATTAATTAGGCTTTTAAATGCATAATTGGGTCAATTAGAGGCTTAATTAAGTCTAATTACATTAAGGGACCCAATCATAGTGTGAAAATGTAAAGATGTACGTTTTTCTACACTACATATATATTTTAATTTATGTCCATATAATTTAATTTAATTGAACACATGTGTGAAAAAATAGTGTATATATGTAGGGAGGTCATGTGATATCCATGACTAACCAACCACAAGGTGTGGCGAGTGCTCCTAAGCCATCATCGACTGTTATGCATGGGCCATCTCTGGTGTGTGTTTTCAAAAGTTATTTAGGTTTGCAATTTACATGTACTTTAAAAATTCACTAGATAACCTATTATTTAAAATTTTAAAAATAAAATAAAATTGAATTTATATTTAAATTTAACTATATGTGTTTCATATATATGTATATGCAGGATGATATCAATATCTTGATAGGTGCTAGCCAAGCTTTTGGTCAAGGTCATTTTCATGAGTCATCCATGTCGTTTGAGGTACTAAACTTTACTAAATTTCCTATACAATTTTTAGGTCTTTTAAATATGTATATGATTAAAATAATTTTATATTACTAATATTTGTTAACCTAATGTTTGCTTTATTTGAATATCCAAGAATTAGCATCTCATACATTTGGTCCTCAATTGATAGTTATGCCACTTGTTGAACAAAATATGCTAGTAGATTCACATTATCAGATGGTAATTTATGCATACTTTCTAGTTGTAGACACTTAAAAATGTCCTAGATGGCATTACACACTTGAATCTGATATATTAACATCATTTCGTCCTGAAACCCATCTTCTTTTTGCTTTTTTGATTAAATTAACATAGTTATTTAATCAAATTCTTCATTTTCATCTATTGATCTAATTGATCTAATTGGGTTAATTCACCCCCTCTCACACTAACATTTCATCCTGTTTAAATTGAATAAATTAAATTATTTAATTTAAACTCTAAGTCCTCTTATTTAATTAAATAATCCTAAAATATTTAATTAAATATCATATTTGCATCTTCTTTTTCATTAAATAAATCAATAATTGAATGAATATCATATTATTCTCCATCTTGCACATTAAAATTTAGTTTTAATTACTAAATTGCTAATTTCCCCTCCCATCTACTTGCATAGGGAATATTCCAAAATAATATTATCCTATTTGGCTCCAAAAAAGGGAATGATTGTTTTCAAACAAACTTTGAAAGTTGTTACAAAGTGTGCTTGTTTGAATCATTGTCAACCCTTGATGCTTTCTTTGATCCATGTGATCTTTGATTCTCATCCATTGATGAGAATCCTTGATCCATATTTCACCCCTTATTCATTATTAACCATTGATTGATCAAATCGATTTGATCCCTTGATTTTTTCATTTTCTTTCCTATAAATACATCACTATTTGGAGAGAAATGGATCCATCTTTTGATAGCAAAGTTATACTATTGAAATTCATACTCACTTGCATCCATATTGAGAACTTTTAGCATTTTATTTTAGTATTCATCCATATTTAGCTTAAGCATCCATTAATGACTTCCATGTTAACTTAGTTTGCATCCATTTTAGCATAGTTTTCTTTAAATGGATTTCTTCTTTAAGATTTGTTTACATTTAGCATAGATTGCATCCATTATCATCAAAGCATCTTAGCATTTAGAATCATATTTATCATGTTAAACTAGTTTTATATCATTTCTTGTTCATATCTCATTGGTTTCATCAATTTTCTTCAATAAAACCAATTGGAACAAGCTCATATTATCCAATGGATTGGGAAAGGGTGACCATTCCACATCAATGCGACACCACTCCCCCAATAGGATAAGATTCAAGGTCTTAAAGTAGGTTTCCATTATGTTTTTGTGTTCTTCATGTTAGTTTAACGGGTTCTTAGTCTTTGAAATTTTAAATATCTTATTGGGATCATAACTTAGGGGATTAAATAGGCTTTAAATTTGTTTGGATCTAGCATATTTAGTTCGTACTATGATTATGGTCACATTTTGGTGCTAAAAGGAGGGAAATACTACCGAATCTGATGAATTTCTCTTTAGATTCTTGTGTTCTTGTGTTTGTAGATACAACGATGGTCTTGATGGATTCAAAAATGCACTTGATACACATCGTTATATAGCGATGCACTTTGGTTTAAATTCAATGATGCATAATTAATTCAATGATGCATATTTTAATTTTGTCAATGCATATTTAATATAGCGACGCTAAATTTTTATTTTATTTTCATCATGATTTTTATTATAGTGATTCATGTATTATAGCGACGCAGTTGATGTCACTGTTTTAGTGTAGAGTGACGCACATGATTTTCACTAGAGCGACACACTTTTGATATGGTGACACGTTTGATAAATTTAGCGACGTAATTGATTTCAGTGACACTTTTTACTGTAAACAAAACATAGAGCTAATTTTGACATGTGCTTTAAATGTTTGATTTCATGTGCTCTCTAACATGTCACTGACATTTGGTTTTCTTTTAAGGCTAACTGGTTTTGGAGATTTGAACACATTTAAAGTGGAGCATGCAATTGTTCATCCATACATTGTAACAAGTTTTTTTACACTTATGGGAAAATTATAACCCATTATATGCTACTTTGGTTTATGTTTTAGGACCAACTAAACTTCCATTTGGTTTAAAATTAACTTTCAAAGTTGGTTAAAATTTGACCCACATATCCTCATTTTGCAATATCGGTTTAAAATTGAACAAATATAATCAAACACTTCTATTGGTGCTTAAAATGAACTCAATGTGCTTTTCAATGTTAAAATGAATGAGTGCTTACTTTGCTTCTCTATACTTGTAGTGTGTATCCACTCCCCTTACACTTTGTGCATTCTTGGGTGAAGAGAAACACTCAAGTATACTTTCATTGCTTGTGTATACTTATAGTGCATATCCTCTCCCCTCATGCCTTTTGGTGATCTTGGGTGACAAAAAGAATCTTGAGTTTCACATATTGTTTTACCTTTAGAGGGCTTTCCTCCCAATTTGTGAGAGGAAATGACCCAAGTAGTACTTTCATTTTGGTCTGCTATACAAATAATTGGTGTGACAAAAGTCATCAACCACCTGGTGCGGATGTTCTATACCGACGAAAGTCTCCCTCAGTATCCATGAGATTCATAAAAAACCTTAGATCTTTCTAAGGGTTGGGAGACCTCTTAAATGATTGAATCATTGCATTTATAGACACTAGGTTATCTCGAAACACTAATTAAGAACCCTTGTTTAGTACTTTCCAACCAAGTTCATTTCTGAAACATATTTTAAAGTAGTGCATTCGAATAACACCATTCCAAGAAGTTACTTACCAAGTTCTATTTTTGGTTGAGGCAATAAAGAAAATAGGGGAGGGACTCTTTTCCTTGGTGTGTCAAGACGGTACATTTCTTTGACATAGCCTATTTTTCCATTCCATCTTCATGGATTAATCATCTCTCAGGGGGATGGTGGTAAGCCTACCAAGAAATACATAAACACTTGAGCTAGGAATGTTATTGCTTGTGAGTCATGTTTGACACATTGATTATTTCCAAAAAAAATTAAACACACATCAACAAGTTTTCAAACTTCAAACCCTTTGGATTAAGTATGGATACCTTTTGAAAAGTCCTAATATTGATGCTTGTCCTAAGGATTCTATCCTTAGAGGCTTCTACGTATTTTGGTTTATATCTAAATCCACACTTTCCAAAGTTAACCTAGGGAACTATGGCCTTAGCTTCATGATTTTCACATAATGGACTTTGTGAAATGAAGGATGCTTTTAACATATAAATTTTATTTTGAACATTAATTAAGACTTTCTTGATGCGGTAATGAAATAATCTCACTTAAGCAAAGATTAAATAAAATGTACACCCCACATTGATGTATGTTCAAATCATTGACTCCCCAAAACACAAGCAACATTAAGACAAGGAAAGTATTGCAAAAAAATCAGTCCAAGTTACATTTTACCAAAATCATTTAGTTTCATGGTCCAAATCATTGAGTTCTATTATCAAAATCATTAGGTTCTATTTCCAAAATCATTGAGTTCTATTTTACCAAAATCATTGAGTTCTTAGGGTTTTATCACTTTAGAGTTATAGCATGTTTTTCACTACCTTGGTCTTGCAAAAGAAAGGTTCATTTTAGGTCAAACATTTCATTCACCCTTTATCATATTGTACATCCCATTTCACCAAACAACTTTGGAAACTTTTGGACACATCGACACTTTGGACTTAATTAATCATTAAACCAATCCCCTAACTTAACTATGTTATGTGTGAAATAGATCCTTTTCCATGCACTTAGTTGAGCTAGATATCACATTTTGTGGATAATTTTATCTTCAAGGTAACAAGTCTACATTAAATATTTACAAGTCCATTAACACCTTTCATCAAAACATCAAACCTCTTTTGTCTAAAAGTGTTGTCCAAAAGTCTAGAAATTTCATCCAAATCATTTACCCTTTTCATCATCCACTTACACCATTGGTCCAACACAACTTAGAGGGTCCCTTCTACCAAAATTTGAGTCAACTAGAGAGTTTCAACATTATAAATCTCAACATACCTCTCCCATAGGTGACCCATAGTTTATGGTTACAACAATATCACAACACAAGAGAATCATGGAACAATCCAAAAATACATCCACCACAAGTGATCCAAACCCACAATAATTTGATCCAAGGAGCCATTCTACCCCCTCACAAAAAATGCCAAATCCATGGGACCATATGAGATAGAATATGTTACAAACAACCCACTTGGGATTACTAAGGAAGAACTCCCTGAGTATAAATAAACTCATCAACCTTAGAAAAGGTGGCTTCAAATTTTCTCACACTAAACTTGACACAAGGGGTAACCCAATCTATGAATCAACCAACTCCATCCTTTGTACCAAGTAAAACACAAACTCCTAGTCTTGCAACAAGTCTTGCTACATAATTTGGACACACTCTCCCTTTGGAAGGCAACACACTTTTGGGTACTCAAAACACCAACCTTCCCAAAAAAATCACTTGGGCACCAACATTTTGTGCCCTACCACAATCTTTCACCACTATTCTAGAACACCCTCTACATCCACACAAACCCCTTACATTCCATGATACTATGACGACTTCGACATTTCGAGTGCAACCAACTTCATCCATCACCACAAGTACCCAAAATGTGCCAAACATTACACAAGGTAATGTGAACCAAGTGTCTCAAATAGACCAACAAGGGAACACCAAAACCCTTAAACAAAATCAACCCTTAACACTACAAGGGAAATCTTCATCCAACCACCCCATTGGTTCATCAAACCCATTGCGTTCGTAAAACACATCAATCCCATCCATCACCAATCCCAATCCAAATTACAACACCTTGATCATGAACCCCACCAACCAAGGTAATATCTTGGTCCCAAATCAAATTCCATAAGGGCACCCTCAACACATCAATCAAGGGAACCCTTCCGATCTATTGATCCAAGGACCAAATGCGCCATTGACATCGTAATACCAAATGGCACCATCATCATCTTTACCATGGGTCCCCCAAAACATGCAAAATCAAATGGGTCCCCAACCTTACATTCCTCCATCCCAATCGACTATCTTACAAGGAATGCTAAGCCAAAACAACTCACAACTACCTCAAATCAATCCACAATCCACGATCACCCAAAATCCATCCCAAAATGCTTCCACATTGTGAGTGCAACAAGCTCACACTTTATCCTTACAACAAGCACAATAGGCTTATCAACAAGTGTTGTAAGCGCAACAAGCTTACCAACAATAGCAACAACAAGAAGAAGCACAAAAACGTGCCTTAATTGCACAACAAGCCCAACAACAGGCCCTAGTGTCCCAACAACAACAAGAAGCCCAAAAAAATCCCTAGTAGCCCAAAAACAAGCCCTAGTGGCCCAACAACAAACCTTAGTCACACAACAACAAGCTCAACAACAACAACAAGAAGCCCAGTAACAAGCATTTCAGCTAGCACAACAGTATACCCAACAACAAGTTCTTGCGCAACAATAACAACAACAAGGTTTATACTATAATCCTCAACAAAATATCATCAATCCAAACATGCTAGGAGCATATACACCCCTTCCACCATCACCTTCATAGTATCAAACTCCACCCTACACGCCATACAACACCTCATCATATCAAAATCCCACCTATAATTCATCCACCATCCCCCAATACGCAACATATGCTCCTCCACCAAACCTGCAAGACAATATGGCATCACAACTCAAGGTGCTAATGAAAAAAATGAAGGACATGCAAATGGGAAAAATGAAGAAGCCTCATACACAACAAAACTTGTGTCCATACCCATTTGATAGAAACATCGCATGGTACCTTTCCCTCCCGATTTTGAGGTCCCTAAATTTGATAAAAAAAGGGAGGGGAAATATTGTGGATCACATCAAAGAATTCAATGTCATGTTTATGGAGGTTTCCTACAATGATTCCTACTTGATGCCCCTCTTTCCTCAAATTTTGATAGGACCAACTATTGATTGGTTTTCACAGTTACCTCCAAACATCAAAACATTCCAAGAAATCATTGATAGATTAATAGATCACGTCTCCTTCAATATTGACATGGATGTTAGCTTAGAAGAGTTATACACACTCAAGCAAAACAAAGAAGAACCCTTCACCAATTTCTTGCAAAGATAGAGAAAAAGAGCTAGTAAGAGCAAGTGGCCCATTCTCGACGAATAACAAGTGGGGATTATTATAGCAAATGTTGATCCCGATCTATCCTTCCACTTAAAGATGCAATGTATCACCACTTATAATGAGATTTTTCCTAGGGCACTCAACATTGAGAGAGCCCTAATCTCACAAGGAAATATGTAAGTGTATAGATACAACCACCCATCAACCAGTTCAAACGAAAAGCCCCATGTTTGGGATAAGAAAAAGAGCGTGACAAATGATGGCGTGGTGGATACTAAAGTGGTCATAAGTGCTCCTAGGACAAACACCAACCACCCAAACATCACACAAATTGTACAACAAACAACATCACCACAACAAAATAATTAGGTCAATAACACTGAAACTCAGCAAAGATGAAACCCCGACATGAATAACTACCCAAAACACAAATGCACACCATTTGTGGAACCTATTGAATCTATCATGCAAAAATTGGTAGAGTCAAACTTGATTACGCTTCCCAATTTCCAAAACTACCAAGAACCACAAGATAAACCACCTTGGTACAACGAAAAGGATCTTTGTGACTTTCACAAAATCAAAGGACACAAAACATCAAACTACATGAAACTGAAGAATTTTATCCTAGATCTTATCAAGAATGGAGACATATCTATTGAGGTACCCACTAGTAACTAAGACCTCAAGATATATAAGAACCTATGCCAAATCATAGCAAAGGGAATGACAATAGAAAAGGGAAGAGTTACAATGACGTGTAACATGTCTATTCCAATGTAGTTGCTTCTTGTGACAATGTCGTAACATTCGTTACCATCAAAGGACCTAGCGCAAAGTGTGGATTCACCATCCAACGTGGCAAGGTCACCATCTAAGGAGCTTCATCTCAACCTAGGGCACAACCTACATTGCCAACGTCCAACCCTAGTAACTACAGTCTCCTAGATAAGCTAAAGAAGACCCCCACACATATCTCTAATGTGGAACTATTGAAGCTATCCCTCACACATAGGGAGATATTAGAAAAGGATTTATTTGTGTCCTCCATCCCTGAGAATATTGATACAAAGTAGTTTCAAGCTATGGTAGGGATTATCACTACCCCTCATCTTCTCACCTTCTCGGAACAAGACCTACCAATGCAACCATCTTATAATTGCACCTTACATCTTGAGGTCATTTTTCATAAGAATAAGGTTAAAATATTCTTAGTAGATGGAGGTGCTAGTCTAAACATTTGCACCCTTCAATTGGTCAAGAAATTGGGATTTTCAGGGGATGCTATTGAGAAAACAAAGAGTACAACCATAAGGGCATATGACAATCAAGAAAGAGTGTCGCAATGTATCATCACTCTATCTATCCAAGTGGGGCCCGTCATTGCTGAGACCACATGCCAAGTGCTAGATCTTGATCTCCCCTACAACATATACTTGGTCGACCGTGGATTCATGCCATGCAAGCTATAGCTTCCACCTATCACCAATGTGTCAATTTTCCTTTTGAGGACAAAGAAGTTACTATCCATGAAGATCCTAAGCCTTTCTATCATTACAAGAACCTTGAGATGAAGTTCTACAAGATCCCCCAAATACCAAAGAATGATGAAGGGCCTACATCCTTCTCCTCATTTTTTGACCCATGTTCTCTTGCATCCACCTCAGAATCCAAAATACCCATTGTGTAGACTATACCCAATATCAAAGTAGTTATCAAGGAAAATGGTTGTGGAGATTACAATCTAAAGGACACCTTTTGTTGGGTGAATTACCTCTTTCCCCCAAATCTCATGGAAAACCCATGCCTATCAACAAAGTGAATGAAACATTAAAGCTTGCATCTACCACCTTCACCAAGTGGGGGGACTTGAACAAAGAAGATGTCAATGAGGAAGATGTATCTAAATTTCTCTATCAGGACAACCGACCCATGCCCATTCTTCCCATGGAAGATGACAATAAAGGTTTATAGCTAATGAAGGGATGGGGGTCCAATAAGAAATAAAAGTTGGGACAAAATGATAACGGTTTGCTAGAACCCATCATTCTTGAGAGACGTCCAAAGAATCTTGGATTAGGATGTACTACTAGCAAGGTTACCCTTATTAGCAAAGGTACTTTAGCTAAACAGGCTAAGGCTTCCTCTTGGTTACCAACATCACATGATACTACCCTAGATGACTTCTCCCTTGACATTACTGACCTATTTTAGAATAACTCTCGCTTTATGATATCAAAAACATCTTTCACCCCAAGTGACCAAAACACTAATTTAAGCCTAGTATAGCCCCAACTCATCGACTAGGACCAACAAGGACCACCAATTCTAGATATATTAAAAAATGGTGAAGAAATCTCAGAATTCATGGGACTCCACAACAATTTACCAAGTGGGGATCATAAACCAGGATTTGATATAGAGCTAGACATATAGGCATACTATGGGGAGATGAATGAATCCTTTAGTCACAAAATTGACTATATAAAAATAACATGTTGATCTTTAAGTGAAAACCACACCATGGCACTTTTAGATCCTAAAATAGTAAAAAGAAAGGACACATCAAAGGTGAAAACCTCTCTAAGGCACCCAAGGATGAGGGATTCAATCTCCCCCTTAGTGCAATGCATCCAAAAAAATCAACAGTACTAACAAAGAAGGCTACCCCAGTGAATGTAGGCACAAAAGAGGTACCTAGGATAACCTTTTATGTTGAATAATTCTTAGATGAAGAACAAAAAAACTAGTAGCATTCCTGAAAGAAAGAAGAGAAAACTTTGCATGGTCATACACATATATGCTAGGGCTTGATCTAGAAGTGGTTGTGCATCATTTAGTAGTCTATCCTAAAGCCAAACTAGTCAAATAAAATTTGAGAAAAATGCATCCTCAAATTGCATTACTGGTAAAACTAGAGTTACAAAATATCCTTGACATCAGATTTATTCGACCAATTGACTATCCCAAGTGGGTTTCCAACTTGGTACCAATCTCCAAACCCACTAGGGGCATCATAATATGCATAGATTTTAGGGACTTGAACAAAGCATGTCCAAAGGATGAATTCCCTCTTCCCAACATCAACATCATTGTCGATCTAACTACAGTTCATGAAATGCTATCACTCATGGATGGATTTTCAGGCTATAACCAAACCATGATCGCCAAGGAGGATCAACATAAAACTACATTCACTTGTCATTGGGGAACATATTGTTGGAACATGATGTTGTTTGGGCTAAAGAATGCTGGAGCAACCTATCAAAAGGAAATGACCCTAATTTTTCATGATATGATCCATAAAATAGTTGAAGATTATGTGGATGATATTTCAGACAAATCAAAAATAAGGAAGGAGTACATAGAGGTATTGGGACCTATCTTCAACAAGCTTGAAGAATATAGGGTTAGACTAAATCCAAAAAAGTGTCTTTGGGGTAACATCAGGTAAGCTTCTTAGTTACATCATGCCACAACGAGGGATAGAGATAGATCCAACAAAGGTGAAAGAAATATTAGACATGGAGCCACCACAAACATTGAAACAAATGAGAGGGTTGTACAAGGAAGGTTGCAATCCATTAGAAGATTCATAGTGCAATTATTAGACAAAATCCACCCTTTCTCTCAACTTCTCCATAAAGAATAACATATAAGTGGGACAAGAAATGTGATAAAGCATTCCAATAGATCAAGGACTACTTATTATCACCTCTAGTTCTCATTTCATTGATACCAAAGATGCCATTGATCTTATACATTTTAGCTACATTAGCAGTACTAGGTGCTCTCCCAACCCAACATAATGAAACGGGAAAAGAAAGAGCTATCTATTACATCAAAAGGACCCTTGTAGGGTATGAAATGAATTAATCATCCATTGAGAAGGCATGCTTAGTAGTAGTCTTTTCCTCACAAAAAATCAGACATTACATGCTTGCACACCAAATCAAGCTTATTGCCAAAATCGACCCATTGAAATATCTCTTATCTAAAGCAACTCTCACTAGGTGAATGGCCAAATGGTTAATGATCTTGACTAAATGTGACATAGAGTATGTGGAGTGCAAGGCTATCAAAGGAAAAGTTATTGCAGAACAACTAGTTGAAGCACCCATTTATGTAGAGAATCCTTTGGTATCTGAGTTTCCTAATGAATTTGTTGGTAGCTAGTCAGTGCTCCCTTCGGGATTCATGACATGGACTAACTACCTCCTGTGGATCCGTTAAGTTTGGTAGTTGTATCAAGCATTAACAGGTTGAACTTTTGGTGCAATGACAACTATGGGGCCAACAATTGGTATCAAAGCCAAAGTTGTCAAGTTTGAATCCCCTTAGCTTGCACTGAGGGGGAGATTGTTGGTAGCTAGTTAGTGCTCCCCTTGGGATTCGTGACATGGACTAACCACCTCCTATGGATCCGTTAACTCTGGTGGTTGTATCGGGCATTAATAGGTCAACCTTTTGGTGCAATGGCAATTGTGGGGCAAACAAAATTAGTCTTTCTTCTCAACATAGCAGATCAATGAAAATTGTACTTTGATGGATCATATACCCAACATGGATCAAGGGCGGGTATTCTCTTTATAACCCCTCAAGGTGATTATATTTCAAAGTCATATTGGCTATCATTCCCATGTACTAACAATATTGTTGAGTATGAAGCTCTAATAACAGGTCTAAGCATAGCAGTTCAATAACAAATATAAGAGTTAAAAGTCTATGGGAACTCACAACTAATTGTCAACCAAGTCAATGACGACTACCAAACCAAGGATGATAAACTAACTCCTTATAAGAATATGGTAGAAAGTATCAAGGAATTTTTCATTGATACAACCTTTCAGTGGATACCATGCATGAACAATTGAGTAGTAGATGCCATGGTGACAACTGGGTCTTTATTAGGCATGTCGCATAATGTCCTTCAATGTGAATTCTTGGTAGAACAACTTCTCATATCAGCATTCAAAATTCCTGAATTTGAATTCATGTGTGTAATTATCGGTCTTGGATCCCCATGGTATCATAATATATTCACCTATCTTAGTAGAGGTACCCTCCCATCTAATATCACCTAAAACCTTAAGACCTTTGTTAAAAAGGCATCCCGATTCATCATCTTAGGTGATATCTTATACCATAGAAGCATCGAGGGGAAATTACTATGATGTCTCAACCAAGAGGAAGCCTTGAACGCCTTAATAGAAGTACATGAAGGAATTTTTGGTTCCCATTCTAGTGGAATAACCTTATCCAAGAAACTATTGATGACATGTATTTATGTGCAGAAGTGTGTCTAGTGTCAACAACATGGAGATCTTATCCATGCTCCAACTCAGGAGTTACAACCAATGGTCACACCTTGGCCTTTCTCATAGTGGGGGCTTGACCTCATAGGAAATATTACTCCCACCTCATCTAATGGCCATAAATCCATCATACTTTATCAAATGGGTTGAAGCCATTCCTATGACTTACATAACAAGGAAGCAAATCTCCAAGTTTATCATGAATTACCTTATCTATTGCTATGGTGTTCCACAAGCTCTTATCTCAGATAATGGAACACCCTTCAAGAATCAGGATATAAGATATCTATATCAATGATTTAACATCCAACATCGATTTTCTACCCCATATTACCCCCAAGGCAATGATCAAGATGAGGCCACAAACAAGACCATTATGAAAATCCTAAAGAAACTGGTCAATGAAGTTGGCCATGATTGGAATTTGTAGTTAAATCCTACCTTATGGGATAGAACTAGTATCCACACACCTACAAGTGCAACCCCTTTATCTTTGGTCTATGGATCAGATGCCATCCTACCTATTAAGGTCAAGCTTCCTTCACTACGAGTGTCACTACAGAATCTGATCACTAATGAAGAATATAGGGTATCCTAGTTGAATGAGTTAGAATTATTAGATGAGTGTCATCTTGATGCCCTAAATCACTTACAAGCATACCAAAATTGACTGAAATGGAGCTATAACAAGAAGATCAAGAGTTGGTCTTTCCAGGTAGGGGATCTTGTCCTAAAGTAGAATCAAAAGAATGTTCCAGATCAGGATAGTAAAGGAAAATTTGAGCCTAATTGGTTAGGCCCATTTTTTGTCACAGTAAGCTATGGATTAGGAGCATACAAATTGTCAACACCTGAAGGTAATCCCTTTCAGGAGCCAATCAATAGTCTACATCTCAAAAATTTGTATGCCTAGGCTTGAAGAGTGTAAATCCAAAAATAAAAAAAATGATAAAAATGATAAGAATCCAAAAAAATAAGAAAAAGGATTGAAAACAGTAAAGACAAAAATAATTATCCTTTAGTAAAAACCACTTCAATGGTGCTTTGGGCAAGTACCTTGGTGAAAACTTGGCAAATAGGAACCTTGTGTAAATAAGCACCTCCATCTATCTTTGGCTCTTTAGCTTATCATTCTTCGAATCCATTCTTCCATCACATCATTCATCCTATTTATTCCATCACCCATCCACATCTGTATCATAGCTTGATATTATAAAGTATCATATTCCCCTTTAGTACTACCTGGAACATTCATAAGGTCAGTTTGTCCTACCTTTATTGAGTTAGTCTATCACATCACGCTAGGGGCAATTTGTTATGCTTGTATTGGGTCAGGTTCTTGTATATCTTAAGGTTGTTTGAAATCACATCGAAAATCCCAAAAACATTCATAAAACCTCACCAAAAATCTAAAATCATCAAAATCTTGTATTAGCTAAAATCCAAAAAACATTCAAAAAATATAAATTCAAAATCCAAAACATCCAAAACACATCAAAAATCCCTAAACATATCAAAACATCAAAAATCCAAAAATAGAACCATGTCAAACTACATTGTCTTTGAGCTTGAATGTAGGAAAGGCCATCATTGATGTGCCCTCAAGACATTTTAGGTTAGGAGTCCATCATAATAAACTGACAATCCATCAATTGTCCATATCCCATCAGTAATAAGTCAAGTAAGTCGATCTACATGTTCTTTGCATGTATAACATAGGAAAGGCTCATCTTTGATAAGCCCCCGAGGCCCTTAGGATAGTCTTTTAGGTTAGGTCTTGGTCAAATCTCAAAAAACCCCTAAACATTTGGAAAAATTTGGAAAATAAAAAATAACCTCAAATAACCAAAAACCAAAACAGTCACATAAACTTTCAAAAAGACCAAAAACAACCTCAAATTTTTTTCAAAATATCAAAAACATTGAAATATTATGGAAAATCCCAAAATCATCCATCTCATTTCACTTTCACCCGCAACAAACCCTCATCCATAATAAATCAATCATCATCTTCAAACTTTGGTTAAAAAAATAGAAAACAAGTGTCGCAAATCATAAAGTGAGAACCTAAAGGTCAAAATCTAAAGTCTAGATCATTGGTAAATGATTCAATGTAATTTGTATCAATGGATTATCACACACTTAGTCAAAACATCTGACAAACATGCCTTGGGATGCAACCTTCAGTCAATAGGTATCAACATCAAAAATCACCTTAGCTATGTTATGTTGGCAAGAGATATAGATAACATTAACTATTTTTTTTAATCTTTTTCTTATGATTTATCTTGTCGAGCCATTCTGAGGACCTCTCAATGATGTCTCAATGATTTAGAGAGAAAAGAATGGGGCATCGATTAGAATCTTTCATTTTCTATGCTTGTGGGTATTCCCTTAAAATAATCTTGGTCCATACTTGCTTAGTTATGTGTAGGGAGGTCATTTGGAGTAGATTTTTGACTATTGTGTATGTTGGACTCAAGGAACACTAAGAGGGGGGGTGAATTAGTGTTCAAAAAATTAAACTTTCAATTCAAATCTTAAACCATTTTCAACACATAAACAAAAATAAAGATACAAGCACATGAACAAGATGATCAAAACACCATAACACCAATATTTTTACGTGGAAACCCTGTTAGGGGAAAAACCACAATGGAGATTAGTCCACAATTTATACTCTGTTAATAGTATGAATAAAAGGGAATGCACTTGCATTCAGACACACTACCTAGAGCTCACTGCTCGAAATAAGGAAGGCTCACTACCTTACAAATTTTTTGTGATTACAACAAAAATTGAACTGAGAAGATAGCATCTACAAATGCCTAGATTCAATTCTGGTGAAGCACATAAAACAAATTTTGAACCTTCTGTCTGATCCTACAACACGCTCTACTCTACTTTGCCTTAATTCACAATAATCTTCATCTGCTCAAGCAAAATTTACTCAATTGATTTTTTGATGTTCGCTCATACATATGTTCTTCTCTTTTCGCACATTCACACCTTCTCACCACTTTGTCATGTCTTTAAAAATGAATTATCGATCTCATATATATATATCTGCTAGCAAAGATTTTAATTACTTAAGTCGGCTTCAACAAAACATGAAATATTCTCCAATAGTTGGCTCAAATCACAAGCTATATTTATGTGCACCCACAAAGGTCAGCTAAGACATAGCTGGGACCCAAAAAAATATTCTCAAACTTAGAAACAATTAAACAACTACTTATACATCCGCGACACGCTACATTCATTGAGTCGGCCACAATGAGCAAACAAATAGAAAATCATTCTACCAAATCTTCTAACTCATATATTGATTGATGCAACACCACAAAAATTACCAATAAGGTAACATACATGCTTAAAAAAATTTCCTGGGTATCCACAACACAAAATGATGATTTGGTGAAGCATACAGATCGACTAACTAATCAAATACCCTGTTCTTCATGCTTTTTTCCAGTAACACATTGTCTTCTACATTTCCTATTGGTATAAGTAGATCCTAATCTATGGATTGAGATAATGACTTTAGTTGCCATCAATGACAACACTAGAAGCCATAAAAAATCTCCCCAAGCCATATGCCAACAATCTCCCCCTTTGGCATTGATGGCAACACTTAGTGAAAAATGACTAAGTGTCGAACCAAAACTCAAAATTTCAAAACACAACAAAACACTGCTCCCCCTTAGAATGTCAAGACATTTTTCACTGCTCTCCTCCCCCTTTGATATCAATGACAAAACTTTACTTCTTACTCTCCTTTTGCTAAAATTTACACTGCACTCTCTCACCCTTTATTGATGCAAAATTTGATCAAAATTTGAGAAATTACAACTGTTGCACAAATCATAAAATTATTTTATACTTATCCTTTATCTTTGGAAGAAATTTATTCCAAGCATCTACTGCAATCCCAATAATTATTATCAAACTATTGTTTTCTAATGTTCGGTTGATGATCTGGATAAGGAATTTTGGAATTGTAATCGATTCTTCCAACTTCTCTCCTTTCTTTAGAATCTCAATTTGTTGCTCCATTCTAAATTCAGTTAGATCCTTCACTTTCTAGAAAGTGTCCATAAGAGTGTTTCTGGAAAATTGAACCTTTGCATGCTCATCTTGCAACTCATGAATCTTTTTCTTGACTACTCCATCCTAATCCTGAAACATATTGTAATCCTAACCAATTCTGATCAACTCACTCTCAATTTGCTCCAGCTTGTCCTTGTATTTACCAACCACATAAGGCCACCAAAGAAAATAATTGTAGACCTTATTTGCTAAGTCAATGCATTTCCTTAACACATTCATTTTCTTTTTCAGTTTGGCGAGAGATAGCCTAAACTGCTCCTTCAGATGTAGAATTACTTCTTCCTCTTTCTTGTCTTGAGGCACATAGGCCATAGCCTCCCTAATACATTCAATCAATTCTTCTGGAAGTACATTTTGCAAACCTTCCAATTCAATGTTGTTGTGCACAAAGTATCTGCCTAAAGTGTTCTCAATGAATTCCTGTTCATATGATGGTCCATTTAACCATATGCCAATGATCTTTTGCATTCCATCTTGCTCTTGAACAATCTGCAATATCTTTGTTTTGAATAAAGCACATTCTTCATCGCTTTCTTTTGCTATCATCACATCTGGTTCAACTAATTCCGGTTCATCTTTTGGAGTGTAATCATCATAATCTTCATATGGTATATCAACAATTACTTGCTCTTTGCCTTCTTCTTCAGTTCTTGGAGATTTGTGTGATGGAGGAATTCCATCTGCAAACTCTAGAGCCCTTTTCTACTTCTTCTCCACCTTGCCAGAAGAGGACCCAACTTCAAGTGCTCTTACCGGAAGAGAGATGCCAACTATTCCAAACTTTCCCAACAACTCTCTAAAGAAATTTTCATGAACTTGCTCACAATTTTCCAGAGTATTGAAATGTTTAAAAATTTTCTTACAAATAGGTTCATTTTCCTTCCATACCACATTATCATTCTGAGGCAAGAAATTCAAAAAATACATCATAATGCATATAACTAGGGTACCAAACTTGAAGGGGTAATCTGCATCCTTCGTCAATTTCACATTTTCCATCAATTGATCTTTCAACAATCCACATAGATTGAAGTCTTCATCTTCCATTATCATTTTGTGCAAAATGTAAATTGTGCCTATCGAGGTTGATCCTTCCCTATTTTTGAAGAAAATATTATACAAAATTATGTGTGTAATGTACCTTGTTATTGGATCTTTGATTGTTGAAATTAACAGAGCTATTTGATCTCCTTTTACTCTGGATAGGGTTTTGACCACCTGATTTTGAATTGACTTCTTTTTCAGAACATCTCCAATATTGCATAATCCTGTTAGATTTCTGATCACCTCTTTTGAAATTTGATAGGGTTTATCTAGAGTAAGGATATCATCATCCAATATGTTCAAGATAAACCTAACCACTTCCGTGTTGAAAAAATAAGGAAACTCATTCCAGATGTCCAAATTCTTATGTTTCGCACCTCCAAGCCACTTTAATTCACTGACTGGCAACAAATTTCTTACATCCCTAATATTCCTACTACTATATTCATCCAAAGTCACCGTTCCTTTGATTTGCTTCATTTTACTTTCCGTACCGAATAAGGTTTTCTATGGAACACAAAATTTTGAAATTCTACAAGCAACTGAAATACCTGAAGAATTCATCGTCGAATTTGCTTTACTCCTTTGAAAATTTTCTACAGAGGCTCTCCTTTTGTTCTCCTTCAATGCAAGGTGATAAATGAGGGTTCCAAATACCCTTTTATGTCTTCATTCACCTAACCTTTTTAGCTACATTAAATACTTTTCTCTAGGAGTTCTGGTAACTCTATTTTCTCAGACAACAAAAGAAAAAATTGTTTGCATACCTTCTACTTCTCATGTTCCTGCATAAGTGATCACTGATGCATTTTCAAACTTTTATCATAGCTACTAACAATTTTCTGCATTTTGGTGCTAGCTACCGACAGGGGGCCAAAGGATTTTCCTTGAAAAACTCCCCCTAGGCCAATGGCCTAAGATCAATTTCTAGAGGAATTATCGCAAAGATTACTGGCGGCAACTTCCAGTATGGGCTTATCAGACTCACTCTTCTTTACCCATGTTTTCTTCATTTGATTTCTTATCTCTTCCATAGTCACTTTTCCTTTTCCTTTGTCATCCTTCTGTGAAATTATTCCTTGATATACCAAACCTCTTGTATCCATATTTATGTTCCTGCAGAATCTTGCAATGTGATCAAATCTGTTGCAGCTATAACACACCAGATTTCTCTGTCTAGACCACTCATTCCACCGATTTCCTCTTGATCTGCATTGATTAGAAACATGCCCAAATCTTCCACAAGTATAGCATTTAACATTTCTTAAACTAACAAACATACTTTTGCATTCAATACACTTGTGACCAAGCTTTTTGCAATTAAAACACTGACTGGGAAATGATGGACTGCTCGAATTTATTTTACTTCTGCACTGAGAAGCCATATGACCAAATTTATTACAAGTAAAGAAGTAACCATTAAACTTCTGAGCATTGGGTTGTCTTACTGGATACCTTTTGCCTTTGTTCATTTGATTTCTTTGTCTAGAATCCTTATGTTCAGATCTAGAGCTTTCTTCCTTCTCATATCCAAGACCTCATTTATCATTTGCATCCTTCTGTCCTTTAGTTAGCTCATCAAGCTTAGTAGAATTTATCCTAAGCTTCTCCTTGTACTCATTTGCAATAGTGAGTCATCACTTAGAATAACTATCTTTCTTTCAGGTTCTTGTTCATTTTTTCTGGATTGTTGCAATTCAGTCTCTAGCTAAATGAATCCATTATTTACTTTGCTGCATTCTTCATATTTTTCTTTTAAGGATTGGGCCATATTCTCCTCATTCTTTTTCCTTTATTCAATCTCCTTAGTTAGCTTTATTGCCACAGATTCCATCTGAAGCTTTAGAGTAGCATTATTTCTAGCAAGTTTTTAACATTCTTCAGTTATCTCTTTTAGGGTATGATTTAGGTGAACATCTTCCAAGTTTTTATTTTCTTTCTGCTTTAGTTGATCACAAAGTTCCTTCCTCTTTTATCTTGACTCATTGATTTTATCCTTCAAAGATTGAATAAATTTCTCAGCATCCACAAGATTTGCTTTTAATTCCATGATTTTTGCTTTAGACTGATCAAGATCATCAAGTGCCACCATAAGCTGTTGTTGAAGACCACTAGAGTCCATTGTATTCCAAGATCCACCTCAAGCTGTTAAACTTCCATAGAGGAACTGTGCTCTAATACCAATTGTTGGACTCAAGGAACACTAAGAGGGGAGGGGGGGTGAATTAGTGTTTAGCAAATTAAACTTTCAATTCAGATGTTAAACCATTTTCAAAACATAAACAAAAATAAAGATGCAAGCACATGAACAGGATGATAAAAAAACCATAACACCAATATTTTTATGTGGAAACCCTATTAGGGGAAAAACCATGGTGGAGATTAGTCCACAATATATACTCTGTTAAAAGTATGAATAAAAGGGAATGCACTTGCATTCAAGCACACTACCTAGAGCTCACTACTCAAAATAAGGAAGGCTCACTGCCATACAAAATGTTTGTGATTACAATAAAAAATGAATTGAGAAGATAGCATCTACAAATGCTTGGATTCAGTTCCGGTGAAGCACATAAAATAGATTTTCAACCTTTTGTCTGATCCTGCAACTCACTCTACTCTGTTTTACCTTAATTCACAATAATCTTCTTTTGCTCAAGCAAAATTTACTCGACTAATCTTCTGATGTTCGCTCATACATCTGTTCTACTCTTTTCACACATTCTCACCTTCTCACCACTTTTTCCTATCTTTAAAAATGAATTATCGATCTCATATATATATCCACTAGCAAATATTTTAATTACTTAAGTTGGCTTCAACAAAAAATGAAATATTCTCCAACAGTCAGCTCAAATCACAAGCTATATTTAATGCACACCCACAAAGGTCAGCTAAGACATAGCTAGGAACAAAACCAATATTCTCAAACTTAAAAGCAATTAAACAACTACTCCTTATACATCCATGGCATGCTACATTCATTGAGTTGGCCACAATGAGCAAATAAACAGGAAATCATTCTACCGAATATCCTAACTCGTACACCGATTGCTACAACACCACAAAAATTTCCAATAAGGTAACATACATGCTTAACAAACTTTCTTGGGATCCACAACACAAAATGATCATCCGATGAAGCATACAAATTGACTAACTGACTGGATACTGTGTTCTTCATGCTTTCTGCAGGTAACACATTGTCTTCTACATTTCTTGTCAGTATAAGTAGATCTTGATATGTGAATCAAGATAATGACTTTAGTTGCCATCAATGACAACACTAGAAGCCATAAACAATCTCCCCAAGCCATATTCCAACAATTTATGCTTTGGTCTGATGTATTCTAGAATTCTAAACTACATTCCAATGAGGTTTCCATATGTCAAGATGTGCACAAGGATTATCCTATCCATTTGTAGAGTTATAGTCCATTGCACTAGATAGAATGCCATTTTTATTTTCAATATCATTATGCATCATGTCTATCAGCAATGGCGAAAAGTACCAATCCCGAAAATGAGAAAATTAGAAATCTCATCACCATATCTAATAAAGTCCTAAAGAACATAGGCTTGTTGGACTTCTGAATCAATCTCAAAATCAGTGGTTAAATCCATCCATCTTATTCTTCTTATTCTTCTATCTTTACTAAAAAGTTTATCCAAGTATCGAATTTGTGTGATATATATCAAAATATACATGAGGCTACCCATGGTCGATGACTATCTATACATCATCAAATTTGTCTACATTAGACATTTGAGCTTTCTAGTCCTCTTTGACCTAAACCTATGTTCAATCTTTGTTGAGAAATCAACCCAAAATTCTTAATTTTCGCCTTATCTCTCAAGGGGGTAGGGTACTAGCTTCATTCCTTCTGTTGGGGCAATAGTGTGGCATCAAAAAATCAAGAATTTTTTAATTTTAATTTTTGATTTGAGCAACAGTTTTAATCCAAAAAGCATTAGTCTTGTTATCTACTAAAGTTGCACCCTAGCTGAGTTGCAAAAATTAACACTCTAAAGAAACATGGATTCACTCCTAGGCTATGGGTCACCTAGAATTTCAAGTGAATCTCTAGATAAGGCTAGCTCCTAGTTGGTTATCACCTAAAAACTACTGATTTTGTAGAGGAAAAGGGAGAAAGAATACTTAAAATGAAAATCAAAACTGAAAATGAAGGGTGATACACCAAACTAATAAGGGTTATGAAGATTTAGACTTGCATACACTTGGCCACCAATGACAGAACTAAATTGCACAACTTATTTTTGTAGGCTTATGCATAAATATTTCACAAAAAGGTTTGAATGCATTAATTTTAAAAAAGGAAGATAACTTTCACAATTTAAAAGCTATATGCAACTTTAAAAACACAATTTGCAACTTGCATAAACATACTTTTGCAGAAAAGGCATGAAGACAATGAGACAAAGCTACAAGGAGATGAAAATACCTCACAAGTAACTTGATCAATCATTTGATAATACACAATAGTGCAAGAATAAGAAGGAGAAAATTGAATCAATTGTATCCAAGGTGTTATCTATGTTTCATATCCCAAAAGAGTTACAAAGCATGCTCAACTCTGAGAAATGACTACAAAAATCACTAACTCCAAAAAATGTATCATATGAACCAAGTCACAAAATGAGTCAAACTGAGAATATAACCATCAACCCCTAAGCACTTGCGCCAAAATAGGAACCATCAACTGACTTGGGTCAGATGCCTCAAAAAAGCCTATAATCAAGCAACTAGATTCCCCCCAAAATGGGCTCCCATGTGTGGAAAAGGTAGGTTTGACCATGCCAAGCATCTAGGCATGCAAAACCACCCCTATATTCCCTTCATATCTTCCAAAAAGATGAATAAAGAACCCCTATATGCATGGGCACATGTTCCCAAACTATAACAATTGCCCCTATATGCTTGCAAAAGCATAACTCCCCAACAATATTCATAAAGGCATTTAGATGGCATAATTTAGTTTAATTTTGCATTTAAAATAGAATTTTGACTATGTGATTTATAACAATATCACTAGTCAAAATATTTACAAGTGGAAACCAATGCAAAAAGTTACAAGGCCCTAACTCAGCCATATGAGGAAATCAATGCAAAAATTCATAGTCATAAGGACTCAATATATGGCATATACAAGGTTTGTTAAAACCTAAGGCATAAGACATGAGTCTTAGCCCTTGATGCATATTAGTTAACCTTGTATTATATTTTTTCCTTAAAAACATGGAAAAAAATTCCATTACCTATTGGCATTAGGGTAAAAGCCCTAAATGACAAAAAATTGCCAAAATGCTAAGAGATTTCATTTTCACCTTTCGAGCTTTCTTGAAGAAACTTTCAACCGCCGATAAGGAGGGTTTCAATGAGCTTCTGGAGGACTTCCATGGTGGATTTCTATGATTTCAAAGGATTTTCCTGTATAAAACCCTCTAGATCTCCTCAAAAAACACTGGTAAGCCATTTTTTGAAGGCAGTCTTGAATAATAGCTTCTTTTTCAATGATTTTAGGTCTCATAGGCCACAACATCTGTTGCTTTTCCTCATTTCTTCTCATTTGTTTATTTTTTTTGTGTATCTCTCCTTTTTCTGGTTGTCATGGAGATCCCTTTTCGAGCCTTAGGAAAGCATTTTTCTAACAAGAAAGTTGGAGAAGAAAATAAATACCAGCTGGGTAAGCAATTTTTTATACAAAAATGAATGAAAAATCCACATTCTTCTTCTTGTGTATATCATTGTATCTTCTTTGGAGAAAATGTGACATTTTATGTAAGAAAAATGCTGACTCAAGCCCCTCCTGTAGAAATCTCCATATATTTTTCAAGATGAAGGTTTCCATATTTTTTATTTGTTGCATTTTGAGCTGATATGGTTGAATTGAGCTCAAACCCTTCTCTTCCTTCTACAATTGTAATTTATGAGACAAAACCCAAGTGGGTTTACATATTATGAAGAAGAATAGTTCTCCTCCTGTAGATTTTATTGTCTCATGAGTTTGTTATGGAGAAATTTTAACATCCTTTGTATATTTTCTTTTCTATTTGAAACCTCAAATGGGTTTAGATATTTGCAGAGAAAAGCATTCTGGGTTATTAAAATCCGAGCTCCATTTCACTATTTCTCCTCTATATATTTTGGCCGAGGCTTGGCCTTTGGGTCTCCAGGAGAGTGAGGGTTCCATTTTTTTTACAAACCTCTAACAAAAATACTCATTTACATTTTACACTCTTTGTTTCTTCTCATGAAACCCCAACTCGAGGGTATGCAAATTCTACATGTTATGACTGTTTTGGGTCATCAAAACCTGTGCCCTTTCTCATTCCTTTGAGATAACCACAGATTCAAAGATACATGCTTATAAATCTTACATTTGTTTGCTAAGGTTGTAATGTACAAATGAAATCTTTTTTTTATATTTATTGGAAATGTTTAGCTTTCTCAACTAAGTTTATATGAATCCTATGCATGTAACCTCACAACACTCAGAAGACATGGATACCCACATGACTATTGGCTTTGTATCAATTCTTTGCACCTAGTCTTTGCACATTAGAGTTGAATCATTAGAAGGTCAAACTCAAAACATTATCATGCTCTTCACATGTTATATCTCCATTCATTATGTAATGTTATATAGAGAAACTCACTATAGCATGTTTTTCCACTATTCCACATAACATATGAGTTGTCATCCTTTAGTATATGCAAACTTGGCTGACTATTCTATCTCATCTTAGTATGCCAACAATGCATTGTATTTGCTGGTTTGGAAACCATCCCTCATGCCTCTATCCTGACAACCTACTACCTGAATACTTTGTGCTTGTGGAAACACAAACTCTTTATGTTTTGATCACTTGTCACCATGACATAATATGATGTATTTGTGGAATGGCCACTGTGTATACCCTACCACATTGTTGCTCATGAATATGCTTCATGGAGATGCTAACTTTGGATCCCACTGTCTTGTCATGATAGACCTATAGCTCACAATTAGTGTATCCCCTATGTTGCTAATAAGGACCGTCTTAGGATTGTTAGTTTATGAGATAAAGCCTTCATTCTAAGAGCTGACCATGAATAGAACATTGATTCATTCTTTATATTATGCACTTATATACTTTCATATAGTTTACTATCATCCTCTATCATTGAGAAAGTGTCTTTTAATAAAACTACATAAGCATATCTTAAACATAGCCATAAATGACTATCCCTCTCATAAACCAACCATGGCTTTCATAGATAGCCACATAGCATAAATAACATGCTATCCTCATGGGAACTGTTCTATTATTCATGCATCATATTCTATCTCATGAAATGCCACTATTACTTGGGCATGTGCTATTCCACTGTAAACCCTTCGCTTGAAGCTATTCAGGCTTTCCTGATTGAATATCATATACTTCCTTAAAACAACCTACATAGACCATAAAACTTAACCATTCTTCATACTAATCATTCCTTTGAAAATGAATGCAACATTACCATCATGGCTTCATCAATAGCTATGTCACATAAAGTGCAAGACAAAACACACACCACTGCATCTTTGATTGGGCTTTAATGATCATTAAGAAAGATTCACATTGAACTCTTTGTTATTGGCAACATCTTGCCCCTTTTTTAACATGTTACAAGATTTATTGGACTAGCTTCTAAGATCAATCATCAAAAATAACCGTGGCTTTGAATATCTCTGATCTTTTGAATAATGTTGTCATTGATTACATAGCTATCTATTCAATAATGGCTTAGACTCTAAATGTTATGGCACTATTCTCTACTTTGACAATCACTCCATTCATTTGTGACTTTACTATGTTAGTGCAAGCATACATATTATGATATTGTTATGATAACAACATCAACAGTACCTTTATGATGACATTGTTTCCTTAATCATGACATCCCTGTTTTTACCATTGTTGGCCTTAAGTCATGAGGCTTTCCATCCAATCCTGACTGCTATCCCTATTGCATAACTTGCAAGATATGATTGAAATCCTTTCAAGCCTATTGCATTGATGATCTGAGAGATAGTACTTGACTTCCATTTATCTTATATTGACTCATTTATGATATATTAGTCTGCAAGGGATAATTATGGATGCCTTTAGCATAAGCATATTCAACTCTTCAATAATGTTATTCACATGAAAGTACTTGAGTAGCAGGACTAGAGAGGTGGATATGCTTATGATAGGATGATTATTTTTATACCTTGATTCCTATCAAAATATGCAGAAATGACTTAAGATAGAGCTAAGGCACTAAGACAAATAGAAATTCTATCCCTCTAAACATATGGGGGAAGCATGTTGGGCTCAACCCTCATGGGAGCTACATTTTATCCAAAATGCTGATATCAGATGAATTAAAACAACATTATTTTTCCTATACCTGCACATGAAGCAAACATGTTAGAAAAATATGTGCATCTGACAAATGTGTTTGATCATTCTTATTTCCTTGGATATGTTTGATATGATTGGTTCTTTTAATGCACATGATTGATCAGATTATATGTTTATAGAGGTATGTGCATATAGTGACCATAGACCTTTCATTGATCTAACAACATTATTTCTCATAGATGCAGGAAACTAAGAGCAGCAAGGAAGAAAAATCTGGAAGCAAGACAAGCGCAAGGCTACAGATGATGCAAGGGAAGTCAACTAGAACCAGTCATTTAGACAATGACTGGTCTCTTTTACCTTTATGTGCATACTTTAACTTGAATATCTATAAATGTATATTCTTTTCATTCATGTACATTAAAAGAGCCAGTCTCACGTCTTGTGTGAGACAATACACATTTACATTATCAATAAAGACTATGTTTTTGAAAAGATTTGTACAATCTTCTCCTATGTTATATGCATCTGCATACTGCAATATGGTAGAATAGTCTTCAGATTTCTTTATGCACATGGAATATAATATAGAAGAAATAAAGTACCTATCTTTTCATTTGTAATCACTTTAGCTCTACCTATTTGAGCTAGTAGCAAAAATAGGTAACAAGTCTTTGAACCAATGTAAGAGGTACCTCGCTTCAAAGAGGGGTAAAATGTACACTTAAAAATTTCCTGAATGGTATTACACACTTGAATATGATATATTAACATCGTTTCATCCTGAAACCCAACTTCTTTTCACTTATTTGATTAAATTAACATATTTATTTAATCAAAGGTCTAATTTTCATCTATTGATCTAATTGATCTAATTGGGTTAATTCACCCCCTCTCACACTAACATTTCATTATGTTTAAATTGAATTAATCAAATTATTTAATTTAAACCCTGCGTTCTCTTATATAATTAAATATCATATTTGCATCTTCTTTTTCATTAAATAAATCAATAATTTAATGAATATCATATTATTCTCCATCTTGCACATTTAAATTTAGTTTAAATTACTAAATTTTTAATTTCCCCTCCCATCCACTTGCATAGGGAATATTTCAAAGGAATATTCTCCTATTTGGCTCCAAAAAAGGGAATGATTGTTTTCAAACAAACTTTTTAACAAACTTTGAAAGTTGTTACAAAGTGTGTTTATTTGAATCATTGTGAATCCTTGATGCTTTATTTGATCCATGTGATCTTTGATTCTCATCCATTGATGAGAATCCTTGATCCATGTTTTACCCCCGATTCATTATTGACCATTGATTGATCAAATTGATTTGAGCCCTTGATGTTTTCATTTTCTTTCCTATAAATACATCACTATTTGGAGAGAAATGGATCCATCTTTTGATAGCAAAATTATGCTGTTGAAATTCATACTCATTTACATCCATATTGAGCACTTTTAGCATTTTAGTTTAGTATTCATCCATATTTAGCTCAAGCATCCATTAATGGCTTCCATGTTAACTTAGTTTGCATCCATTTTAGCATAGTTTTCTTTAAATGGATTTCATCTTTGAAATTTTTTTACATTTAACATAGAGTGCATCCATTATCATCAAAGAATCTTAGCATTTAGAACTCATCTTTATCATGTTAAACTAGTTTTATATCATTTCTTGTTCATATCTCATCGGTTTTGTTGGTTTTCTTCAATAAGATTGATTGGAACAAGCTCATATTATCGAAGGGATTGGGAAAGGGTCGCGATTCCATATCAATGCAACACCACTCCCCCAATAGGATAAGATTCAAGGTATTGAAGTAGGTTTCTATTATGTTTTTGTGTTCTTCATATTAGTTTAATGGGTTGTTAGTCTTTGAAATTTTGAATATCTTATTGAGATCATGACTTAGGGCATTAAATAGGCTTTAAATTTGTTTGGATCTAGCATATTTAATTTGTACTATGATTATGGTCACACTAGTTTAGATTTAAAAATTTAATTTCACGATTTTATCAATTAAGTTAAATTAAATCAAAATTTCTTTAACTTTATCTAATTTGAAGTTTCTTGAACTCTTCTACAACATGAATCTACATGTCCATCTAGTTCACATGGAATGAAGGGGACTCTTGATTTTACCGATGATCTTGATAGTTAGGCTAGTTTTAGTTTATGGACTATATATGTACACATACACATGTGTATATGAATATTTTATTTGTATGTGTCACTTGACTATTTATGACTATTTGCATTTCACATGTTATTTCATGTTTACTTCTAGACATATTTTAGTACATTTCATGAGTTTTATATGATCATCTATATTTATTTATTTGTTGACTTTAATATTTTTGTAGATACATTTTGGTAAATGTTTTATTCCATACTAGCTCTAGATATCTAGCATTACATGTGGACTTTAATAGTTGATTTCACAATCACATACATTATTTCATTATGTTGATGAAATGCACTCACATGTATATTTTAGACATTTTCAAGTATGCACTATAAATTCATGTCTAATCAAATTACAATATTTAGATGCCATTGCTGAATGAAAATTTTAATATTTTAATTTAAACTATAATTTCATTTGTCCACAATTAAATACATGTACCTTGGAAAGAAAATAAATCCTCTTATGCACCTTATATATCCACATCTTGCATTAATGGTTTAGATTTATAATGTGTATATGTTATAAACTTTAAGTGACTAGGGTCCAATTGGACACATCATTTAATATGAAAAAAATGATTAACTTTCAAAGTTCAATAAAATTAAATGGTTAGGTGATTTAACCAATGTTAAACTAAATATTGGTTAAATGTGATAACTTAATACATTCCTTATAGTTTATCAAATACATAATAAACTAAGGGCCTAGTTTTAACTATTTTCCAATTAGCAAATTTATTCATCACTAGAAAAAAATCTATACAACATATATGCCTACAAACTTATCACATCACTTTAATAGGTGTGCTTCTCATAGCTCTGCCAATTATACAATACAAAAACCAATATCTTACTCTTAAAATTTATCTATAGTCATTTCATGCTTTCATTCATAGCTTGGAAAATAGACAATACAACCTAAAAGAGGACACTTGATCTACCTCACCTTGATACAATGAATCTTAATTTAAATATCTCTAACATTATTAAGTTCAAAGATCATGACAACATAAAAAAAATTCCACCATGAAGTAGTAAAAGTAGTCTTATGTTGATATTGGGGATTAATGAATATTTTATTATGTGAGTAACAACCTTCCATATATGAGAGAATCTCACATGACCTATAGCAAAATCAACAATGATATATGAATATTGGATAAATGAAAGTCATCCTTAAATGATGACTTATTAAGATCCCTAAAATATATATAATCTTTTCTGACACACTTATTTGAATCCAACTCTAATGCAATTAGCAACTTGAAAATTTATTGACCTCACACCAAGGTCAAATAAGAATAAAATTATATATATATATATATATATATATATATATATATATATATATATATATATATATATATATATATATATATATATATATATATATTAAAGACTCAATTTGTACATAAGATAAAATTAGAACAATATAAAATGCAATTTATAAGAATCAAAGTTCATACATCAAAGACACATTTAACAAATTGATGTTTAATACAACTTTAACATTATGAAACATATGCACATATAAATACAATTAGATTGTCCACTTTTAGTTCAAGACCAAAATTTTTTTAGGTTCATCCCACCCTAGTGGTAGGGGATATGGTAGAATATGAAGCTTTGACATGACTTGTCCCATAAATCTCCTACCTCTATAGTTAAGTTGGACCCTTGTTCCTTAGTTTAACCCAACCTCCATGGGGTGGGAGAAATAGTTTTCCTTGACCCACTCTGAGAGAGATTAGGTGTAGATACCTATCCACTCTTCACTCTCATCTCAAACCATACCTTTTAGTCAACACCAAGTAATTCCCCTAAAGATGTTGAACTAGAAATGCCTATATAATCATTAAGGCTCTAGGGATAGAGTTGCATCACTTCCACTAAATTATCATCTCCTTTCCTTGAGATGTTGGATTGGATCAACACCAACTATCTATATGCCATAATAAATCCTTTCTCTGCACCTCTATCAATATAGATGAAAGAATTGATCAATCCATGACCAATGAGTGAAATTTACCCCTCCAACTCAAGTAGTTTAATGTTGAGCCCCTATCTACATATTTGGTGAAAGATTTTCCATCCTAGTAGTACCTGATCCAATGCCCTTATCTATATATATTTTTATTAGCTTCCACTCTATGGTAATGGAGTGAAATGACACAATAATAAACTAATGGTAATGTTAGGTTAGGTCATTGTAAGCGAGGGATGTAGGATGGGTGAACACTATCCAATTCAATGTTTTAATCAATCTATTAAAAAAATTATGCTACCTTAGCTTTCTTACAAGTGGTATAAGAACCTGATCACCTTTAGTTTTAGTTGTAAGTTGTTGGGTTTTTTGAACTAATCTAGATTAGAGTGGAAGCTTGTGTAAAAGATACTTTGTGATCTAGCTGTAGGAATTTTCAAATGGAAAGCTCATTAGGGAGAATAGAGGTGGATAAATTTTTTAGAAATAATTTTGAGATGTGGAAGCTGAAGATGGAGGATCTATTGATAGATCAAGATCTATGGATGTTGATGAGAATGTTTCAAGGCCTACAAATCCTACTTTGGCTGTTCAATATGATGTTATGGACCATAAATCCAAGGGTCTAATTAGATTATACATGGAATATTTTGTTTTAATCAATGTCCATGAAGAGACTGTTGGCAAGAGACACTACAAATATTTTTAGGTGTTGTAATTGATGGCAACCCTAGTTGGTAAATGGATCCGCATGTCATCATTCACTCCTACCAGTAGACAAATTCAAGACAGTCTAGAAGAACAAAGCATTCGACAATTTTGTGATCGTTGATTCACTTGCAAATTTTTGGTTATTATTTTGAGATGTGGATCTCATGGAAGGTTTATTAATGTATTTCTTGTGTTATCCAGAAATCTTAGTGCCTTGTACCAAGTTACGTGTAATTTTGGTGATCCGGTTGATATCTTTCTGTTTATCAATCTTTTGTGGCCGACACAGTTGATATATTGTGTTGCGAATATTCGAGGATTTTTTATTCAAATATTTTAGTGTTTTGTCATTTTGTTTTGGGTCCAAGCTAAGTTGTGGACGACCGTTGTGGATGCATATTAAATATTATTTATGATCCAAGCCGACATTTGTGAATATTTCTAAGTTTTATTGATCCTAACTTGTTGCGACTAAATCCTTTGTTGCGAAAATATATAAGTGATCAATTACATCATTTTGGTGTGGAAGGAAGGTTTGTCAATATGTGTTGTGATCATCAGAAGGGTGATTGATCGATTATGCATAGTTTCACTTGTGCATTAAAGATGTTGTAGTGCGAGTTTGTGTAGAGCAAAGCAAAAGTGTAGAATCAGTCAAAAGGATAGAAGATTGACTACAGACCTTAACCAGAACTATAATCAAGCATTTGTAGATGCTAACTTCTCAGTTCATTCTCTTGGATCTAATCCAAATAATTGTAAGGTAGTGTGCCTCTCTATTTGGAGCAGTGAGCTCTAGGCAGTGTGCCTAAATGCAAGTGCATTCCCATTTTGTAATCTTTCTTTTGGGTATACTCAGATTATATTGTGGATTGGCCATCCACCATGGTTTTTCCACTAACAGGGTTTCCACATAAAAATCCTGGTGTTATGGTGTTGTGATTGTTTTCTTTGTGTTCATGCATAAATATTTTGTTGAATGCTTAAGTGAGTTAAAGATCAAAATAATAAATTTAATTTTTGCACAACACTGATTCACCCCCCCTCTTAGTGTTGCTTGTTTCCAACAATTGGTATCAAAGCTAGTTCCCTGAAAGAAGTTTAACAACTTGGGGAGATATTAGAAGGTGTTTTTCAATGGATACAAGAAGTCTTCAACAAAAACTTATGGTGGCCCTAGATGATCTTGACCAGTCAAAGTCTGAGAACTAGGAATTGCAAGAAAATCTTGAGAGTGTAGATAAATTCATTCAGTCATTGGAAGAAAAAATCAATGAATCAAGGGAGAAAAGAAAGGAATTGTGTGATTAGCTCAAGAAAAAGAACAGAAGCGTGGAAGATGAACAAATCAGTCATGCCTTGAAGGAGAAAATAGAAGAATGTGAAAAATTTTCTAGAGAAAATGCTGCCCTGAAGCATGAGATGGAATCTATCATGATGAAAATGACCAAGGAGATTGAAGATAGAAGAATGGAGAAAAGCTTGCACAATCTTTGAAAGAAAAATATGATCAACGTAGCCAATTGGACAATGAACTGGAGCAATCTAAAAACAATGAGGAAGTGCTTGAAAAACAACTTGATGATCTCAGATATGAGCTTACTGCTACAAATGAGTACAAGGAGAAATTCAAAGCAAGCTTGGCCAAACTTGATGAACTAATTAAAGTACAAAGGACTGATGGTGAGAGGCGAGGTCTTGGATATGAAGAAGGAGAAATTTTTGGATCTAGACAAAGGAAATATAGACAAGGGAGATTCAGGCAAGAAAATCAGATGAATGGAGCTAGAAGGAATCCGGTAAGACAACCAAATACTCAAAGATTCAATGGCTAATGTTTTGCTTGCAAGAAATTTGGTCATATGGCTTCTCAGTGTAGGAGTGGGATGAACATAAGTGGACCATCATTCTTAGGCTAGTGCTTTAATTGCTATAAGTATGGTCATAAGTCAAGTGAATGCAGAGTTGTGATGAATAAATTTCATAGAGATGTCAGATGCTATGCATGCAATAGATTTGGGAATATTGCTAACCAATGCAGATCAAGACAAAATCAATGGAACAATTGGCTTGGATAGAGAAATGTTGTGTGTTACAACTGCAATAAATTTGGCCACACTGCTAGATTCTATTGGAACAAAAGAGGTTCAGTAAAACAAAACATGCAATGGGATGCTAAGGGAAAAGGTAAAGTCACTACTGATGCGATCAAAAGGAAAATACAAAAGAAATAGGTGAAGAACCACTCTGTTGAAGTAAATACTCTAGCACCAAAATTTGTTTCTGGTAATTCCTCTGGGAATTAGTTTTAGGCCTTTGGCCTAGGGGGCACTATCAGGAAAATATTTTAACCTCCTTTTGGAAACTAATACTGGAATGTGGAAAAGTCTAGTAAGTGGATTGATGCTTTTTAGATGTTCAACCAAGTGGAGGTAGTATTGTAAAGTTTTAAAGATCCGCAGAGGAATATTCTATCTTAGTACATGGAACAAGGTAACCAGATGAGTTAGGGTAAAGGAATTTATTACGACAAAAAGGGTTAGTTGAGTGAACAATAAAAAGAGAATTTTTACCCTTCATTTGTCACTTTTGATTTTGGAGGAAAGTAGTCTAGAGAGCCTTGGAGTGAGCTTTGCTAAATTGTGGAGAGATTCAAGCATGAAGAAGGTTCAACGATCAAATTTTGATCCAATGGAAAGGTATTTATCAAAAATCCTATGAATTTGTGAATTTGCAATCATGTCCACTCCTTTGGTAGTTGAAGTCAAGGATATACCTCATCCAAAGTTCAAATGACATCCTTATAAATCTATTGAGACTGAGCTCCTAGGTGTGTTTTCATCTATACTGTATGAAGTCTTGCACACTGAAGATATTAGGGCTTATATACATGCCAATATTGAATAATTAGGAAGATCTCAAATGATGAATTTGTATTCCAATCATATAATTGGAGAGGATTTTACTATAAAGCCAAAATTTAAAACCCTACTCGAGAAGAAGTTCACACAGTTTGTAAAATTTCCCATATTTGAGGAAAATGAATGGGTGCAACATATTTTAAGCTGTGTTCATGCCAAATTTATGTGGTTGAAGGTGCCTTTTAATATTACGAAAGAGGCTATAAGCGTGGTCATGGGTCTGAATTCCACCAATAGACTTCCAATCTTGAAATCCATGAAGAATGAGAATATTACTGATGCAACATGTGTACAATGGGACAAAAGGGCAATGACAATAGAAGATATTGCTAAAGTGGATGTAAAATTCGCATAAATGGTCATTGGCTACAAGATCTACCACTCTAGTCAGGATAATTCAATATCTGGTATGACCATCTATGCAGCTTATGAGATGGTAAAACATAATGCAGATTATGACTTGTGTGAGTTGCTCATAATTCAGTTAATGGAGAATCTGGGGAAGATCAAGAAGGACAAGAAGAACACTTTTCAATATGGTAATTTGCTATTGTGTTTGTTCTTCTACTTCATGAATGAGGTTTCAGGTGTTGGAAGAGTTCATTGGAAAAATGATCAGCCTGTAGTTGTGCAAATTAGAGATATATTGTTTAGAAGCGGTGATCGTCAGACCAAGAATGCTGCTCTCTAGGAATACTTCAAAAGTTTTCAAAATATGATGCATGCCAAAGAAAGTATTCCTACCTCAATTGTGGAAAAGTAAAAAGACACAATCTGCTTCATGCTAGACATTGATCAATGCCATATGGAAGCTACTGATCCCAAAACAATATGGATAATGCCCATGAGATATGAATTAGAGGAATTTTTTTGAAGATGTTTGCAGAAAACTTGTTGAGCATGTCCCTGGATCTGACAAAAGAATGGTTTTGAACCTATGCATAAAAGAGCATGCAATTCCATGATCAATTACAAAAGCCTAAGATAGTCAGAAGAGTAAGGAAAGAAGTAGAAGTCTTCATAGAAAGCATGGTATTACTTGTAGAATATTTGAGATAAGCGAGAAGGAACAGAGATGAAGCTGAAGCAACAAAAGAGTAAAAAAAAATAGAGTCTGCTAGTCCGAGAGTATCTTCTTCCCACACTAGATCTACCGGGAGTTCCCCATCCCTGTCCACTCTTGTAGCCAAGATAGCTCAAGCCAAGGATTCTGGTAAAAGGAAGAAGAATAAAAGTACAATAATATATGAAGCCACTTCAAAAGATGAGGAAATTGAATCATAAGAAGTTGTGAAAGAAATGAAGGCTACTAGAACTCAGGTTGTAAAGTTAACTAAGAGCAAATCTTCCGGTAAAGAAGAAGAGGTTAAGAAGAAAGCCAAAGTTGTCAAACCTAGTATATTAGTTGAGGAAGTTGAGAATGCTATTGTTAAAGATGGAAATCTCAAGCCCCTCTGTGAATGGTATGAAATGTTTGATAAATCTGGTCAAAGAATTCTTGAAGAAGCCACAATTAAACATATGAATATTTTCAATAAAGCTCTCATTGAAATTATATCTGGTTTGCCGGAGAGTCTGTATGAGGTTTTGGAATCGATAAGATTAAGTGCTAGAATAGAAGAGAATTTGAGAAAGAGAATTCTTGCGGACTTATGTCTGGAGATTTCAATTGAGGAGATGAATTCACTCCTGGAAAATGCCAAGGAGTTCAAAAGAAAAACAAGGGTGAATAAACTAATGATCGGTGAAACTGATGCTGTTGTTAATGAAACCAAGAAAATTTTGGAAGCATTTCTGTCAAAGAATAAGATTAATGTTGAAGAAGTGAATACTGAAAATGTTTCAGAAAATGAGGAAGTGAATGTAGATGCTTAGAATTTTTAGATTCCTCATGATGTGGAAAATATAGAAATACCTATGGAAATTGTAGTTCCTAAGGTGGTGTTAGCTGAGGAGAAGGAGCTACAAAATGAAGAAGTTGAAGTGCCTAAAGGAAATCCAAAAATAGTCTCTGAAGAACCCAAGGTTGAAGAAGAAAAGGTTCAAGTCAAGGAAATCAAAGTGGAGGGAAGAGACACTGTCGAGGCAGTGGAGAAATCTCTAATGGAACAACATGAAGAATTTGACCCTGAATTGGTTGAAGGCTCAATCAATCCATCCACTTTTTCCATAATTCAGGTGATGAAGGTCACATCAATTGCACAAGCTAAGGCCAGTGAGAAGATTTTGCAATCTCACATAGAGGATAGTGAATTACTAAGTCTTGCATCTAGAGTTTTGCAGAAATTAATGCCTACTCATGTCAAGGATCCATTTGGTTCCTCTTTCAGTGAGCTAAAGAATCTCATAAATTCTGTAAGCACTCACTTTGAATCTTTTAAAAAATCAGCCATGATTAAATTACAAATGGATTTTAAGAAAAAGAGATTTGGTGGAAGTTTCTTTTTGGAGTTTTGAAGTGGCAATGTAGTTCTTATTGGTACTGATCCGACACTTAGTAATTTTTCACTAAGTGTTTCCATCAATTCCAAAGGGGGAGATTGTTGGCAAGAGACACTACAAATATTTTCAGGTGTTGTCACTGATGGCAACCCTAGTTGGTAAATGGATCCGCATGTCATCATTCACTCCTACCGGCAGACAGATTGAGGACAGTCTGAAAGAACAGAGCATCCGACAATTTTGCGATCGTTGATTCACTTGCAGATTTTTGGTTATTATTTTGAGATGTGGATCTCATGGAAGGTTTATTAATGTATTTCTTGTGTTATCCGGAAATCTCAGTACCTCGTACCAAGTTACATGTAAGTTTGGTGATCTAGTTGATATCTTTCTGTTTATCAGTCTTTTGTGGCCGACTCAGTTGATATATTGTGTTGCGAATATTCAAGGAATGTTTATTTCAAATATTTTAGTGTTTTATCATTTTTTTTGGGTCCAAGCTAGGTTGTGGATGACCGTTGTGGATGCGTATTAAATATTATTTATGATCCAAGCTGACAATTGTGAATATTTCTAAGTTTTATTGATGCTGACTTGTTGCGACTAAATCCTTTGTTGCAGAAATATATAAGTGATTAGTTACATCATTTTGGTGTGGAAGGAAGGTGTGTCAATATGTGTTGTGATCATCAGAAGGTTGATTGATTGATTATGAACAATTTCAATTGTGCATTAAATATTTTGTAGTGAAAGTTTGTGTAGAGCAGAGCAAAAGTGTAGAATCAGTCAGAAGGACAAAAGATCAACTACAGAGCTTAACTAAAACTGTAATCAAGCATTTGTAGATGGTAAACTCTCAGTTCATTCTCTTGTATCTAATCCAAATCATTGTAAGGAAGTTTTCCTCTCTATTTTGAGTAGTGAGCTCTAGGTAGTGTTCCTGAATGCAAGTGCATTCCCATTTTGTAATCTTTCTTTTGGGTATACTCAAATTATATTGTGGATTGGCCATCCACCATGGCTTTTCCCCTAACAGGGTTTCCACATAAAATTTTTTGTGTTATGGTGTTGTGATTTTTTTCTTTCTATTCATGCATAAATATTTTGTTGAATGCTTAAGTGAGTTAAAGATTAGAACAATAAATTTAATTTTTGCACAACACAAATTCGCCCCCCCCCTCTCGGTGTTGCTTGTTTCCAACAGAGACTTCTTCATAGAAACTATGGAAAAAACTTAGTGATATGTATCAAGCCAAATATTTAATGAACAAGGTTTTATTGAGGAAGAAATTATATTCCTTGAGAATGGAAGAGGGTAGACAAACATAGGATTTAGGAAGTTGGTATGCTACCTTATCTTCCTTACAAGTGGTATCAAAGTCTGATCACCTTTAGTTTTAGTTGTAGGTTGTTGGGTTTTGTCAACTAATCTAGTTTTGAGTGGAAGCTTGTGTAGAAGATACTTTGTGATCTTGTTGTAGGAATTTTTAAATGGAAAGCTCATTAGGGAGAATAGAGGTGGATAAATTTTCTAGAAATAATTTTAAGATCTAGAAGCTGAAGATGGAGGATTTGTTGATAGATCAAGATCTGTGGATGTTGTTTATGAGAATGTTTCAAGGAATATAGATCCTACTTTAGCTACTTAATATGATGTTATGGACCATAAAGCCAAGGGTCTAATAAGATTATACATGGAAAAATTATTTTAATCAATGTCCATGAAAATACCTCTTTATAGAAACTATGGAAGAAACTTGGTGAGATGTATCAAGCCAAATATTTAATGAACAAGATTTTATTGAGGACACAATTATATTCCTTGAGAATGGAAGAGGGTGGGAAAATAACAAACCACCTGGAAGCATCCAATATGTTGGTGGCTCAATTAGCATCAGTTGGTGTCAAGATAGATAAGGAGGAGAAATTTTAGATCTTGTTGTGTTTTTTTCCTAATTCATGGGATTCTCTTGTTATGGCTATTGAGAGTACTTTTGTTATCTTGAAGATTAGAGATGTGGCGGGTACTTTTCTTTCTCAAGAGATGAGGAGAAAGGTATCCATTAGTGCCAAGGAGGCCCTAAATTTTTGTGGATGACCTAAAGAAAAAGGAAAGAATAATGAGAAGTGTGATAAACCCAAGTCCAAGGGGAGATCCAAATATCCTAGAAAGTACAAAGTTATTTGTTGGAACTATGATAAGCTTGGAAATATTTGTAAGGAATGCAAAGAAGAAAAAAAATGAAGAAAAAGAAGATATTTGATTCTAATTCTAAGTCTAAGAAGGAAGATGGTGATGTATTCATTGTAGCTTTAGTGATCCGTGCAGGTAATGATGCATGGTTAATTGGCTCAGGTGCATCTTTCCATATGACCTCTAATAGAGATTGGTTTTCTGAATATGAATAATTTGATGGAGGTAAGGTGGACTTGGGTGATGATTCTTGTTTAAATATTGTTGGTTGTCGTAAAGTTCAAATCAAGTTTCCTAAAAGTAGAATAAAAAGGATCAATGGTGTGTTGTATATCCCTTTATTAGCACAAAATTTATTATCTATGAGCAAACTAATAGATGTGGGTGTGCAACTAGTCTTTTCTGATGTAGGATGCAATATGGTCAGAGGTACTATGTTGATTGCTAAAGATTTCAGATATGACACATTGTATAGGATTGATGCATGCACTATTGAGTGTAATAGTACTTTTGTGAAAAGAAAGTTTTCCGCTACTTCGTTGAAAGAGGTGAGGGTTTCATCTTTAATGGATGGTCATGGATTCTGGGTATGCAAGGGTGCTCTACTAGAGACTTGGCCACATTGGAAAAAAGGGTCTAAGTACCTTGAAAAATAAAAACCTTGTTGAAGGGTTATATTATTGTAATCTTGAATTTGATTCATGCGTGCATTACATTTATGGAAAACAAAACCATGCTTAGTTTTACTCGAGTTCTCATTAATCTTGTGGTGTATTAGATCTTATTCATTATGATGTGTTTGGTCCTCTAGATGTTCCTTCAATTGGAAAATCCACATATCATGTTTCATTTATTAATAATTATAGTAGAAGGACATGGGTCTGAAGTTTTCAATCGATTTAAAGAATTTAAAGAAATGGTTGAGTTGCATACTAGAAAAATAAAATGTTTGAGGACTGATAATGGTGGTGAATTTTTTCTAATTATTTTGATAGGTTCTATAAAGATTGTGGCATTCATAGAAAAAATACAACTCCATATTCTCCACAACAAAATGGAGTTGCAAAAAAGAATGAATAGGACACTGATGGATAAGGCTAGGAGTATGTTGAGTGGTGTTGGTCTAGAACAAAGTTTTTGGGTTGAAGCTATTGCCATTGCTTATTATTTGATTAATAGTTCTCCTACATCAACTCTTGTTGATAAGATGCCTAAAGAGGCATGGTCGAGTCACAAGCCTTCATTAAGACATCTTAGAGCTTTTAGTTGTGAGGCATATGCATATGTGCCAAAGGAGAAGTGAACAAAGTTGGAGAACAAGGCTGTAAAATGTATCTTCATCGGATATAGTTATGGTGTGAAAGGATACATGCTTTGGGACCCTATTTCACATAAGGTAATATATAGTAGAGGTATTAATTTTAGAAAAACCAAGCCTTCTTCTATTACATTACAGTCAAAACAAACTAAATAAGGTAAATGCATGAAGTTGGGTCCACTTAGTATGGAAGTTTTTGGACGTAGGAAAAAATGCCTAGTCGAGCAGAGCGAAACACTATCTTGCTTTTTATGAAACGGGATCTCATTTTGCTTCAGAATTCTAAGTTGAATATTAAAATGAGACTGTGTTTTATGGTGGGATCCCGAGCCAAGGACTACAAAACAAGATCTTGTTTAGCATGAAATGGGATCCCATTTTCTACTAAACGGGATCCTGTTTTTAAAAAGTATTAATTTTTTTTAGAAAATGATTGTGAGATCATTTTCTTCCAACAACGACTGGGAGAGGAAATGGGATCTTGATCTGCAATGCTCACATTCCATCCACTAGACCCTCCAGATTAGTTTTTTTTCCCATTTTTTTTCTATTTTTTCTATTTTTTCTATTTTTTCTATTTTCTATTTTTTCTATTTTATTTTCTAAATGAAAAAACAGAGTTTGATAGTTTAGTTTTTTTAATATTTTGAGTTTAGGTTTTAAATATTTAGATTATAAGATATAATAAATTTTATAAAATAAATTGGTCTCCAAATTCATATGAGAACACAAAATCGAAAATTTAACAAATTGAGAACACAAAACCAAAACAAAAACAATTTGCTAAAACCAAAATCAAGAGACTAGATAAATCATAGAACTCAAAGTAAAATTTCACTCAACCTACCTCCTACACTAAATTTTACAATTGTCATATAAGGGGTAAAATATCATTAAAATTTTGAAAAATAGTCAAGCTAAAATATCCTTATGGAATCTAAATGTATACATCTAAAGAATATAAGGATATCCCATGACAAGATATATGGAGTATTATTGTTAGATAAAATAATTATTCTATGACCTTCCTTGAGTCAATTTATGATCATGATAACATATTAGTGTTTGACTCTAAAGAACTCACATTCATAAAAATCATACGAGGTCACTTCCTATTACATAGAAATTGGTCATAGTAAAAACTATAAAACATGCCTTGGTTGATAATGGTTTGGGATATACTAAATACAATAAGGGGTTATTTCATTAAAGGGTATATACATCTAATTTATAAAAAATGGAGGTGCTAATAAAGGATTCAAAAATATTGGACAATCTAGCCATTAGGAATACTTACTTTTCAATTTACATAGGACCAATTAATTTTAAGTAATTAATGTCATGTAATGACTAGTAGATTAGTATAAAGTAGCCTTTTATGGTTTTCATTTATTCATTCCATGGTGAAGTTTCATTAAATCTTCATAAGTTATCAAACTTTAAACTTAAAGAAAAATATATATTTAGTCCATTTAGATAAATATCTATTCATATTTTTGTCAAATGACAAAGTCCTAAGGTACCATTGTATCTCAAAACTAATTCATTAAAGAAACATTTGAGTCTAGGGAACATGGTAAACAAGTTATTTCCAAGTTATTTCCATTTATTAATTCCCTTAAGCCACTAATAATAGTCAAATTGATCATCTTACAAAAGAGGATTCATTTAAAATACATAAATTATAGAAGGGTGAAAAGGAAGGGACTAGCAAGTTTCAAAATTTTAATGCTAGTGGTAAAAGTGCTTAAAGCTTTATAGTTATGGCTAGTGTATATAATAAATATCAAGGGAATTCATTTGGAATTCCATAAAAGAAATGAAAATAAGAATATTCCCAAAACCTACGGTTGAAAAACATTTCCCTAGTGTGTCTAATCCCTATCACCCAATCTATAAATTTAATTCTCATATTTGTGAGGACCTTGAGAGTTTGGAGGATCTCAATGAGTTTGTAAAATAATCCATTTTAATATAGATTATTATTTTAAGCCTCAATGGTTCAAAATTATTGATAAAATGGTATTTCATTAAGAATAATAGGATAAATGTGAAATTATATTTTCATGGCAGTCAACCCCTAAATTATGGTTAATTGCTTAAGGAGGTAGATGAAGGAACATTTTAGATATGGGAATGATTCTAGATATGAATAGGTAGATTATGAGGGGAATAGAAATAAAGGATAAAATCAATAACATTGAAGGACCTCTATGTGGCAAGGTATGCTAGAGTATAGGGAAAGAATTAAGAAACTTGTGTAGGAATAAAAGGATACAAAGGAGGATTTGAATTTGGCTATGCATGTAAGTAGACAATCATTTATAATAATTATTTATGGCTATAGAGATTAAGGAAGAAGTTGAACAATGCCTCAAAAGAAGGCAAGGGTTTTGTTCAGTTGAGTAGGGTTAATGATGTTGGCCCAAGTTCCAAGAATCAAAGCAAAAAAAACTCATCTATAGAGGATGAAAATCAAGAATTAAACTTTCCTATTTTATGCTGGGTGTTTTTGGTTGTTTGGTGGATGAATATTTAGCTATGATTTTACTATTTTTTCTAGTTTACCATCTCTTGTAATAGGTTTTTGGTCCCTTCAATTTTTTTAAAATATTTCTATAAAATTTATCAATAGGAGTCCATACACAAGTATCAATAGAAATCAATAATATCTCATCAAAATAGTAAGTTGATAGTTATTGATTAACAATAGGAGGCCATCATATGTTATTAATTTTCTCTTAAATACATTTAAAAAAATATGATATATAAAATGAAAAGTGCACTATCAATTAATTATTGGTAGGGGGCTAAAACAACCAATAATTAACCTAAAACAATAACATCAAAATGTGGCTACAAAACTAGTTTTCACATCACATTAACAATTATTTGAATTTTCCAAAGGTAGATGTGCCACATCTCATTCTCAAGGGATGATCATAAAATTCATATCATGATCTCATACCACATTTTTCTCTTTACACACTTAGGTCACATAAGAGGGTTACACCCATATAGTTCATATTATTCACAATATACACCAAGTACGTATAGTAAATTTTCTTTCATCAATTGGTTTGAGTGAGAATTCACATAAATAATTTATATGAAACCATTATCCATTTGAAAAATATAAAATAAATTTTATTATCATCATGACCACAAGCATATTTTAGTCCCTTTATACAATTTTATAATTCATTATCACTCAACATTAAGACCAAATTTTCTCTCCAACACATAAAATTATTCAATATGCTTTCAAAGTTTATAAATAGCCATTACTTGATACTAATACACTCTCATTTTTAAAATAATTTCAATCAATTACATAACATTAGTTTATATTTTTTCTATGATAGTTTATCTTACTTGATTCTTATTATTCAACTTATCTAGCAATGCATTACCAAGGGTGATAATCAAAGATTACTATAAGCACATCACATGATTAATCTATTACTTAATTTTAAAGTCTTGTTTTCATTTCAACATCAATAGACACAACAAAATTATAATTTATATAGTCATAGTTTTATCATCCAATACTCATTGTGAAGATTGTTGAGGGGTGTTAAATTTTACTCTAACATTGATGATGGAGTGTAAAATAAATAATAATAACTTTGAAATTTTTACCTTACCCATGGATCCATATACTTATGGTCAAATCCCAAAAACTAAGAATGATACTAATGATGTATAACCTATCAATAATTCTAGTGTTTTTTTATAGTGGATTATATTTTATTGAGGAAATGTTACATTTTTACCCTTGTTTTGGCTACTTCACAAACAATATTACCTTGGTTTTAAATTTTTGTAAAATATAGATATAAAGGTAGCCTCTTCACGCCATGGATTAAGGGGATTTAAGAAAATGGTTTAAATACTATCCCAAGAGGATACATATGGTACAACCTAAAATCTAGTCATGAATTCCCTTAAACCATAAATAATAGTCAAATTGATCAGTCACATTTGATCAATTTGTAAAATGTTAGATGCTCGAAGTTTTTAAAAACTTATTAAAGGTCTATATATTAAAATCTATTGACATAGAGTAGGGTGGAGGTTAACAACACAATCATAGTTCAGAAAAATTTACAACTTTGAAACCCTAACTTGGTGCTTTTCTCCCAAAACCTTCAATTCTCCTTGTAGTACTTAGAACAGGGTTTTTCCCACAAAAATTTTAGAGAAGACTTCCAACCCAAAATTGGATCACCATTGTAGATACCCTTTATGCCACTTTGAAACATATCCAATTTGTAGATATGTTTGTTTTGTAAGAACACCCTCCAATTTTGACTGATACGCAACAAATAGGCCTAATTAGGCTTATTTTCCAAAGAAACTACAAGATAAATTCTCTCCCAATCACAAAACTTCACTCTATGGATTGAATCATGTCACATGGGGTTTGAATATATATATATTTTATCAACTAGAATCATCACCAACTCTTTTATTCACAAAAACCTATGACTAACTATCCTCCTAAGCCTAATACATGGAGATATTAGGCTAGGGCTTGATCAAACACGACCCTAAATCCATCCCCTTGCTCCTGCAACCATACAAACATTAAGAACACCCTAACTACTTCCATTCCACTAATTTTTAGAATTTTGTACTGGTGGAATGGTTCCCTAATTCATGTTTCTTTTATCAAACCCTCAAAACTATGGTTTTTTGACTGTTTTTAGTAAATTGGCTCTAAATCCCTTCAAACCTAATGAAATTTGATAAAATAAATTGCAAATGATAGTATATTTAGTCCCTCATCACTTCTAATAAAAATTAGTTCATTTTCAGATAGTACTGAGCCATACAATCTCCTATAGCAGTAAGAAATCAATGTAAACACACAGAAAATAGAGTTATTCCTATTGTTTGATCTCCAAAAATGTCTCTAGAGAGTTTCCTCGACCAAACAAGGAAATATTTAAACCTTTTATAATCAAAACCAATGGTTCCAAACTACTTTTCAAACAACTGACCATTCAACTTCCATACAAACCAAAAATGCAAAGTTGCTTTGCAACTTTTGCAACTTTTGCACAACTTGACATCTTTTTTAAAAAATGACCCCACATGACCCTAAGCAACTTAAAACATGACCACATGGTCTGAATAGACCTTATTATAACAAAAGTGACTCAAAATACAAAAATACTAACATAGGACCCCTTTTACATCATATAGACTAGGTGCCACTACACCATACTCCCGGGGAGAACAAAATATCAAGTTCCACTTGAGATCAGATCTTGAACTATTGTACCATGCTTCTTGTTGTCTTCCTCTATCATCTAGGTGGAATCCTCCATTGGAAGGACTTTCCACTTCACTAGGTACGCATAATACACCTTATGCCTTGTTCTTTTAGCTTCCTTTGTGTCCAAGATGCACTCAAGCTTCAATGGTTGACTTGGTGGAAAATCCTTGACCCAATCTTCATTTGGAGCCTCTGATGTACCTACACCTATACCTACAATCATAGATCCTTTAAAAGGATATAGGTCAAAAACATTAAAAATTGGGGAGATAACAACTACAGGAGGGAGTTCTATCTCATAGGAATTTGCTCCAAATTTGTGGACCACCCTATGTGGCCCAATCTTCTTCATCTGTAGCTTTGAATACTTTCCTTTAGGTAGCCTTTCCTTCCTCAAATGAGCTAAGACCAAGTCCCCTGCTTTGAAATGAACCTCCCTCCTTTTCAAGTCTGCATGTTGTTTCTATTTATCAACACTCTTTTGAAGGTTTTCTCTAACTTGCTGGTGTATCTCTTTCATTTCCATTGCAAACTCTTCTCCTTCAACACTCCTCTCCATACCACTCAAATCTCTAAGTTCAAATACTCCCCTAGGCTACAATCAATACACAATCTCAAATGGGATTTTTCCAACACTTCTGTTCACAGAGTCATTATATGCAAACTCAACTTGGGGTATGATCATATCCCATTGGGTTGAATGTTCATTTGTCAAGCATCTCAAGAGATTTCCAAAACTTCTATTGACTACTTCAGTCTTCCCATTTGTTTGGGGATGATAGGCAAAGTGAAAGGTCAAATTTGTTCCCAACTTCTTCCAAAGGGTTCTCCAAAAGTGACCCACAAATTTACTGTCCCTGTCTGAAACAATTGTCATTGGTAGTCCATGAATCGTGACCACCTCCTTGAAAAACAACCCTGCAATGTATGAGGCATCATTTGTGCTTTTACATGGTATAAAATGTGCCATTTTGCTAAACCAGTCTACAACAACAAACCCACTATCAAATCCTCTTCGAGTTTTGGGAAACCCCAACATAAAATCCATGTTGATGGATTCCCATGGTCTATTTGGGATTGTCAATGGATGGTAAAGACCTGAATTTGTACTACAACCCTTGGCCCTTTGACAAACAACACACTTTCAACAAATTTTCTAACATCAATTTGCATCTTGGTCTAATAGTAATGCCTTCTTACCTGTTCCAAAGTTTTATCCACACTAAAATGACCCCCTAAGCTACCCTTAATTAGATTAGTCCTCATAGAGCATTTGGGAATACAAAGTTGAGCCCCTTTAAAGAGTAAACCTTCTTGAATCAAGAAATCAGAATTATCTTCATGAAAAGTGCCATTGAATTGATTGCAAGAAGCATAAATATCTTTGAAATCATCATCCTCTACATACATACCTTTCAAAGCATCAATTCCAACACTTTGCAACTAAACTTCTTGAATCAACAATGTCATTTTGCTCAAAGCATCCACCACCTTATTTGATTGCCCCTTTTTGTGTTTGATGGTGAAGGTATATCTTTGTAGGCACTCCACCCACTTCACATGTTTGTGGTTGAGTTTGTCCTGCCTATTTAAGAACTGCAAAGCATGATTGTCAGTAAAAAGAATGAATTCCTTAGGAAGAAGATAGTGTCTCCACTTCTTCAATGATTGCACCATGGCATATAACTCCAAGTCATAGGATGAATACTTTTTCTTTGCCTCATTGATCTTCTCACTAAAGAAAGCCACAGTTCTACCCTCTTGGCTCAATACTACTCCAGTTGTATACCCACGTGCATCACATTCAATTGTGAAAACTTTGTTAAAATCAGGAAATGCTAGGATATGTTGTTGTGCTACCCTTTGTTTTAGATACTGAAAGCTTTTTTCTGCTTCATCAGACCATACACTTTTTTTCCTTTTATCCACTTTGATTGTATCTATGATTGGAGAGCATATATGACTGAAATTCTTCACAAATTTTCTGTAAAAGCTAGCTAGGCCGTGGAAACTTCTTATCTCACTGACTGATGTAGGAGTAGGCTAATTGAGAATTGCTTCCACCTTGTTGGCATCCATCTTCAAAGAACCTTTTGAGGTCACAAAGCCTAGATAGACCAACTCCTCCTTCATGAATTCACACTTCTTCAAATTTATCATTAGCTTTTCCTCATTCAACATTTTCAAAACCATGTAAATGTTCCTCTTTAGTCTTACTAAAAACAAGAATATCATCCAAATAGGAAACCACAAACTTACCTATGAAGGGTTTCAAAACTTCATTCATTAATCTCATAAAAGTTATTGGTGCATTTGAAATCCCAAATGGCATGACTAGCCATTCATATAACCCCTCATTTGTTTTGAAGGAAGTTTTCCACTCATCCCCCTCTCTAATTCTAATTTGGTGGTAGCCAGTTTTGAGGTCAACTTTTGAAAAATAACAAGCCCCTCCTAAACAATCCATCAAATCTTCCATTCTTGGTATGGGGAATCTATACCTTATGGTAATCTTATTAATTTCCCTTGATTCAGTGCACATTCTCCAATCTCCCCTTTCTTTGGTGCTAAAATGGTGGGGATAGCATATGGGTTAAGACTCTCCCTTATTAGGCCTTTGTCAAGAAATTCTTGAATTTGTTTCCTAATCTCTTCATTCTATTTTGGAGTCATTTTATATGTAGCTTTGATAGGTAGGTTTTCCCCTGGTATGAAATCTATATGGTGGCTCACATCCCTTATTGGTGGAAAATAACTTGGAAGCTCATCTACTACAATGTCTTTGTACTTGTTCAATAAGTCTTGGAACTCCTTAGGCACATCATCAACCTTTACTACTTTCATGACAGATTTTGGTTTGATTACAATGGCATAACCTTTTCCACCCTCTTCTTTCATAGTTTTCAAGAACTCCTTTTCCCCAACCAACATTACACTAGACCCTACTTGTGTGTCTAGACCTCCATCTTGCAATAGAGTAAGGGTGAATAAGATCCCATATTTTTCTATCACATAGGTATTCTTCTGCCCATCATGTTTAGCTTTTCTATCATACTGCCAAGGTCTCCCTAAAATTAAATGACAAACATCCATTGGGATGATGTTACACAAGATTTTATCTTTATACCCTCCTATGTTGAATTCCACCCATTTTTTCTTATTAACTAGGACCTGCTGACCCTTATTCAACCAGGAGACCTTGTAAGGAGTGGGATGTGGTATCCTCTTCATTTTCAACTTTTCAACCATCTTTAAAGAAACCAAATTATTTGTGGAACCAGAATTAACAACTAATTTATACACTTTACCTTGAGACTTGCAGGCGGTTATAAACATATATTTTCTTTGTGGGGGCTCTTTAACCACAAGGACTTTGAGTAATGTTCTCCTCATCATTAGAGATTCTCTAATTTCATGAGCAACATGCTGAGATGGAGAATTGACACTCTCACAGTATTCTTCTTGCACCAATTGAGTTCTCCTTTCACCACCATGTGAAGTAGAAGGTTGCTTATCCAGACATTTCCATGCTTGATGGACAAATTGATTGCTTTGATAACATATTCCTAAGAATTTATTTGATCCTCTACCTTGTCCTCCAAATCTGCCTCTACTATTTGATCTCCTACCCCTGAAACTGCCTCTTGATTTTGAGCTTTGTTCTTGATGGTTACTTGAATCTCCTTGTGCTTTTTGAGATTGTCCTCTTCCTCCAAATGTTACTCTACCCATGAATTTCTTTCCTCTACCTCTACCTTGTTTCTCCTACCTTCTCTTCAACTTTTCTTCTACCTTAACAACTAATTGAAAACATTCTTCCACCATTCTAGGGGTGGTAAGACTCAACTCATCTTGTATTTGGAACCTCAACCCATTTATATACCTTGCTACTTTCTCCACCTCATCCTCAACATGACCTGGCCTAATACTTAACTTTTGAAACTCCTCTATGTAATCCATAACATCCATTTCCTTTTGTTTGAGGTTTTGAAGCTTTCCAAATGTTTGGATTACATAATCACTGGGTAGAAATTGGATCTTAATTTTAGCCACCATTCTATCCCATGAATTGATTTTTTATTTTACCTTCTTCAACCTCTCTTCCTACACATAATTCCACCAAGTTAAGGTAGGTCATTTCAATTTTGTTTTGGGAAATTTCACCTTTTGATCATCTGCTACCTCCTCATACTCAAAATAGTTATCAAGTGCATCAATCCAACCTAGCACCTCTTCACTATCCATCTTCTCACCATACATGGGTACGTCCATATTCACCTTAGGAGTGTATTCTTTGAAATCCTTCAACAACTTAGCCATTATCAATTCATTGGGGTCCAACTCATCATCTCCTTGCACTCCTCCTTGACGGTTTTCATTCTCACCCCCTTCCTCTTCCTCTTGGTCACTTTGGTCTCTAGTGACCCCACCTCTCTTTTGATTTGACTCTAGTGCTGCAAGTCTAGCTAAGATAGCTTCTTGAGACTCCTTTACCTATCTCAAATCCTTAGCATGCTTTTCTTTCAACTCTCTCACTTCTCTGGCCATTAGATTTCTTTTAGGAGGCATCCTTGCTTCTTTCAAACTTCAACCTTTTCCCTTTATTGACCAAAACTATGCTCTGGTACTAATTTGATGTAGATTAGGGTGGAGGTTAACAACACAATCACAATTGAGACAAATTTACAACTTTGAAACCCTAAATTGGTGCTTTTCTCCTAAACCTTCAATTCTCCTTGTAGTACTTGGAATAAGGTTTTTCCCACAAAAATTTTAGAGAAGACTTCCAACCCAAATTTGGATCACCATTTCATATACCCTTTATGCCATTTTGAAACATATCCAATTTGTAGATATGGTTGTTTTGTAACAACACCCTCCAATTTTGATTACTACACAACAAATAAGCCTAATCAGGCTTGTTTTCCAAAGCAACTACAAGATAAACTCTCTCCTATTGATGGTGTTTTCTGCATAGCAACAACTCAGACAGAAAATGATATTCTATCTCTCTTGAAAGATAATCCTCAACAATAAATTGCTGAAAATCACCCCAAGGTCTCTTGGGTGTCAGGTCATGACAATGCATAAACAACTCAGATAATATGAGAAAATGCTGGTAATCACAAGGGGCCTTACAAATGAACAATGCTAGAAGTGAATTTTCATTAGATGCAATAATATGGTGATGCTTTCAATCCTAAAACTAACCTAGATTCAAAATAAACAACAAAAGAGATAAGGGTTTAGAGAGATTCTATTCTATTCTAACTCCTGAGATTAACAATGCAAATGATAAAACACTTGAGGTGGACCAATCCCCACGAAACCAATCTCTGCTTGATCAAGATAAATCTACAATCTTACAGAAACGGTTCAATCTTCTAAGGTTTAAAGATTTTCAAATCATGAACATTCACCCAAGACAACCCAATTGCAGTTGAAATGAATAAATCTCCACAATTGAACCAAACACAATGAATATAAAGGTCCAGACTAACTTTGCAAAGCAACTAACAATCAGCTAGCTGCAAAAAGTATGGACTAGGGATTGCTGCAAACACTTCAAACATTAAATCATAAACATCATTGAATTAGATTTAAATCTAAATCTAACAACCTTGAGCAATTTGAAAGATAGAATCATAAGAACCATGCAAGATAAGTCAACACAAAAGAGATCACCAGAAAAACACAATACCTTCAATTGTATTGAATCACCAAATTTCAACAACAATTCCTGTGTTCTGTTACATCACTTGCTCAAAAATTGACTAACTTCTACCTCTGCTCTACCGCTAAATTCGCTCTCTATCAAATCTTCTCCTAATCTCCCCCTTTACAAATGAGGCACAAATGCCATTTATAAAGAACCCCCCAAACATGTCGGCCTAATTAGATTTTACAATAATAACGGGCCCCAAAACAGGCCAACCAAGAGAATTTCAAAATAGGACAAGATTTGCATTAAATGCATGAATATTATCCATGTCGGCCTACAATCACCAACAAGATCAGATTCACGTGTCTTCCAGAAAGTCCTCCAGCTGTAGATAGTTTTGGCACGGATTCTTAGGCAGGTCCCACTTTTAATATCTATTTAATCCTAAAAAATAGATATCATTATCAATAGATCACATGTTAAAAATCCAATCCAAAATAAATTTGAATAAAAGTTTGACCTTTTCTAAAAAACTTACATTTTTATAAGGAAACTTTCCATTTTTAGAATTTTTCCGCTTTTGGAAATTTTATTTTCAAAATATTTTCAAGAAATTTTCATTTTCGAACATTTTTAAAATTCCACTTTTGGAAAAAATAAAAAAATAATTAATTATTTTCGGAAAAATTTCCATTCTAGGAAATTTCAGGATTTGGGCCCTTTCAGGGAAATCAGACCAAGGGGAAAATTCAGAAAAAATCTAGGCCAGGCGGACTCCAGACCAAAATCTGGGAAAATCTAGCCAGACAAGAATATGGGAAAACCCAGGCAGATAGGATTCTGGGAAAATCTAGGCAGACAGGATTTTGGGAAAATCCAGGTAGATAGGAATCTGGGAAAATCTAGGTGAACAAGAATCTAGGAAAATCTAGGCAGACAGGATTCTGGGAAAATCCAGGCAGACGGGAAAATCCCGGACTGGGGCAAAAATCCAGATTTTGTTCAGAACTTAGTTTTTTTGAAGCACAACTTGGGGGAAGGACTTGGACAAGCAAGATGAACATCTAAGGACCTCCAAAGGCAATGAAATCAATAAAATTAAGGGGCCAAAAGACATCAAAAGCCAGAGCAAAAAGAGGGTCCCTACTTTCAATGGGGCATGTGTGCAAAACTACACATCTCCCAATCACAAAAATTTACTCTAGGGCTTCAATCATGTCACATGGGGTTTGACTATATAGATTTTATCATCTGGAATCATCACCAACTCTTCTATTCACAAAACGCTATGACTAACTATCCTCTTAAGTCTAATACATAGAGATATTAGGCTAAGGCTTGATCAAACTCAGCCCTAACTCCATCCCCTGCTCTTGCAACCCTACAAACATTAAGAACACCCTAACTACTTCCATTCCATCAATTTTCAAAATTTTCCACTGGTGGAATGGTTCCCTAATTCATGTTTCTTCTATCAAACCCTCAAAACCAATGTTTTTTTATTATTTTTAGTAAATTGGCTCTAAAATTAGTTCATTTGTAGACAATACGAAGCCATACAATATCTTGTAGCAACAAGAAATCAATGTAAACACATAGAAAACAAAGTTATTCTTATTGTTTGACCTCCAAAAATATCTCCAGAGAGTTTCCTCGACCACACAAGGCAATATTTAAACCTTTTACAACCAAAACCAATGGTTCCAAACTACTTTTCAAACAACTAACCGTTCAACTTCCATACAAATGAAAAATGCAAAGTTGCTTTGCAACTTTTGCACAACTTGACATCTTTTTACAAAAATGACCCCACATGATCCTAAGCAACTTAAAACATGACCACGTGGTCTGAATAGATCTTATTAGAACAAAAGTGACTCAAAACACAAAAATACTAAGATAGGCTCCCTTTTACATCATATAGACTAGGTGCCCCTGCACCATTGACTTAGGACAAAATCATTCCATTAGGATGGTTTATAGACCTAGGAAAGATTACTGATAAGGGCTCACAGAGACCTCATATATTTTCTAAGTTTAACAATTGATACTTTATATTTGGCTTAAAAACTTATGATATTATTTTTTATATGCTTCATTTATGAACTTAATTATGCATGAAGACTTAGAATATGAATGCTTTTATATAAATGCTTATTTCCTTTGAATGCATGATTAAATGGTGTTTAATGGGTGATTGTTTCATGATTGTGTGTATTTAATGCAAGACTGGAAGAGCATTTATTTATCACATGAAGTGCTAACCATTTTTCTATTCAAATGAGATTAGCGGCTAACCTTTCATGACTCAGCAAGCTTCGACCAAGATACCTATCAGCTAAACAATAGTCAACATTCCACCTCTATAGTTCTATTCAGCATCAACTAAAGATGGTCATGAGACTTTAACAATTGTACTCCCTATGCTCTAGAATGTCTTTAATAATCTTGAGATTAGTTTGATTTCCTACTTTTCCCTAGTTTCAAATAAGAGAGGATATTTATATCCAGTATCAAGTTAGTTAGGCATTAGATTGTATTAGTTTCTAATTTTTGTTTCTTAGTTCTTTGTTGAATACTTTGTACTTTTGTCCATCTTTGGGAAAATTTGATGGAATAAAAGAAGCAGTTGATCATTTCTGTGTTAAGATCCCCCCAGAGGCAGAGCAGGGCCCGCTCTTCTAAAGGAAGGTGATCTTGTTAGTTAAATATTTCATCTTCATTTTTGTTCTAAATTGTTGGAATATGGTTTCTAGTGTTGTCATTGATGGCAACCTAAGTCATTATTTTGGTCCGCAGATAAGAATTTGTTCCTATCGGCAGGTAGAGTGAAGAACAGAGTTTTACCGGAAGTGAGAATGAAAAACATGGTATCTAGTTAGTATGTCAATCTGTATGCTTCACCGGATTATAATTTTAGGTTGTGGATCTTGGGGAAGGTTGTTTAGCATCTATTTTATCTTATTGTTAAGTTTTGTGATGTTGCATCAATCGGTGTATGAGTTAGGAGATCTGATAGGATGCTTTTTCTGTTTATTTGTTCATGGTGGACGACTCAGTGTATATGGCATATCACAGATGTATAAGGAGTAATTGTTTAAATATTTCTATGTTTAAACATTTTGTTTTGGGTCCCAACATAACATTAGCCAATTTTGATGGGTATGCATCAAATATTTAATGTGGATTCAATTGACTATTGGAGAATATTTTTATTTCGATGAAGCTGACATAAAGTGACTAAATCCTTGATAGCGGATATATATGTGAGTTTGGGTAATTCATTTTGAGGTATGAATGAGTGTGAAGAGTAGAGCAGATGTGGGTGCGAATATCAGAATATCAATTGAGTGAATTTTGCTTGTGTAGAAAAGGATTTTTGTGAAACGAATTAAGGCAGAGCAAAGCAAAGTGTAGAATCAGATAGGAGGTCCAAAATATTATCTATGAGCTTTATTAGAACTAATACCAGGCATTTGTAGATACTAATTTCTTAGTTCAACCTTTTTTTGTAATCCAAATATATTGTAAGGTAGCAAGCCTTCCTTCTTTTGAGCAGTGAGCTCTAGGCAGTGTGCCTAAATGCATGTCCATTCCCTTTTTCTTCATACTTTTAACAGAGTATAAATTGTGGATTATCCTCCACCGTGGTTTTTCCCCTAATAGGGTTTCCACGTAAAAATATTGGTGTTATGGTGTTTTGATTGTTTCCTTCTTGTGCTTGCATCTTTACTTCTATTGAAATGTTATAAATGGTTTAAGATCTGAATTGAAATTTAAATATTGTTGAACACTGATTCACCCCCCTCTTAGTGTTCCTTGAGTCCAACAATTGGTATCAAAGTTCCTCTAAAAAATTTTAATAGTTTGAGGTGGATCTTGGAATGCAATGGACTCTGGTAGTCTTCAACAACAACTTTTGGTGGCACTTGATGATGTAACGCCCATTGTGCAAACCCCAGAGAATAAACATTGCAATCAATTTTTTTTTAATAACATAAAGTAAGCATTAAACACATTTACAATGCACAATAACATCTTAACATTATGTTCTTTGGGGCACGCGAAGTCACATCGCAACACAGAAAATAAAAAAAATTAAAAGATAATTATTAAACAACTTAACCAATTATATTACAATAACCATTAATAAAAGTACATCCATAAACCAAGAGTAAAAGTATCACTACATCACATATTACAACCATAATGAGTCATTTACAATAACGTTATAGAGGATCCTAACTATTACATCATCATTTAAACATAAGATTACATGTTCTCAATAATGAGTTACAAGACATTTCCCATACATGTGGGATGATACAAAGTACAATAATATCATAATTACAAGTGATCCACTGGAACAACTCAAACTGAAGGAATGCTGCGAGGATAGAATGTTGATGGGGAACCCAACGGGTGCAAAGCATGTTCCACCTAACCATATGAGTTATAAATAACTCACCCCCCATGCTTAGAGGCGACAAGGAAGAGATCCCAACCATGAATGTCAAAACTGACTCCAAGAGAACAACAAAGTACAAACTCAAATACAAACACAAAGATTACAATGACATAATCAACAACATTCATGAGTCATCATAATAAGATAAAGCTATGAAACTCATCACAATAAACCCAAGCAATAACAATTAAACAAGTCACCAAAGAGCATTCATAAATCATTTTCACAAGAATCTAAATCAACAATAAGAGTACAAATCCAGAGGCAACAAGAACACAACAATGGGTGTCTAGTGGAGAGTGTCATCGCATAGCTTTCATGGGTTATCTTGGATCTTCCTCCAAACTGAGGCGCCGGTGCCCATCTATGGATATCCTGGCCCTTCCTCCTACTTGAGGCGTTGGCACCATAGGGTAGCTCATGCAGAGTCGATAACCTCTCATGAAGACGAGATTACGACTTTGCCGACCACGACCTTCTCAGTCTATCATTAGTCTATGATAGCCCTAATGCATAGACGAGGTATCCAATATTTATTATCTTGTGTGTTTTACTACCCATCCCCCTAAATTCTATTTTTAGGTTATCACTTATTATACTACTCTTATGTGGGTTATCCTGAGCTCTTCCTCCTTTCGAGGCGCCAGTCCCCACGAAGAGCCACTCTCCCTAAGACCCCTAACATAAACCAAAACTAGGCAAGGGTTGTACCATCAAGAATAAGGCATGTAACACAAAACAAGACATGCGAGGCAAACCCATCTTGCAATAACTCATAATCACAATGACCACAATCTCGTACAACCCTTCCAAATAATAATGCTTAAAAACATGTAACATGCTGATCACAATAGTACAAGAATAAATGTCCAAGGATATAAAACATGCCTCTAGGACAAGGGTTTGTAAGACAACAGGGTTCCCACATGGACGACACTAAACAATAACCATAATAGAAAAGAAAACTCAAATTAATTTTGCAAGATTGCACAATTAAATATAATTCATTCCTAATTAATCAATTAAATTAATTTCCCCAATTTTCTGATCATTACAAAAAAAATAAGATTCTGACTTTCAAATACAAGAAAATATATTCATCTATATGAGTCTAAGTACATATACAACCAGGGATAATAAGACTAATTTCTATTTAAAAATTATTTATTCAACATATGAAATAATAAAATAATGCCCTTTATATATATAATCATTAATTGAGATGTTAAACAAAATACACCATTATTTATTAATAGAAATATTTAATTGAAATAATAAATAAAATGCACCACACACACACACACACACACACACACACACATATAAAGCTAAACCCACATTTAAACACAGGCTGTCGGCCTTACATACAACACGTAGCAATTAGTAAGACTGTTGTGGCAGTACTGCCGCGGCAAGGGTATGGGGAGGGGGGTACGGCTATGGTCGTCCCTTCCCCGAACTCCAAAAAAACAACTTTTCCTTAAAATATATATTTTTAAAATAAAACATTTTACCATAAAAAAATAGGCGCCGACTGGTACATAAATTCGGCCTCAGGAAAATACAAAAATTACAGTCCCCAATAACAATATAAAATATAAAACAACTAATATATATCTCTATACAAATACATATACAATAAACATATATATATACTAGGTTATATATATATATATATATATATACTTAGATTGATCCAGTATGAGAAATTGGTTAAAAAAAGAAAAGAAAAATAACTATATACAAATAAGAGGGTATGAATTTCAAAGCACATTTAATTTTCAAAAGGGAAACCAATTTTCTTTTCAAATCAAACATGGATAATTTGGACATCCTCAACAAATGAATATTGCTATCAAATGTTTTCAAGAAATTTTTTTCTAAACCCTCACAGTTTCTTTTCTCACAGAAATCCTATTTATCCAATTCTTAGACAGATTTTTCCATAACAAGCATAGATTTATTCAAATCAAATTTTTATTTCTTTTACAGATTCAAAGAAGTCAAAGGTAGAGAAGGGAACCTAAAGTCCTGTGCTGCTGATATTTTGATGAAGCTTGCTTGATTTCAACAATCTTTTCGAACAACTTTCGTTCCTTCTTCAGAATCTCCTCTCCAGAATACCGTGCTGAAATTAAAATCTAATATGCTATCCAGAAAATCCTTCCCAGAATAATGAAGCAATAGAATGAAAAATCCCTTTCCCGAAAACTTCAGAAGATCAACAATTCAGAACAATTCTTTTTTTTTTAATCTTTTTGCAACTTCTGTCACAATCTTCTCGTGTGTGAAAACTCACAAATTTTCCATTACATAAAAGATACCTCTTTCCTTTTTGAAAACTCTAAAGAAAAATCCAATATAAAAGAAACTATCTAATTTAATTCCTATTTTTTTAGCCAACACTTAATTCTTATTCGTCATTTATCTTTCCTATTCTTTTATTTATTTATGTTTCCTTTTTATCAATACTTTTGTTTTAAATTTCCTTTTGCAAGCTTTACTTGCTATGCACATAATTTAATTTATTTATTTTATAATTATCTTCAACAAGGTAATTTAATTAAATTAACAAAACACAATTTAATATTTAATTAACATTTAACTAAAACACATGACTTTTAAATATTTAAATACAAATTAATTTAACATTATAATAAACCATTATTACCACCATTTAATTAAATAACTCACAACTTATAGAATACCAACATACAATGCATACAAAAAAGACACTACACAAACCACAGTAACAAATTACTGAAATGGAAACACAACGAAACACAATACCATTCAATCGGGACGGTTTGACAACATGGGATAGGGTGACTTCCCAGTCATCTCTGTTTCAACATTATACCGTTGGGTTATTGGTGCTCACCCTGTCCTACCGAAGCAGGTGGAATCAAGACTTTGTACCTGCAATCCCTGCATCCAAACAAAGTCGTATACATGTACATATATATATATAATCAAATCATTACATTGTGAGAAGGAATTACAGCATCGTAGGGCACTCGTGAATGAGTGATACTACACTATCCTTTCATCACATCTATTCTAACAATTATAATATTAATGATGAAATAGCATTTCTAACTAACAGATCATATCATATCATAATTTACTAAATCGCTACATCATAATATATCTCTAAAATCAACTAATATCACCAAACCACAATATCATAAGAAATATCCATGTCCTCAAATGTATAAGCATAATCACCAAACAGTCTACTAACCAAACATCAAACCAAAATGGTGAACTAAACACCGTCACAAACCAGTATCACGCTAACACATAAGAGTAACAAATAGTAGCAAAAAGTATCAGCATTATGGGGGTATTATAGATGATCTTGATAAGTCTAAAGCAAAAGTCATGGAATTAAAAGCAAATCTTAAAGATGCTGAAAAATTCATTCAATCATTGAAGGATAAAATCAATGAGTCAAGAGCAAAGAGGAAGGAACTATGTGATCAGCTGAAGTAGAAAGAAAGTAAAAGCTTGGAAGATGTTTACCTGAATTAGACCTTAAAAGAAATAACCGAAGAATGTGAAAAGCTTGCTAGATACAATGCTGTTCTAAAGCTTGAGATGGAATCTATGGTGATGAGGCAAACTAAGGAGGTTGAAGAAAGAAGGAAGAATGAGGAGAATCTGGTCAGGTCCTTAAAAGAAAGATCTAAAGAATGCAACAAAGTTAATAGTGGATTCATTTAGCTAGAGATTGAACTACAACAATCTAGAAATAATGAACAAGAGCTTGAAAGACAAATAGTTATTCTCAAAGATGAATTCACAACTGCAAATGAATACAAGGAGAAGTTTAAGATCAATTCTGCTAAGCTTGATGAGCTGACCAAAGGATAGAAGGATGCAAATGACAAGTGAGGTCTTGGATATGAGAAGGGAGAAAGCTCTAGATCTGAGCATGAGGATTCCAGACAAAGAAATTAGATGAACAAAGGTAGAAGGCATCCAATAAGACAACCCAATGCTCAAAATTTGAATGGTCACTGCTCTGCTTGTAACAAATTTGGTCATATGGCTTCGCTGTGTAGAAGTAAAATAAATTCAAGCAGTCCATCATTTCTCAGTCAGTGTTTTAGTTGCAACAAATTTGGTCATAAGTCAATTGAATGCAAAAGTATGTTTGTTAATGTAAGAAATGTTAAATGCTACACCTGTGGAAGATTTGGAAATATTTCTAATAAATGAAAATCAAGAGGACATCAATGGAATGAGTGGTCTAGATAAATAAATCCTATGTGTTACAATTGCAACAGATTTGGTCACATTGCAAGATTCTGCAGGAACAAAAACATGGATAGAAGCGGTCCGGTATACAAAGGAAGAATTTCACAAAAGGATGATAAAGGAAAAGGGAAAGTGATCGTGGAAGAGATAAGAGATCAGATGAAGAAAACATGGGTAAGGAAGAGTGAATCTGATGAAGGAAATAAGCCTGCACCAGAAGCAGTTTATGGTAATTCCTCCAGAAATTGATCTTAGCCCATTGTCCTAGGGGGATTTTTTCAAGAAAATCCTTTGTCCCCCTGTTAGCAGTTGGCACTAGAATGTAGGAAGTTATAAGTAGTTGTGCTAATAGTTTACAAGTGTATTGGTGGTCATTTATGCAAAAATTTGAGAAGTAGAAGGTCTGCAGATGAATTTTTTTATTTTTATTTGAGAAAGCAGAGTATCCAGAACACTTAGGGAAAAAAATTTAATGCAGTAAAGAGGTTAGGTGTGGGAGTTATAAAAGGTTATTTAGAACCCTCATTTGTCACCGTGCATTGAAGAAGAATAGAAGGAGAGCCTTTGTAGCAGAATTTTGAAGGAGTGAAGTAATTTCAGTGGCGAATTCATCAGGTATTTCAGTTGCTTACTTAATTTGGTGTTTGGTAGAAACTTGTTCAGTATGGAAGGAAAAATGAAGCAAATCAAAGGAATGGTGAATCTAGATGAATATAGTAGTGAGAATATTGGGGATGTGAGAAATTTGTTGCTGATCGATGAATTGAAATGGCTTGAAGGTGTGAAACACAAAAGTTTGGACATTTGGAGTGAATTTCCATACTTTGATAACGTGGAAGTCATTAGGTTTATCCTGAATAGATTGAATGATGATATTATAACTCTGGATAAACCCTATCTCATTTAGAAAAAGGTGATCAGGAATCTAACTAGTTTATGCAATGTTGGGGATATATTGAAAAAAGAAGTCGATTCGGAACAAGGAAGTCAAAACCCTAACTGGAGATCAGAGGGCTTTGATAATTTCGACGATCAAAGATCCGATAACAAGGTACATTGCGCATGGAATCTCATACAAAATATTTTTCAGAAATAGGGAAGGTGCAACTTCGACAGGTGCAATTTAGATCTCTCATAAAATGATAATGGAGGATCATGATTTTGATCTGTGTGGATTGCTAAAAGATCAATTGATGGAAAATGTGCAACTAACAAAGGAAGCAGATTACCCCTTCAGGTTTGGTACCTTGGCTATATATCTTGTGATGTATTTTCTGAATTGCTTTCCACAAATCAATAATTTTGTATGGAAAGAGAATGAACTAGTTTGTAAACAGATTTTTGAACACTCTAATACTTTGGAAAATTATGAGCAAGAGTATGCAAATTTATTTAAAGAATTGCTAGGGAAGATTAGAGCAATTAGCATTGCCATTTTGGTAAGATAATTTGAAGTTGGATCTTCTTCTAGTGAGATGGAGAGGAAGAAGAAAAGAGCACAAGAGATTGTTGATTACACTCCTCTGACACACAAGACTCCAAAAACTGAAGGAAAAGGTAAAGATCTAGTGATTGTGGACATACCAGATGAAGAATATGATGAGTACAATCCAAGGGAAGAACTGGAATTAGTTGAACTAGATGTAGTTATATCAGAAGGAAGCGAAGAAGAAGGTGTTTTATCCAAAGCAAAGATATTGTAGCTTGTTCAGGAGAAAGATGGGATGCAGAAAATTGCAGATATATGGTCTAAGAGACCCTCTTATGAGCAGGACTTGATTGAGAGCACACTAAGTACTTATTTTGTGCACAATAATATTGTTTTGGAGAGTTTGCAAAATGTGTTTCCTAAAGAGATGATTGAGTGCATCAAGGATGCCATGGTCTCTAAGTCTGAGGATAGGAAAGAGGGAGAAATAATTCTACATATGAAGGAGCAGTTCAGGCTATCTCTTACTAAAATAAAAAGGAAAATGAATGTGTTGAGGCAATGCATAAATATAGGCAATAACATCTACAACTATTTCTTCGTTGGCCTCATGTAGTTGGGAAATACAAAGATAAGCTGGAGCATATTAAATCTGAGCTGAACAAAATTGGTTAGGATTATAACATGTTTCAAGATTAGGATGGTGCAGTCAAGAAAAGGGTTCAATTATTGCAGTCTGAGCATACAAAAGTTCTGTTCACCAGAAAAAACCTTGTGGACACCTTTTGGAAGGTGAAGGATTTAATCGAATGCAGGTTGGAGCAGTTAATTGAGGTTTTGAGGAAAGGAGAGAAATTATAAGAGACAATCACAATTTTGGAGTCCCTCATCCAGATTATCAACCAGAAATCAGAAAACAACATATTGATCTTAATAATTGGGATTGCAGTAGAAGATTGATGGAAATTTCTTCCAAAAATGAAAGATAATTACAAGATAATTTTCTGACTTGAGTAGCAGTTGTATTTCTTCAAATTTTGATCAAATTTTTGAAAGGGAGAGAGAGTGTAGTGAAAAGTATGTTTGTCATTAATTTCAAAGGGGGAGAGAGAGCAGTGAAAAATTCCTTATCACTCTAAGGGGGAGTTGTGTTTTGAAAATTTGAAATCTGGCAGCGTAATCATATTGGTTTTGACACTTAGTCATTTTTCACTAAGTGTTTCCATCAATGCCAAAGGGGGAGATTGTTGGCATATGGATTCTAGTGTTGTCATTGATGGCAACCTAAGTCATTATTCTGGTCCATAGATCAGAATTTGTTCCTACCAGCAGGCAGAGTGAAGAATAGAGTTTTACCGGAAGTGAGAATGAAGAACAGGGTATCTAGTTAGTATGTCAATCTGTATGCTTCATTGGATTATCATTTTAGGTTGTGGATCTCAGGGAAGGTTGTTGAGCATCTATTTTATCTTATTGTTAAGTTTTGTGATGTTGCATCAATTGGTGTATGAGTTAGGAGATCCGATAGGATGCTTTTTCTATTTATTTGTTCATGGTGGCTGACTCAGTGTATATGACATATCGCGAATGTATAAGGAGTAATTGTTTAAATATTTTTGTTTTCAAACATTTTGTTTTGGGTCCCAGCATAACATTAGCCAAATTTGATGGGTACACATCAAATATTTAATGTGGATTTAGTCGACTATTGAAGAATATTTTTATTTCACTGAAGCCGACATAAAGCGACTAAATCCTTGATAGCAGATATATATGCAAGTTTGGGTAATTCATTTTGATGTATGAATGAGTGTGAAGAGAAAAATATATGTCTGTGTGAATATCATAAGATTATTTGAGCGATTTTTTCTTGTGCAGAAAAAGATTTTTGTGAAACGAATTAAGGCAGAGCAGAGCAAAGTACAAAATTAGACAAAAGGTCCAAAATCTAATCTATGAGCTTCACCAAAATTGATACCAGGCATTTGCAGATGCTACTTTCTGAGTTCAACCTTTTTTTGTAATCCAAATATATTTTAAGGTAGTGAGCCTTCCTTCTTTTGAGCAGTGAGCTCTAGGCAGTATGCCTGAATGCATGTGCATTCCCTTTTTCTTCATACTTTTAACAGAGTATAAATTGTGGATTAACCTCCACTATGGTTTTTCCCCTAACAGGGTTTCCATGTAAAAATATTGGTTCTATGGTGTTTTGACTATTTCCTTATTGTGCTTGCATCTTTACTTCTATTGAAATGTTGTAAATGGTTTAAGATCTAAATTGAAATTTAAATATTGTTGAACACTGATTCACCCCCCCTCTCAGTGTTCCTTGAGTCCAACATAAATTAGAATTGTTTCATCAATTTAATGTTAGAATATATCTCAAATCTATAGTTGAAATCTTTGTTTCGATTACTGTGTTAATTAATTAGAATCTTTTCTACTTTAGTTTAGTTCACTTTAATTCGATTGCAAATAGAATAGTTAGTTTATCATTGATAAATGGTTATGTTCTTAAAGGAAGATGCACAAAACAAGAATTATTACTTGTTAGAGTTGATGAATGAGGAATGGAATAATTTGTTCTTGAATTAGAATTCAATTCCGTTAATTAATTAAATTTTGAATTCAAGTAAATGTTCAATTCTTGTTTTCCTACAATTTAGATTAAGTTTAATCATTCACTCCTCACAAGCTGATCTAGCTTGGAATATGGCCTATCTCTGCACATTTTCTATTATGAAATAATTCATTTTGAAGCTTTAGAATAATTTTAAGTAAGAAGAAGTTAGAAGAATAGCATAGTATAGCATAGAGCCACTACTGATAAGGAAGGAACAACTTCAAACCACTCCTGATAAAGCGGACCAACAACAAACCCCCCAAAACCAATCCAACTCTTACTGCAAATAGATTTAGACACCCCCAGGTTGACAATTAAAGATTAAATTATTAGGGAATTGTGACAACAATGACCCCTATCCATCAATTACATGTGGATTAAGGGGATTTAAGAAAATAGGATTTAAGGGGAAACTTCACTTTTCCTTGTAAACACTTTAAAGTACATCAAGCCACAAAATTTTCACATGCCTTAGAGATAAATGGGCCTTGCAATTTTTTTCATTTGTATCATTAGGTCATTTATACCATAGATTAAGGGTATTTTTAAGAGAATGGCTTAAGGGGATTAAATTTACCTAGAAATCTACCTTTTTCGTGTACCTTTTAAGTATTTTTTAGTATACATGTATTAAAATTACATAGTTAGATCTTAAATTTTGAAATTTGTACATGCTCAAGTTGAATGATGTACGTTTGTATGTATCCTAATTTTTATTTTAAACATGTCATACATTTAATTTAAATATTTATTATAATTTCTTAACATGTATAATATCTAGTTTTTAATATTTTTATTAATAATTTATATATAGATTCTTGAAAGTTAATGTTGTACTTGTTCATATATTTATATATATGTGAGTTCACCTTTATCATGGATGAGTTTGAAATTATGGATTTTC
>VDFB02271358.1:674457738-674602261 GCA_007258455.2 Sequoia sempervirens
TTATCAATTCTAAAACTAGACGACCCGTTGATGTGTGCAAGCCTAAATATTTGATTAAATGGTGCACACATTGAAGTATCCTAGATAATTTATGGGATCATTGGTGGATAATTTTTGATAAACCATCCAACAACAATCTTAATGTCCCACAATATTTTCTTAAAAAACTATATGTTGAATTTGTCATGGGTAAGTATGTCAACTACTTTGATATACAAGATTTACAATGTGTGGGTAGAGAAATTCCTTAGGATAGACCCAGGGCACATCGAATTTAACCCCAATTATTCCCCCTCCGCCTATTGCTCCCCCACCTCTAATACCTTACCCAAAGATTATTGCAAATGTAGCACATCCAAGTATCTTGGTCGTACATGCTTTGACTGGCCATTTGATCACACAAAGCTCACAGTTCATGTAGCCGCATGATAGTGATACACCTATTGTATCAACTGCTATTGGTATACCCTCCTCTTCTCCACATATTCAAGTGTGCCCCATCACTGCATTATGTGCAACTAGGTATGTTTGGGTCCTATTAGACAACCTAATGAGGCTCCGATGGACACATTTGACTATGAGATCCATCATATGTCAGATGTAGGAGATGAGAGAGCATAGGCCGAAGCATATCCAGGAGAGTCATCAGGTGCAAGAGATGATGTGGATGTAACGGTAACACTTAAAGTAATTTCATAGTGCATTTTATCTTAAATTAATGTTTTATAAGAGATATTAGTACTGATGTATATTTATACATGTTGGATTTAACAGTTGTTGACAAAGGATCAAATTTCGTAGGTCCAAGAGGGTACAATTTTGGCCATTTCATTTAGCCTAGAGAGTAACTATATGGTATACTTTATTGCACATACATGTTTACAATTTTTGTATTGCATATGCATATCATTTAAATTGTGATTTAGATATTAATTTTTCAAATCTATCATGATTAAATACATGTACATAGATTGATAGTCTTATTTATTCCTTTCTTTTTATGCAACAACCTGGTCCTTTTACATCCATGGTGACTGCTTTTGACACATTGGAAGAAGTATCACAATAGGTATATGCTTTTTTTATATTCTCGACATTTTGATTATATGTACATGTGCATTTATAATCTTACATTCTTGTCATTTTTTATATAGGAAACTATGTTAGTTGGTTCATCCATCATGAGCCCTTCTACAACAAGAGAACAAACATCACAAGAGGTATGTGTTTATTTTATATTGTAGATATGTACATTTAGATAGGAGTAGATATATATTTATTTTATGATTATTTATCAACAATTAGATATTATTTTGTATCAATTTTATTTTACCTGCTATATAGTCCTCTACCTGATTTAGCAATGTGATGAATTCAGGACCATTTCAATATGTTAGGACTCCTGATCATCCTACACGACAATCATATGCAGAACCTCTTGCAGAAAAAAGAGCAGGAATTGAAGTAATCAAGAATTCTATTTTAGATAAATTATAGTTCACTATAGTGATTTTGATGTTAATTTGATAATTCTAAATTATATTATATAAGTTTCTATTTAGTAGTCTAACTTGTCAATCATTGACATAATTAATCTAATTTTTGGTTTGAATTGTTATTGTGCAAACAACTTTAGAGCCACCAAATACTTTGAGGAGGTTCAATTTTGATGATACAACATAAGATTAGGATTTGCTAGAGATTGATACATTTAGGGATTGATACATAGCTATTCGGTATGTATATTGTTTAAAACTTGTTTTGAGTTGGCATATATGCCAAATTTGTATATGCACATACATAATTATTCTACAATTTGATATATAAAAATTGATATTCAATATAATTTATTCCTTGTGTGCATGTCTTTCTACTTTGAAACTTAAAATTGGAATGTATAATCAGTTTAGAATGGTTTTAATTTATGATCAATAACATGTTATAGATAAATGAAATTGCACTTTAATAGAACTTATGAATTACAATTGGTAATCCATCTATGTTAGTGTTAAATTTGGTTTCCTTGGGAAACTTCACCAAATTTTATGACTATTTTTCTAATGTTATTAATCATAACATGGATGCTTTTGTTCCTAGGTGTAGATGTGAAAGGATAAATTACAAGAATCATCCAAATATATGAGCACCAATTTATGAACCAACCCCTGAAATTCCATGTCCATGGCCCTCTGGAAGGTGGCACCAACATTTGATAAGCCAAATGGCATTATTTTATAGGCCATTGTGCCCCATTTTGTGGTAAAAGAAGTCTTGTATTGATCCTCTTCTTTGACCAATACCTGGTTATAACCAGAGTAACCATCAAGTAAGGAAAATCTCTATGAACCAACAACTACTTGAAGGATTTGCTCCATAGAGGGCAGCGGTAATGATTGTTCAATGAGGCTCTATTAAGGTCTCTAAAGTTTACATAGAGCCTAATTTCTCCATTTTTTTCCTAACTGGTACAAGGTTTTAGATACCCATGAAGTATGCTTGATTGGGAAGATAATATCTCCCTCAATCAGCTTGGTCAACTCTTTGATCATAAGAGGCTCAAGTTTGGGGTTTAAAGGCCCCTATTTCTGCCTAATAGGCTTTGTATTTGACTCTAGTTCTATGGTATGTTGGGAAATTTTGGGATCAAATCCTTTCAAATTAGAGTATTCCCATGCAAAACATCCTGAAATTATTGAAAAAGAGCAAGAAAATCTTGCCTATTTGCTTGTGAACATTTTTTTCCAATCTTAAGGAGCTTACCTTTGAGAATCTCTAGCTCTTCGTAATGATCCTCCTTGACTTGCATGTTGGTTTTTCTCTTTTTGAGCTAATCATCAATGTTGAAGATGGAATCTAATGTGACTAGACCCCTGGGTAGCTTATTAGTCCTCAATTGAATGATCTGATCTTTATATTGCTATTTAAGTTTCTCCTGATTTACCACTAAAAAATTGTCTTCTTCAAGTAGAAAACTCAACACCTGTTCATCACTCTCAAATACTTGCCAATGGATGTTATTATCAGGAATAGAAGGCCTAACTACAACCTTAACATATTGCTACACCTTTCCCTTTTTAATGTCATTAGGAATATCAAATTGAGCACCAATTGCAACTAACCTATCTGCATGCTTATTCTGACTCATAGGGATTGAAACCAAATTGAAAGCATCGAAATCCTCTATAATATCCCATACTCTATTCTTGTAAGACTTCAAAGCATCATTTTTTGTCACATTCAAGCCTCTTACCCAATTGACAATCAATTCACTGTCCTCAAATACCTATAGGAAGCTTATTCCTCTTTTCCTTTCCCATTCCAAGCCATGAATTAGACCTTCACACTCGATAGTATTGTTAGAACAAGAAAAAGAAAATCTGAAAGAAAAATAATATTTATCACCTTGTGGGGACACAAGCATTGCACCCCCACCAGCTCCATTTATGCTTCTGGAGCCATCAAAGAACATCTGCCAAACTTCATCTTGCTATCCTAGCTGTTGTTTTGCCTTCTTTTCAAGGTTTGGCATCACTATTTTAGGTTCATGTAACACATACACTCCCAAACCAACTTCCTCAATGTTCTCACTTGGATTATCTTCAACATTTTCTGCTGCCCATTCATTTAGAAGAATATTTGGTATACTTTCAGCCTGCAATACTTGAGCAGCAACAGGCTCTTTATCCTCAAGAACAACATAGTTTACATTCACAACACTTGGTATATAGGGTTCAATGTGATCTTTGGAAAGTGACTTATATTTTATTCACTTTTGTCCCATATCTAGTCCTAAGCAACACGCGAGACCAATCTGAGGACAAATAACCCCCTATCTTGGCAGTAAAGTCTCTTGACAAGCATAATGCAAAATAGGATGGCAAGTCAATGAAAAATATGTCCTGGGGAATGGAAAATTTTGGGAAAGTGTGAAGTGTAAGGCTTAAGTCCCTAATGAAACCTATAGTATTAACATATGAACCATCTAATTGGACCACTCCTTTCTCAAGGGGCTGATATTTCAACTCTAACTTGTCAGCAATCTATTTGGGCATCATAGAACTGCTTGCCCCACTATCAACCATGCAATTATGGACTAGCTTATCCCCTACTATCAAAGTTACATAAAATGGAGGGGGTTTGACATCTTTAGTTGATTGCTTATTGCTGTCCTGAGGTGTATTTGTGAAAACAACTTTAACTTGACCTACTAGTGCATCATTTGAAACATTGAAAGCAGACTGTAACAAATCCTTTTGGTGTGGGATGGATAAAGAATCCCACATAGATATTGATACATTCATTTTCTTCATACTTTCAAAAATATTGTAAGGTGCAATATTATTTACCTTATGTTGAGTCCTCACAACAACCGTATCAACTTGCAGATGAATTGATTGTGGGTGGCTCACAGTCTATTCTTTAGCAACAACTTATGGATTTCTTTGTAATATGTGTGGCACTTGAGGTGTAGATGGACTGACAGCCTCTTTACCTTTGTTTGTTGGATGTTCAATCTCAAAAGCCATCTTTTTGGCTCTTGTGTTTGCTGCAACTGGAGAGTCATCCACATTCACACCACAAAATTCCTCTCCTTGCCAATTTAGGAGAGTTATATCATCTGGAGGATGATTCTGTTATTGTGGTAGCTCCTCATTGGATATATTTTGCACATTTGAGGCATTCTAAACCATTAAAGCTTGATTAATGACCCCATTCAAGCATGCGGCTTGATTGTGGGGTTGATTGCATGGAAAACACCACTCATAGTTTGCTGCAAGATTGTTTTGTACAGGAACAAGATCCCTAGTTGCACTAATTGGGGTTGGATTGTATGGCTGAAAAGGCCTTGGGTTCACATTCTATCTAAATCCTTGCTAATTTCCCTAAAATGATTTCCTATTAGCCTGATAAGTCTAATTCTGCCCTTGGTTTTGTGGCTGATAAGGTTGTCTATTCTAAAACTGCTGCTTCTTAATGCTAACCAACTCATTACTAAATGTCTAAAGCAAATTTTCAATCTTTTTTTGGTTGTTCCTAATCTCCTGTAACTCCTGAGAAGGGCCTGGGACAACAACTTCTTGGCTGACAACAGCTGGTAATGCTAGTACAACAGGTAATGGAGCAAAGGGTGGTATTTACAAAGGCATAGAAGGTTGGATTTTTGGGAAAATTGGTATTGGAGGTCTAGGATCTATCTTACAGCCTGAATTAGACTACTTTCTACTCTAATTGCTATTTCATAAGCATCTGGTAAAGTGACACCCCCCATAGATTGTATCATAACATATATGTCACTATTAAGAGCCCTCAAATAATATAAGAATGCATATTCAAGAGGTCTTACTGTTTCAGGAATTCTGAACCATGTTTTCTAAAAATGAAAGTTAAAATTAGACATTTGCTCCTAAGGAGCCCTCTTGATCATTGTAAGTTGCTCCAATAGAGACAAATGATCAGACTTGTCTTGAAACTACTTATGCAGCTTGTCTCCCAACTCATCCCATGATGTAATAGAACCGACTTGCAAACCCCTAAACCATTGTAAAGCTTTTCCTTTTAACGAAGCAACTAGTAGTCTAACAACCACATCCTCCCGATTAATGTAATGGACTCCACACAAAGAGGCCACATCTCTGATATGCTCAATAGGAGTTGTTTGGTCCTCTCCTATGAAAAAGGGTTAACTCTTTAAAGTAACCATTGGAATGCCATCATCTTGTGCAAGGTTTAATGGAATGCCTCCATCAAAAGCAATGAATGGTTAATTCCTTTCCATTTGAACAATGAGAGGTGGATTAGCTTGAACAGGTACAAAAGATGCAGGTACAACTAAACTTGTTAATACTGATGGTCTGAAACTTGGCAGAGATGACTGAACTCTCTTTGAAATAGGATTTCTCTTAATAGTTTTGCTCTGCCTTCTAGGTGGAGACAACTATAAATATTCAAATGGACTTGACATCCTAGTTTGTAACCTTTTTATAAAAAAGAAACAACATTGGTCTTCTTGTTCTACTCTCAGTGGAAGTCGCCATATATGCAAAAAAAAACCTCTTAAAGGCCCTAAAATATTGGTTGCATATCATAACCAACAATGAACATGTAATTCTCTAAACTGTTTGATTCGACAGTCCCATCGGGCGTGCCAAAGCTGTTATCTACTAAGTTTGCACCCTAGCTAAGTTAAAGAACTTAGCACTCTAGAGAAACAAGGAATCACTCCTAGGCTGTGGGTCACCTAGAATTTGTAGTGAATCTATAGATAAGGCTGGCTCCTAGCTGGTTATCACCTAAAAACTATTAATTTTGTAGAGGAAAAGGGAGAAAGAATGCTTAAAATGAAAACTGAAACTAAAAATGAAGGGTGATACCCCAAACTAATAAGGGCTATGAAGATTCAGACTTGCATACACTTGGCCACCAATGACATAACTAAACTGCACAACTTATTTTTTTAGGCTTATGCATAGATATTTCACAAAAAGGTTTGAATGCATTAATTTTCAAAAAGGAAGATAAATTTCACAATTTAAAAGCTATATGCAACTTTAAAAACACAATTTTCAACTTGCATAAATATACTTTTTGCATAAAAGGCATGAAGACAATGAGAAAAAGCTACAAGGAGATCAAATACCTCACAAGTAACTTGATCAATCATTTGATAATACACAATAGTGCAAGAATAAGAAGGAAAAACTTGAATCAATAGTATCCAAGGTGTTATTTGTATCTCATATCCTAAAAGAGTTACAAAGCATGCTCAAGTATTAGAAATAACTACAAAAATCACTAACTCCAAAAAATGCATCATATGAACCGAGTCACAAAATGAGTCAAAATGAGAATATAACCATCAACCCCCAAGCAGTTGCGCCAAAATAGGAACCATCAACTGACTTGGGTTAGATGCCTCAAAAAAGCCTATAATCAAGCAACTAGATTCCCTCCAAAATGGGCTCCCATGTGTGGAAAAGGTAGGTTTGATCATGCCAAGCATCTAGGCATGCAAAACCACCCCTATATTCCCTCCATATCTTCCAAAAAGATGAATAAATACCCCCTATATGCATGGGCACATTTTCCCAAACTATAACAACTGCCCCTATATGCTTGCAAAAGCATAACTCCCCAACAATATTCATAAAGGCATTTAGATGGCATCATTTACTTTATTTTTGCATTTAAAATAGCATTTTGACTATGTGATTTATAACAATATCACTAGTCAAAATATTTACAAGTGGAAACCAATGCAAAAAATTACAAGGCCCTAACTCAGCCATATGAGGAAATCAGTGCAAAAATTCATAGAGTCATAAGGACTCAATATATGGCATATACAAGGTTTGTTAAAACCTAAGGCATAAGCCATGAGTCTTAGCCCTCAATGCTTATTAGTTAACCTTGTCTTATATTTTTTCCTTAAAAAGCATGGAAAAAAATTCCATTACCTATTGGCATTAGGGTAAAAGCCCTAAATGAAAAAACAATGCGAAAAATGCTAAGACATTTCATTTTCACCTTTTGAGCTTTCTGGAAGAAACTTTCAGCTGCTAACAAGGAGGGTTTAAATGAGCTTCTGGAGGACTTCCATGGTGGATTTCTATGATTTAAGAGGCTTTTCCTTTATAAAACCCTCTAGATCTCCTCAAAAAACATTGGTAAGCCATTTTTTGAAGGAAGTCTTGAATAATAGCTTCTTTTTCAATGATTTTAGGCCTCATAAGCTGCAACATCTGTTGCTTTTCCTCATTTCTTCTCATTTGTTTCAATTTTTTGTGTATCTCTCCTTTGTCTGGCTGTCATGGAGACCCCTTTTCGAGCCCTGGGAAAGCATTTTTCTCACAAGAAAGTTGGAGAAGAAAATAAATACCAGCTGGGTAAGCAATTTTTTATACAAAAATGAATGAAAACTTCACATTCTTCTTCCTGTGTATATCATTGTATCTTCTTTGCAGAAAATGTGACATTTTTTGTAAGAAAAATGCTGACTCAAGCCCCTCCTGTAGCAATCTCCATATATTTTTCAAGATGAAGGTTTCCATATTTTTTATTTGTTGCATTTTGAGCTGATATGATTGAATTGGGCTCAAACCCTTCTCTTCCTTCTACAGTTGTAATTTATGAGACAAAACCCAAGTGGGTTTTCATATTATGAAGAAGAATAGTTCTCCTCCTGTAGATTTTATTGTCTCATGAGTTTGTTATGGAGAAATTTTAACATCCTTTGTATATTTTCTTTTCTATTTGAAACCTCAAATGGGTTTAGATATTTGCAGAGAAAAGCATTATGGGTTATTAAAATTTGAGCTCCATTTCACTATTTCTCCTCTATATATTTTTGTCGAGGCTCGGCCTTTGGGTCCCCAAGAGAGTGAGGGTTCCAGTTTTTTTACAAACCTCTGACAAAAATACTCATTTACATTTTACACTCTTTGTTTCTTCTCATGAAACCCCAACTCGAGGGTATGCAAATTCTACATGTTATGACTGTTTTGGGTCATCAAAACCTGTGCCCTTTCTCATTCCTTTGAGAGAACCACACATTCAAAGATACATGCTTCTAAATCTTACATTTGTTTGCTAAGGCCGTAATGCACAAATGAAAGCTTTTTTTATATTTGCTAGAAATTTTTAGCTTTCTCAACTATGTTTATATGAATCCTATGCATGTAACCTCACAACACTCAGAAGACATGGATACCCACATGACTATTGGATTTGTATCAATTCTCTGCACCTAGTCTTTGCACATTAGAGCTGAATCATTAGAAGGTCAAACTTAGAACATTATCATGCTCTTCACATGTTATATCTCCATTCATTATGTTATGTTATATAGAGAAACTCACTGTAGCATGTTTTTCCACTATTCCACATAACATATGAAGTTGTCATCCTTTCGTAAATACAAACTTGGTTGACTATTCTATCTCATCTTAGTATGCCAACAATGCATTGTATTTGCTAGTTTGCAAACCATCCCTCATGCCTTTATCCTAACAGCCTACTGCCTGATTACTTTGTGCTTGTGGAAGCACAAACTCTTTATGTTTTGATCACTTGTCACCATGACATAATATGATGTATTTGTGGAATGGCCACTGTGTACACCCTACCACATTGTTGCTCATGACTATGCTTCATGGAAATGTTGACTTTGGATCCCACTGTCTTGTCATGATAGACATGTAGCTCACAATTAGTGTATCCCCTATGTTGCTAATAAGGACCATCTTAGGATTTTTAGTATATGAGATAAAGCCTTTGTTCTAAGAGCTGACCATGAATGGAACATTGATTCATTCTTTATATTTTGCACTTATATACTTTCATATAGTTTACTGTCATCTTCTATCATTGAGAAAGTGTCTTTTAATAAAACTACATAAGCATATCTTAAACATAGCCATAAATGACTATCCCTCTCATAAACCAACCATGGCTTTCATAGATAGCCACATAGCATAAATAACATGCTATCCTCATGGGAATTGTTCTATTATTCATGCATCATATTCTATCTCATGAAATGTCACTATTACTTGGGCATGTGCTACTCCACTGTAAACCCTTCACTTGAAGCTATTCAGGATTTCTTGATTGAATATTATATACTTCCTTAAAACAACCTACATAGACCATAAAACTTAACCATTCTTCATACTAATCATTCCTTTGAAAATGAATGCAACATTACCTTCATGGCTTCATCAATAGCTCTGTCACATAAAGTGCAAGACAAAACACACACCACTGCATCTTTTGATTGGGCTTTAATGATCATTAAGCAAGATTCACATTGAACTCTTTGTTATTGGCAACATCTTGCCCCTTTTTTAACATGTCACAAGATTTATTTGACTATCTTCTAAGATCAATCATAAAAAATAACCGTGGCTTTGAATATCTCTACTCTTTTGAATAATGTTGTCATTGATTACATAGCTATCTATTCAATAATGGCTTAGACTCTAAATGTTATGGCACTATTCTCTGCTTTGACAATCACTCCATTCATGTGTGACTTTACTGTGTTAGTACAAGCATACATATTATGATATTGTTATGATAACAACATCAACAATACCTTTATGATGACATTGTTTCCTTAATCATGACATCCCTATTTTTACCATTGTTGGCCTTAAGTCATGAGGCTTTCCATCCAAACCTAACTGTTGTCCCTGTTGCATAACTTGCAAGATATGATTGAAATCCTTTCAATCCTATTGCATTGATGATCTGAGAGATAGTACCCGACTTCCATTTGTCTTATATTGACTCATTTATGATATATTAGTCTTCAAGGGATAATTATGGATGCCTTTAGCATAAGCATATTCAACTCTTCAATAATGTTATTCACATGCAAGTACCTAAGTAGCATGACTAGAGAGGTGGATATGCTTATGATAGGATGATTATTTTTATACCTTGATTCCTATCAAAATATGCAGAAATGACTTAAGATAGAGCTAAGGCACTAAGACAAATAGCAATTCTATCCCTCTAAACATATGAGGTAGCATGTTGGGCTCAACCCTCATGGGAGCCACATTTTATCCAATATGTTGATATCAAATGAATTAAAACAACATTATTTTTCCTATACCTGCACATGAAGCAAACATGTTAGAAAAATATGTGCATCTGACGGATGTGTTTGATCATTCTTGTTTTCTTGGACATGTTTGATATGATTGCTTCTTTTAATGCACATGATTGATCAGATTATATGTTTATAGAGGTATGTGCATATAGTGACCATAGACCTTTCATTTCTCTAGCAACATTGTTTCTCATAGATGCAAACAACTAAGAGCAACAAGGAAGAAAAATTTGGAAGCAGGACAAGTGCAAGACTGCAGATGATGCAAGGCAACTCAACTAGAACAAGTCATTCAGACAATGAATGGTCTCTTTTCCCTATATGTGCATACTTTAACTTGAATATCTATAAATGTATATTCTTTTCATTCATTTACATTAAAAGAGCCAGTCTCATGGCTTGTGTGAGACAATACACATTTACATTATCAATAAAGACTATGTTTTTGAAAACATTTGTACAATCTTCTCCTATGTTATATGCATCTGCATACTGCAATATGGTAAAATAGTCTTCAAATTTCTTTATGCACATGGAATATAATATAGAAGAAATAAAGTACCTATCTTTTTATTTGTAATCACTTTAGCTCTACCTATTTGAGCTAGTAGCAAAAATATAGGTAACAAGTATTTGAACCAATGTAAGAGGTACCTCACTTCAAAGAGGGGTAAAATGTACACTTAAAAATTTCTTGAATGGTATTACACACTTGAATCTGATATATTAACATCGTTTCATCCTGAAACCCATCTTCTTTTCACTTATTTGATTAAATTAACATATTTATTTAATCAAAGGCCTCATTTTCATCTATTGATCTAATTGATCTAATTGGGTTAATTCACCCCCTCTCACACTAACATTTCATTATGTTTAAATTGAATTAATCAAATTATTTAATTTAAACCCTACGTCCTCTTATATAATTAAATATCATATTTGCATCTTCTTTTTCATTAAATAAATCAATAATTTAATGAATATCATATTATTCTCCATCTTACACATTTAAATTTAGTTTAAATTACTAAATTTTTAATTTCCCCTCCCATCCACTTGCATAGGGAATATTTCAAAGGAATATTCTCCTATTTGGCTCCAAAAAAGGGAATGATTGTTTTCAAACAAACTTTTTAACAAACTTTGAAATTTGTTACAAAGTGTGTTTATTTGAATCATTGTGAATCTTTGATGCTTTATTTGATCCATGTGATCTTTGATTCTCATCCATTGATGAGAATCCTTGATCCATGTTTTACCCCCGATTCATTATTGACCATTGATTGATCAAATTGATTTGAGCCCTTGATGTTTTCATTTTCTTTCCTATAAATACATCACTATTTGGAGAGAAATGGATCCATCTTTTGATAGCAAAATTATGCTGTTGAAATTCATACTCATTTACATCCATATTGAGCACTTTTAGCATTTTAGTTTAGTATTCATCCATATTTAGCTCAAGCATCCATTAATGGCTTCCATGTTAACTTAGTTTGCATCCATTTTAGCATAGTTTTCTTTAAATGGATTTCATCTTTGAGGTTTTTTAACATTTAACATAGAGTGCATCCATTATCATCAAAGCATCTTAGCATTTAGAACTCATCTTTATCATGTTAAACTAGTTTTATATCATTTCTTGTTCATATCTCATCGGTTTCGTTGGTTTTCTTCAATAAGATTGATTGGAACAAGCTCATATTGTCCAAGGGATTGGGAAAGGGTCGCCATTCCATATCAATGCAACACCACTCCCCCAATAGGATAAGATTCGGGGTATTAAAGTAGGTTTCCATTATGTTTTTATGTTCTTCATATTAGTTTAATGGGTTGTTAATCTTTGAAATTTTGAATATCTTATTGAGATCATGACTTAGGGGATTAAATAGGATTTAAATTTGTTTAGATCTACCATATTTAGTTTGTACTATGATTATGGTCACACTAATTTAGATTTAAAAATTTAATTTCATGATTTTATCAGTTAAGTTAAATTAAATCAAAATTTATTTAACTTTATCTAATTTCAAGTTTCTCGAACTCTTCTACAATATGAATCTACATGTCCGTCTAGGTCATGTGGAATGAAGAGGACTCTTGATTTTACCAATGATCTTAATAGTTAGGCTAGTTTTAGTTTATGGACTATATATGTACACATACACATGTGTATATGAATATTTTATTTGTATGTGTCACTTGACTATTTATGACTATTTGCATTTCACATGTTATTTCATATTTACTTCTAGACATATTTTAGTACATTTCACGAGTTTTATATGATCATCTATATTTATTTATTTGTTGACTTTAATATTTTTGTAGATACATTTTGGTAAATGTTTTATTCCATACTAGCTCTAGATATCTAGCATTACATGTGGACTTTAATAGTTGATTACACAATCACGTACATTATTTCATTATGTTGATGAAATGCACTCACATGTATATTTTAGACATTTTCAAGTATGCACTATAAATTCATGTCTAATCAAATTACAATATTTAGATGCCATTGCTGAATGAAAATTTTAATATTTTAATTCAAACTATAATTTCATTTGCCACAATTAAATACACGTACCTTGGAAAGAAAATAAATCCTCTTATGCACCTTATATATCCACATCTTGCATTAATGGTTTAGATTATAATGTGTATATGTTATAAACTTTAAGTGACTAGGATCCAATTGGACACATCATTTAATATGAAAAAATGATTAACTTTCAGAGTTCAATAAAATTACATGGTTAGGTGATTTAACCAATGTTAAACTAAATATTGGTTAAATGTGATAACTTAATACATTCCTTACAGTTTATCAAATACATAATAAACTAAGGGCCTAGTTTTAACTATTTTCCAATTAGAAAATTTATTCATCACTAGAAAAAAAATCTATACAACATATATGCCTGCAAACTTATCACATCACTTTAATACATGTGCTTCTCATAGCTCTACCAATTATACAATACAAAAACCAATAACTTACTCTTAAAATTTATCTATAGTCATTTCATGCTTTCATTCATAGCTTGGAAAATAGACGATACAACCTAAAAGAGGACACTTGATCTACCTCACCTTGATACAATGAATCTTAATTTAAATATCTCTAACATTATTAAGTTCAAAGATCATGACAACATAAAAAAATTCCACCATGAAGTAGTAAAAGTAGTCTTATGTTGATATTGGGGATTAATGAATATTTTATTATGTGAGTAACAACCTTCCATATATGAGAGAATCTCACATGACCTATAGAAAAATCAACAATGATATATGGATATTGGATAAATGAAAGTCATCCTTAAATGATGACTTATTAAGATCCCTAAAATATATATAATCTTTTTTGACACACTTAGTTGAATCCAACTCTAATGCAATTAGCAACTTGAAAATTTATTGACCTCACACCAAGGTCAAATAAGAATAAAACAACATATATATATATATATATATATTAAAGACTCAATTTGTACATAAGATAAAATTAGAACAATATAAAATGTGATTTATAAGAATCAAAGTTCATACATCGAAGACACATTTAACAAATTGATGTTTAATACAACTATAACATTATGAAACATATGCACATATAAATACAATTAGATTTTCCACTTTTAGTTCAAGACCAAAACATTGTTAGGTTCATCCCACCCTAGTGGTCGGGGATATGGTAGAATATGAAGCTTTGACATGACTTGTCCCATAAATCTCCTACCTCTATAGTTAAGTTGGACCCTTGTTCCTTAGTTTACCCCAACCTCCATGGGGTGGGAGAAATAGTTTTCCTTAACCCACTCCGAGAGAGATTAGGTGTAGATACCTATCCACTCTTCACTCTCATCTCAAACCATACCTTTTAGTCAACACCAAGCAATTCCCCTAAAGATGTTGAACTAGAAATGCCTATATAATCATTAAGGCTCTAGGGATAGAGTTGCATCACTTCCACTAAATTTTCATCTCCTTTCCTTGAGATGTTGGATTGGATCAACACCAACTATCTATATGCCATAATAAATCCTTTCTCTACACCTCTATCAATATAGATGACATAATTGATCAATCCATGACCAATGAGTGAAATTTACCCCTCCAACTCAAGTAGTTTAATGTTGAGCCCCTATCTACATATTTGGTGAAAGATTTTCCATCCTAGTAGTACCTGATCCAATGCCCTTATCTATATATATTTTTATTAGCTTCCACTCTATGGTAATGGAGTGAAATGACACAATAATAAACTAATGGTAATGTTAGGTTAGGTCATTGTAAGCGAGGGATGTAGGATGGGTGAACACTATCCAATTCAATGTTTTAATCAATCTATTAAAAAAATTATGCTACCTTAGCTTTCTTACAAGTGGTATAAGAACCTGATCACCTTTAGTTTTAGTTGTAAGTTGTTGGGTTTTTTGAACTAATCTAGATTAGAGTGGAAGCTTGTGTAAAAGATACTTTGTGATCTAGCTGTAGGAATTTTCAAATGGAAAGCTCATTAGGGAGAATAGAGGTGGATAAATTTTTTAGAAATAATTTTGAGATGTGGAAGCTGAAGATGGAGGATCTATTGATAGATCAAGATCTATGGATGTTGATGAGAATGTTTCAAGGCCTACAAATCCTACTTTGGCTGTTCAATATGATGTTATGGACCATAAATCCAAGGGTCTAATTAGATTATACATGGAATATTTTGTTTTAATCAATGTCCATGAAGAGACTGTTGGCAAGAGACACTACAAATATTTTTAGGTGTTGTAATTGATGGCAACCCTAGTTGGTAAATGGATCCGCATGTCATCATTCACTCCTACCAGTAGACAAATTCAAGACAGTCTAGAAGAACAAAGCATTCGACAATTTTGTGATCGTTGATTCACTTGCAAATTTTTGGTTATTATTTTGAGATGTGGATCTCATGGAAGGTTTATTAATGTATTTCTTGTGTTATCCAGAAATCTTAGTGCCTTGTACCAAGTTACGTGTAATTTTGGTGATCCGGTTGATATCTTTCTGTTTATCAATCTTTTGTGGCCGACACAGTTGATATATTGTGTTGCGAATATTCGAGGATTTTTTATTCAAATATTTTAGTGTTTTGTCATTTTGTTTTGGGTCCAAGCTAAGTTGTGGACGACCGTTGTGGATGCATATTAAATATTATTTATGATCCAAGCCGACATTTGTGAATATTTCTAAGTTTTATTGATCCTAACTTGTTGCGACTAAATCCTTTGTTGCGAAAATATATAAGTGATCAATTACATCATTTTGGTGTGGAAGGAAGGTTTGTCAATATGTGTTGTGATCATCAGAAGGGTGATTGATCGATTATGCATAGTTTCACTTGTGCATTAAAGATGTTGTAGTGCGAGTTTGTGTAGAGCAAAGCAAAAGTGCAGAATCGGGTCAGAAGGATAGAAGATCAACTACGAGCTTAACCAAAACTGTAATCAAGAATTTGTAGATGCTACCTCTTAGATCATTCTCTTGGATCTAATCCAAATAATTGTAAGGAAGTGTGCCTCTCTATTTTGAGCAATGAGCTCTAGGAAGTGTGCTTGATGCAAGTGTATTCCCATTTTGTAATCTTTCTTTTGGGTATACTCAGATTATATTGTGGATTGGCCATCCACCATGGTTTTTCCCCTAGCAAGGTTTCCACGTAAAAATCCTGGTGTTATGGTGTTTGTGATTGTTTGCTTTCTGTTCATGCATAAATCTTTTTTTGAATGCTTAAGTGAGTTAAAGATCAGAATAATAAATTTAATTTTTTCACAACACTGATTAACCCCCCTCTCAGTGTTCTTTGACTCCCAACAATTGGTATCAAAGCTAGTTCCTAGAAAGAAGTTTAACAACTTGGGGAGATATTAGAAGGTGTTTTTCAATGGATACAAGAAGTCTTCAACAAAAACTTATGGTGGCCCTAGATGATCTTGACCAGTCAAAGTCTGAGAACTAGGAATTGCAAGAAAATCTTGAGAGTGTAGATAAATTCATTCAGTCATTGGAAGAAAAAATCAATGAATCAAGGGAGAAAAGAAAGGAATTGTGTGATTAGCTCAAGAAAAAGAACAGAAGCGTGGAAGATGAACAAATCAGTCATGCCTTGAAGGAGAAAATAGAAGAATGTGAAAAATTTTCTAGAGAAAATGCTGCCCTGAAGCATGAGATGGAATCTATCATGATGAAAATGACCAAGGAGATTGAAGATAGAAGAATGGAGAAAAGCTTGCACAATCTTTGAAAGAAAAATATGATCAACGTAGCCAATTGGACAATGAACTGGAGCAATCTAAAAACAATGAGGAAGTGCTTGAAAAACAACTTGATGATCTCAGATATGAGCTTACTGCTACAAATGAGTACAAGGAGAAATTCAAAGCAAGCTTGGCCAAACTTGATGAACTAATTAAAGTACAAAGGACTGATGGTGAGAGGCGAGGTCTTGGATATGAAGAAGGAGAAATTTTTGGATCTAGACAAAGGAAATATAGACAAGGGAGATTCAGGCAAGAAAATCAGATGAATGGAGCTAGAAGGAATCCGGTAAGACAACCAAATACTCAAAGATTCAATGGCTAATGTTTTGCTTGCAAGAAATTTGGTCATATGGCTTCTCAGTGTAGGAGTGGGATGAACATAAGTGGACCATCATTCTTAGGCTAGTGCTTTAATTGCTATAAGTATGGTCATAAGTCAAGTGAATGCAGAGTTGTGATGAATAAATTTCATAGAGATGTCAGATGCTATGCATGCAATAGATTTGGGAATATTGCTAACCAATGCAGATCAAGACAAAATCAATGGAACAATTGGCTTGGATAGAGAAATGTTGTGTGTTACAACTGCAATAAATTTGGCCACACTGCTAGATTCTATTGGAACAAAAGAGGTTCAGTAAAACAAAACATGCAATGGGATGCTAAGGGAAAAGGTAAAGTCACTACTGATGCGATCAAAAGGAAAATACAAAAGAAATAGGTGAAGAACCACTCTGTTGAAGTAAATACTCTAGCACCAAAATTTGTTTCTGGTAATTCCTCTGGGAATTAGTTTTAGGCCTTTGGCCTAGGGGGCACTATCAGGAAAATATTTTAACCTCCTTTTGGAAACTAATACTGGAATGTGGAAAAGTCTAGTAAGTGGATTGATGCTTTTTAGATGTTCAACCAAGTGGAGGTAGTATTGTAAAGTTTTAAAGATCCGCAGAGGAATATTCTATCTTAGTACATGGAACAAGGTAACCAGATGAGTTAGGGTAAAGGAATTTATTACGACAAAAAGGGTTAGTTGAGTGAACAATAAAAAGAGAATTTTTACCCTTCATTTGTCACTTTTGATTTTGGAGGAAAGTAGTCTAGAGAGCCTTGGAGTGAGCTTTGCTAAATTGTGGAGAGATTCAAGCATGAAGAAGGTTCAACGATCAAATTTTGATCCAATGGAAAGGTATTTATCAAAAATCCTATGAATTTGTGAATTTGCAATCATGTCCACTCCTTTGGTAGTTGAAGTCAAGGATATACCTCATCCAAAGTTCAAATGACATCCTTATAAATCTATTGAGACTGAGCTCCTAGGTGTGTTTTCATCTATACTGTATGAAGTCTTGCACACTGAAGATATTAGGGCTTATATACATGCCAATATTGAATAATTAGGAAGATCTCAAATGATGAATTTGTATTCCAATCATATAATTGGAGAGGATTTTACTATAAAGCCAAAATTTAAAACCCTACTCGAGAAGAAGTTCACACAGTTTGTAAAATTTCCCATATTTGAGGAAAATGAATGGGTGCAACATATTTTAAGCTGTGTTCATGCCAAATTTATGTGGTTGAAGGTGCCTTTTAATATTACGAAAGAGGCTATAAGCGTGGTCATGGGTCTGAATTCCACCAATAGACTTCCAATCTTGAAATCCATGAAGAATGAGAATATTACTGATGCAACATGTGTACAATGGGACAAAAGGGCAATGACAATAGAAGATATTGCTAAAGTGGATGTAAAATTCGCATAAATGGTCATTGGCTACAAGATCTACCACTCTAGTCAGGATAATTCAATATCTGGTATGACCATCTATGCAGCTTATGAGATGGTAAAACATAATGCAGATTATGACTTGTGTGAGTTGCTCATAATTCAGTTAATGGAGAATCTGGGGAAGATCAAGAAGGACAAGAAGAACACTTTTCAATATGGTAATTTGCTATTGTGTTTGTTCTTCTACTTCATGAATGAGGTTTCAGGTGTTGGAAGAGTTCATTGGAAAAATGATCAGCCTGTAGTTGTGCAAATTAGAGATATATTGTTTAGAAGCGGTGATCGTCAGACCAAGAATGCTGCTCTCTAGGAATACTTCAAAAGTTTTCAAAATATGATGCATGCCAAAGAAAGTATTCCTACCTCAATTGTGGAAAAGTAAAAAGACACAATCTGCTTCATGCTAGACATTGATCAATGCCATATGGAAGCTACTGATCCCAAAACAATATGGATAATGCCCATGAGATATGAATTAGAGGAATTTTTTTGAAGATGTTTGCAGAAAACTTGTTGAGCATGTCCCTGGATCTGACAAAAGAATGGTTTTGAACCTATGCATAAAAGAGCATGCAATTCCATGATCAATTACAAAAGCCTAAGATAGTCAGAAGAGTAAGGAAAGAAGTAGAAGTCTTCATAGAAAGCATGGTATTACTTGTAGAATATTTGAGATAAGCGAGAAGGAACAGAGATGAAGCTGAAGCAACAAAAGAGTAAAAAAAAATAGAGTCTGCTAGTCCGAGAGTATCTTCTTCCCACACTAGATCTACCGGGAGTTCCCCATCCCTGTCCACTCTTGTAGCCAAGATAGCTCAAGCCAAGGATTCTGGTAAAAGGAAGAAGAATAAAAGTACAATAATATATGAAGCCACTTCAAAAGATGAGGAAATTGAATCATAAGAAGTTGTGAAAGAAATGAAGGCTACTAGAACTCAGGTTGTAAAGTTAACTAAGAGCAAATCTTCCGGTAAAGAAGAAGAGGTTAAGAAGAAAGCCAAAGTTGTCAAACCTAGTATATTAGTTGAGGAAGTTGAGAATGCTATTGTTAAAGATGGAAATCTCAAGCCCCTCTGTGAATGGTATGAAATGTTTGATAAATCTGGTCAAAGAATTCTTGAAGAAGCCACAATTAAACATATGAATATTTTCAATAAAGCTCTCATTGAAATTATATCTGGTTTGCCGGAGAGTCTGTATGAGGTTTTGGAATCGATAAGATTAAGTGCTAGAATAGAAGAGAATTTGAGAAAGAGAATTCTTGCGGACTTATGTCTGGAGATTTCAATTGAGGAGATGAATTCACTCCTGGAAAATGCCAAGGAGTTCAAAAGAAAAACAAGGGTGAATAAACTAATGATCGGTGAAACTGATGCTGTTGTTAATGAAACCAAGAAAATTTTGGAAGCATTTCTGTCAAAGAATAAGATTAATGTTGAAGAAGTGAATACTGAAAATGTTTCAGAAAATGAGGAAGTGAATGTAGATGCTTAGAATTTTTAGATTCCTCATGATGTGGAAAATATAGAAATACCTATGGAAATTGTAGTTCCTAAGGTGGTGTTAGCTGAGGAGAAGGAGCTACAAAATGAAGAAGTTGAAGTGCCTAAAGGAAATCCAAAAATAGTCTCTGAAGAACCCAAGGTTGAAGAAGAAAAGGTTCAAGTCAAGGAAATCAAAGTGGAGGGAAGAGACACTGTCGAGGCAGTGGAGAAATCTCTAATGGAACAACATGAAGAATTTGACCCTGAATTGGTTGAAGGCTCAATCAATCCATCCACTTTTTCCATAATTCAGGTGATGAAGGTCACATCAATTGCACAAGCTAAGGCCAGTGAGAAGATTTTGCAATCTCACATAGAGGATAGTGAATTACTAAGTCTTGCATCTAGAGTTTTGCAGAAATTAATGCCTACTCATGTCAAGGATCCATTTGGTTCCTCTTTCAGTGAGCTAAAGAATCTCATAAATTCTGTAAGCACTCACTTTGAATCTTTTAAAAAATCAGCCATGATTAAATTACAAATGGATTTTAAGAAAAAGAGATTTGGTGGAAGTTTCTTTTTGGAGTTTTGAAGTGGCAATGTAGTTCTTATTGGTACTGATCCGACACTTAGTAATTTTTCACTAAGTGTTTCCATCAATTCCAAAGGGGGAGATTGTTGGCAAGAGACACTACAAATATTTTCAGGTGTTGTCACTGATGGCAACCCTAGTTGGTAAATGGATCCGCATGTCATCATTCACTCCTACCGGCAGACAGATTGAGGACAGTCTGAAAGAACAGAGCATCCGACAATTTTGCGATCGTTGATTCACTTGCAGATTTTTGGTTATTATTTTGAGATGTGGATCTCATGGAAGGTTTATTAATGTATTTCTTGTGTTATCCGGAAATCTCAGTACCTCGTACCAAGTTACATGTAAGTTTGGTGATCTAGTTGATATCTTTCTGTTTATCAGTCTTTTGTGGCCGACTCAGTTGATATATTGTGTTGCGAATATTCAAGGAATGTTTATTTCAAATATTTTAGTGTTTTATCATTTTTTTTGGGTCCAAGCTAGGTTGTGGATGACCGTTGTGGATGCGTATTAAATATTATTTATGATCCAAGCTGACAATTGTGAATATTTCTAAGTTTTATTGATGCTGACTTGTTGCGACTAAATCCTTTGTTGCAGAAATATATAAGTGATTAGTTACATCATTTTGGTGTGGAAGGAAGGTGTGTCAATATGTGTTGTGATCATCAGAAGGTTGATTGATTGATTATGAACAATTTCAATTGTGCATTAAATATTTTGTAGTGAAAGTTTGTGTAGAGCAGAGCAAAAGTGTAGAATCAGTCAGAAGGACAAAAGATCAACTACAGAGCTTAACTAAAACTGTAATCAAGCATTTGTAGATGGTAAACTCTCAGTTCATTCTCTTGTATCTAATCCAAATCATTGTAAGGAAGTTTTCCTCTCTATTTTGAGTAGTGAGCTCTAGGTAGTGTTCCTGAATGCAAGTGCATTCCCATTTTGTAATCTTTCTTTTGGGTATACTCAAATTATATTGTGGATTGGCCATCCACCATGGCTTTTCCCCTAACAGGGTTTCCACATAAAATTTTTTGTGTTATGGTGTTGTGATTTTTTTCTTTCTATTCATGCATAAATATTTTGTTGAATGCTTAAGTGAGTTAAAGATTAGAACAATAAATTTAATTTTTGCACAACACAAATTCGCCCCCCCCCTCTCGGTGTTGCTTGTTTCCAACAGAGACTTCTTCATAGAAACTATGGAAAAAACTTAGTGATATGTATCAAGCCAAATATTTAATGAACAAGGTTTTATTGAGGAAGAAATTATATTCCTTGAGAATGGAAGAGGGTAGACAAACATAGGATTTAGGAAGTTGGTATGCTACCTTATCTTCCTTACAAGTGGTATCAAAGTCTGATCACCTTTAGTTTTAGTTGTAGGTTGTTGGGTTTTGTCAACTAATCTAGTTTTGAGTGGAAGCTTGTGTAGAAGATACTTTGTGATCTTGTTGTAGGAATTTTTAAATGGAAAGCTCATTAGGGAGAATAGAGGTGGATAAATTTTCTAGAAATAATTTTAAGATCTAGAAGCTGAAGATGGAGGATTTGTTGATAGATCAAGATCTGTGGATGTTGTTTATGAGAATGTTTCAAGGCCATGAGTCCACTTTAGCTTCTTGCCCACAATATGATGTTATGGACCATGAGAGCCGAGGTTACAAGCCAAGTTATGCACAATGGAAAATTATTTTAATCGGTATTCCGTGTGAAATACCTCTTTTCCACTCGAAACTTCATGGAAGAAGCAGTGGGAAGAAATATCCCAAAGCCAAATATTTAATGAACAAGATTTTATTAGAGACACAATTATATTCGCAAAAATGGAGAGGGGGTGGGAAAATAACAAACCACAAGGCATCAGCAATATGTTGGTGACAGTGGCATTGGTTGGGTGTGTCCAAGATATAGATGGGAGGGAAATTTTTGGGAATACTTGTTTGTGTTTTACACAATTCATGGGATTCTCTTATTTAATGACATTACTTTTGTTATCTCCAATTAGAGAATGTGGCGGTACTTTTCTTTTCCTCAAGGAGCTGAGGGAGAAAGGCATCCATTGAACCAAGAGAGCCCCTAGAAGTGCAACGTGGATGACCTAAAAAGAAAAAGGAAAGAATAATGAAGTGTGATTCTGAAAATATTAAAGTCAAAGTTAAAATCCTAGAAATTACAAGGAGTTGATTACCTTTTGTTTGGGAATATGTGACAGCTTGGAAATAATTTGTAGGGAATACAAGAAGAAAAATAAAAAAGAAAAAAAATATTGATTCATTTAAAGTCTAAGAAGAGGAAGATAGTAGTGATATAATTCATTGCTTAGCTTTGTCAAAAGTCACGGAGGTAATAGGAGAGTGGATGATGGCTCCCGGGGAGTGCATCTTTCCATATGACCTCTAATAGAGATTGGTTTTCTGAATATGAATAATTTGATGGAGGTAAGGTGGACTTGGGTGATGATTCTTGTTTAAATATTGTTGGTTGTCGTAAAGTTCAAATCAAGTTTCCTAAAAGTAGAATAAAAAGGATCAATGGTGTGTTGTATATCCCTTTATTAGCACAAAATTTATTATCTATGAGCAAACTAATAGATGTGGGTGTGCAACTAGTCTTTTCTGATGTAGGATGCAATATGGTCAGAGGTACTATGTTGATTGCTAAAGATTTCAGATATGACACATTGTATAGGATTGATGCATGCACTATTGAGTGTAATAGTACTTTTGTGAAAAGAAAGTTTTCCGCTACTTCGTTGAAAGAGGTGAGGGTTTCATCTTTAATGGATGGTCATGGATTCTGGGTATGCAAGGGTGCTCTACTAGAGACTTGGCCACATTGGAAAAAAGGGTCTAAGTACCTTGAAAAATAAAAACCTTGTTGAAGGGTTATATTATTGTAATCTTGAATTTGATTCATGCGTGCATTACATTTATGGAAAACAAAACCATGCTTAGTTTTACTCGAGTTCTCATTAATCTTGTGGTGTATTAGATCTTATTCATTATGATGTGTTTGGTCCTCTAGATGTTCCTTCAATTGGAAAATCCACATATCATGTTTCATTTATTAATAATTATAGTAGAAGGACATGGGTCTGAAGTTTTCAATCGATTTAAAGAATTTAAAGAAATGGTTGAGTTGCATACTAGAAAAATAAAATGTTTGAGGACTGATAATGGTGGTGAATTTTTTCTAATTATTTTGATAGGTTCTATAAAGATTGTGGCATTCATAGAAAAAATACAACTCCATATTCTCCACAACAAAATGGAGTTGCAAAAAAGAATGAATAGGACACTGATGGATAAGGCTAGGAGTATGTTGAGTGGTGTTGGTCTAGAACAAAGTTTTTGGGTTGAAGCTATTGCCATTGCTTATTATTTGATTAATAGTTCTCCTCCCTATCAGCGTTGCGATGAGGACACTGAAAGAGACGGAGATTAGGAGTCACAAGCCATTAAGACATCTTGAGAAACTTGGTTATTGAGAACATATGGCATGTGACGCGGGTGAACAGATTTGAGGAGCCGAGAACGTATGCATCTTCAAATGGGACCAGTTGTAGTTGAAAAGGACTACATGCTTTGGGACCTATTTACATAAAGGTATATATAAGTGAGAGGAATACATTAATTTAAAGCCAAAAGCCTTCTTCTATTACACATTACGGTCGAAACAAACTAAATAGATAAATCATGAGTTTGGATACAGTATGGCAAAGGTTTTGAGGATAGGGAAATCTTTGGTGAAGAAGCGGCTTTCTATCTGCACATGAAAGCGGGATCATTTTGCTTGAGGGAATTCTAAAGTTGAATATTAAAATGGGACCGTGTTTTATGGTGGGATCCCGAGCCAAGGACTACAAAACAAGATCTTGTTTAGCACAAAATGGCATCCCATTTTCTACTAAACGGGATCTTGTTTTTAAAAAGTATTAATTTTTTTAGAAAATGATTGTGAGGTCATTTTCTTCCAACAACGATTGAGAGAGGAAATGGGATCCTGATCTACAATGCTCACATTCCATCCACTAGACCCTCCGGTGGATTTTTTTTCCCATTTTTCTATTTTTCTATTTTTTATTTTTCGAAATTTTCTATTTTTCTATTTTCTATTTTCTATTTTATTTTAAATGAAAAAACAGAGTTTGATAGTTTAGTTTTTTTAATATTTTGAGTTTAGGTTTTAAATATTTAGATTATAAGATATAATAAATTTTATAAAATAAATTGGTCTCCAAATTCATATGAGAACACAAAATCGAAAATTTAACAAATTGAGAACACAAAACCAAAACAAAAACAATTTGCTAAAACCAAAATCAAGAGACTAGATAAATCATAGAACTCAAAGTAAAATTTCACTCAACCTACCTCCTACACTAAATTTTACAATTGTCATATAAGGGGTAAAATATCATTAAAATTTTGAAAAATAGTCAAGCTAAAATATCCTTATGGAATCTAAATGTATACATCTAAAGAATATAAGGATATCCCATGACAAGATATATGGAGTATTATTGTTAGATAAAATAATTATTCTATGACCTTCCTTGAGTCAATTTATGATCATGATAACATATTAGTGTTTGACTCTAAAGAACTCACATTCATAAAAATCATACGAGGTCACTTCCTATTACATAGAAATTGGTCATAGTAAAAACTATAAAACATGCCTTGGTTGATAATGGTTTGGGATATACTAAATACAATAAGGGGTTATTTCATTAAAGGGTATATACATCTAATTTATAAAAAATGGAGGTGCTAATAAAGGATTCAAAAATATTGGACAATCTAGCCATTAGGAATACTTACTTTTCAATTTACATAGGACCAATTAATTTTAAGTAATTAATGTCATGTAATGACTAGTAGATTAGTATAAAGTAGCCTTTTATGGTTTTCATTTATTCATTCCATGGTGAAGTTTCATTAAATCTTCATAAGTTATCAAACTTTAAACTTAAAGAAAAATATATATTTAGTCCATTTAGATAAATATCTATTCATATTTTTGTCAAATGACAAAGTCCTAAGGTACCATTGTATCTCAAAACTAATTCATTAAAGAAACATTTGAGTCTAGGGAACATGGTAAACAAGTTATTTCCAAGTTATTTCCATTTATTAATTCCCTTAAGCCACTAATAATAGTCAAATTGATCATCTTACAAAAGAGGATTCATTTAAAATACATAAATTATAGAAGGGTGAAAAGGAAGGGACTAGCAAGTTTCAAAATTTTAATGCTAGTGGTAAAAGTGCTTAAAGCTTTATAGTTATGGCTAGTGTATATAATAAATATCAAGGGAATTCATTTGGAATTCCATAAAAGAAATGAAAATAAGAATATTCCCAAAACCTACGGTTGAAAAACATTTCCCTAGTGTGTCTAATCCCTATCACCCAATCTATAAATTTAATTCTCATATTTGTGAGGACCTTGAGAGTTTGGAGGATCTCAATGAGTTTGTAAAATAATCCATTTTAATATAGATTATTATTTTAAGCCTCAATGGTTCAAAATTATTGATAAAATGGTATTTCATTAAGAATAATAGGATAAATGTGAAATTATATTTTCATGGCAGTCAACCCCTAAATTATGGTTAATTGCTTAAGGAGGTAGATGAAGGAACATTTTAGATATGGGAATGATTCTAGATATGAATAGGTAGATTATGAGGGGAATAGAAATAAAGGATAAAATCAATAACATTGAAGGACCTCTATGTGGCAAGGTATGCTAGAGTATAGGGAAAGAATTAAGAAACTTGTGTAGGAATAAAAGGATACAAAGGAGGATTTGAATTTGGCTATGCATGTAAGTAGACAATCATTTATAATAATTATTTATGGCTATAGAGATTAAGGAAGAAGTTGAACAATGCCTCAAAAGAAGGCAAGGGTTTTGTTCAGTTGAGTAGGGTTAATGATGTTGGCCCAAGTTCCAAGAATCAAAGCAAAAAAAACTCATCTATAGAGGATGAAAATCAAGAATTAAACTTTCCTATTTTATGCTGGGTGTTTTTGGTTGTTTGGTGGATGAATATTTAGCTATGATTTTACTATTTTTTCTAGTTTACCATCTCTTGTAATAGGTTTTTGGTCCCTTCAATTTTTTTAAAATATTTCTATAAAATTTATCAATAGGAGTCCATACACAAGTATCAATAGAAATCAATAATATCTCATCAAAATAGTAAGTTGATAGTTATTGATTAACAATAGGAGGCCATCATATGTTATTAATTTTCTCTTAAATACATTTAAAAAAATATGATATATAAAATGAAAAGTGCACTATCAATTAATTATTGGTAGGGGGCTAAAACAACCAATAATTAACCTAAAACAATAACATCAAAATGTGGCTACAAAACTAGTTTTCACATCACATTAACAATTATTTGAATTTTCCAAAGGTAGATGTGCCACATCTCATTCTCAAGGGATGATCATAAAATTCATATCATGATCTCATACCACATTTTTCTCTTTACACACTTAGGTCACATAAGAGGGTTACACCCATATAGTTCATATTATTCACAATATACACCAAGTACGTATAGTAAATTTTCTTTCATCAATTGGTTTGAGTGAGAATTCACATAAATAATTTATATGAAACCATTATCCATTTGAAAAATATAAAATAAATTTTATTATCATCATGACCACAAGCATATTTTAGTCCCTTTATACAATTTTATAATTCATTATCACTCAACATTAAGACCAAATTTTCTCTCCAACACATAAAATTATTCAATATGCTTTCAAAGTTTATAAATAGCCATTACTTGATACTAATACACTCTCATTTTTAAAATAATTTCAATCAATTACATAACATTAGTTTATATTTTTTCTATGATAGTTTATCTTACTTGATTCTTATTATTCAACTTATCTAGCAATGCATTACCAAGGGTGATAATCAAAGATTACTATAAGCACATCACATGATTAATCTATTACTTAATTTTAAAGTCTTGTTTTCATTTCAACATCAATAGACACAACAAAATTATAATTTATATAGTCATAGTTTTATCATCCAATACTCATTGTGAAGATTGTTGAGGGGTGTTAAATTTTACTCTAACATTGATGATGGAGTGTAAAATAAATAATAATAACTTTGAAATTTTTACCTTACCCATGGATCCATATACTTATGGTCAAATCCCAAAAACTAAGAATGATACTAATGATGTATAACCTATCAATAATTCTAGTGTTTTTTTATAGTGGATTATATTTTATTGAGGAAATGTTACATTTTTACCCTTGTTTTGGCTACTTCACAAACAATATTACCTTGGTTTTAAATTTTTGTAAAATATAGATATAAAGGTAGCCTCTTCACGCCATGGATTAAGGGGATTTAAGAAAATGGTTTAAATACTATCCCAAGAGGATACATATGGTACAACCTAAAATCTAGTCATGAATTCCCTTAAACCATAAATAATAGTCAAATTGATCAGTCACATTTGATCAATTTGTAAAATGTTAGATGCTCGAAGTTTTTAAAAACTTATTAAAGGTCTATATATTAAAATCTATTGACATAGAGTAGGGTGGAGGTTAACAACACAATCATAGTTCAGAAAAATTTACAACTTTGAAACCCTAACTTGGTGCTTTTCTCCCAAAACCTTCAATTCTCCTTGTAGTACTTAGAACAGGGTTTTTCCCACAAAAATTTTAGAGAAGACTTCCAACCCAAAATTGGATCACCATTGTAGATACCCTTTATGCCACTTTGAAACATATCCAATTTGTAGATATGTTTGTTTTGTAAGAACACCCTCCAATTTTGACTGATACGCAACAAATAGGCCTAATTAGGCTTATTTTCCAAAGAAACTACAAGATAAATTCTCTCCCAATCACAAAACTTCACTCTATGGATTGAATCATGTCACATGGGGTTTGAATATATATATATTTTATCAACTAGAATCATCACCAACTCTTTTATTCACAAAAACCTATGACTAACTATCCTCCTAAGCCTAATACATGGAGATATTAGGCTAGGGCTTGATCAAACACGACCCTAAATCCATCCCCTTGCTCCTGCAACCATACAAACATTAAGAACACCCTAACTACTTCCATTCCACTAATTTTTAGAATTTTGTACTGGTGGAATGGTTCCCTAATTCATGTTTCTTTTATCAAACCCTCAAAACTATGGTTTTTTGACTGTTTTTAGTAAATTGGCTCTAAATCCCTTCAAACCTAATGAAATTTGATAAAATAAATTGCAAATGATAGTATATTTAGTCCCTCATCACTTCTAATAAAAATTAGTTCATTTTCAGATAGTACTGAGCCATACAATCTCCTATAGCAGTAAGAAATCAATGTAAACACACAGAAAATAGAGTTATTCCTATTGTTTGATCTCCAAAAATGTCTCTAGAGAGTTTCCTCGACCAAACAAGGAAATATTTAAACCTTTTATAATCAAAACCAATGGTTCCAAACTACTTTTCAAACAACTGACCATTCAACTTCCATACAAACCAAAAATGCAAAGTTGCTTTGCAACTTTTGCAACTTTTGCACAACTTGACATCTTTTTTAAAAAATGACCCCACATGACCCTAAGCAACTTAAAACATGACCACATGGTCTGAATAGACCTTATTATAACAAAAGTGACTCAAAATACAAAAATACTAACATAGGACCCCTTTTACATCATATAGACTAGGTGCCACTACACCATACTCCCGGGGAGAACAAAATATCAAGTTCCACTTGAGATCAGATCTTGAACTATTGTACCATGCTTCTTGTTGTCTTCCTCTATCATCTAGGTGGAATCCTCCATTGGAAGGACTTTCCACTTCACTAGGTACGCATAATACACCTTATGCCTTGTTCTTTTAGCTTCCTTTGTGTCCAAGATGCACTCAAGCTTCAATGGTTGACTTGGTGGAAAATCCTTGACCCAATCTTCATTTGGAGCCTCTGATGTACCTACACCTATACCTACAATCATAGATCCTTTAAAAGGATATAGGTCAAAAACATTAAAAATTGGGGAGATAACAACTACAGGAGGGAGTTCTATCTCATAGGAATTTGCTCCAAATTTGTGGACCACCCTATGTGGCCCAATCTTCTTCATCTGTAGCTTTGAATACTTTCCTTTAGGTAGCCTTTCCTTCCTCAAATGAGCTAAGACCAAGTCCCCTGCTTTGAAATGAACCTCCCTCCTTTTCAAGTCTGCATGTTGTTTCTATTTATCAACACTCTTTTGAAGGTTTTCTCTAACTTGCTGGTGTATCTCTTTCATTTCCATTGCAAACTCTTCTCCTTCAACACTCCTCTCCATACCACTCAAATCTCTAAGTTCAAATACTCCCCTAGGCTACAATCAATACACAATCTCAAATGGGATTTTTCCAACACTTCTGTTCACAGAGTCATTATATGCAAACTCAACTTGGGGTATGATCATATCCCATTGGGTTGAATGTTCATTTGTCAAGCATCTCAAGAGATTTCCAAAACTTCTATTGACTACTTCAGTCTTCCCATTTGTTTGGGGATGATAGGCAAAGTGAAAGGTCAAATTTGTTCCCAACTTCTTCCAAAGGGTTCTCCAAAAGTGACCCACAAATTTACTGTCCCTGTCTGAAACAATTGTCATTGGTAGTCCATGAATCGTGACCACCTCCTTGAAAAACAACCCTGCAATGTATGAGGCATCATTTGTGCTTTTACATGGTATAAAATGTGCCATTTTGCTAAACCAGTCTACAACAACAAACCCACTATCAAATCCTCTTCGAGTTTTGGGAAACCCCAACATAAAATCCATGTTGATGGATTCCCATGGTCTATTTGGGATTGTCAATGGATGGTAAAGACCTGAATTTGTACTACAACCCTTGGCCCTTTGACAAACAACACACTTTCAACAAATTTTCTAACATCAATTTGCATCTTGGTCTAATAGTAATGCCTTCTTACCTGTTCCAAAGTTTTATCCACACTAAAATGACCCCCTAAGCTACCCTTAATTAGATTAGTCCTCATAGAGCATTTGGGAATACAAAGTTGAGCCCCTTTAAAGAGTAAACCTTCTTGAATCAAGAAATCAGAATTATCTTCATGAAAAGTGCCATTGAATTGATTGCAAGAAGCATAAATATCTTTGAAATCATCATCCTCTACATACATACCTTTCAAAGCATCAATTCCAACACTTTGCAACTAAACTTCTTGAATCAACAATGTCATTTTGCTCAAAGCATCCACCACCTTATTTGATTGCCCCTTTTTGTGTTTGATGGTGAAGGTATATCTTTGTAGGCACTCCACCCACTTCACATGTTTGTGGTTGAGTTTGTCCTGCCTATTTAAGAACTGCAAAGCATGATTGTCAGTAAAAAGAATGAATTCCTTAGGAAGAAGATAGTGTCTCCACTTCTTCAATGATTGCACCATGGCATATAACTCCAAGTCATAGGATGAATACTTTTTCTTTGCCTCATTGATCTTCTCACTAAAGAAAGCCACAGTTCTACCCTCTTGGCTCAATACTACTCCAGTTGTATACCCACGTGCATCACATTCAATTGTGAAAACTTTGTTAAAATCAGGAAATGCTAGGATATGTTGTTGTGCTACCCTTTGTTTTAGATACTGAAAGCTTTTTTCTGCTTCATCAGACCATACACTTTTTTTCCTTTTATCCACTTTGATTGTATCTATGATTGGAGAGCATATATGACTGAAATTCTTCACAAATTTTCTGTAAAAGCTAGCTAGGCCGTGGAAACTTCTTATCTCACTGACTGATGTAGGAGTAGGCTAATTGAGAATTGCTTCCACCTTGTTGGCATCCATCTTCAAAGAACCTTTTGAGGTCACAAAGCCTAGATAGACCAACTCCTCCTTCATGAATTCACACTTCTTCAAATTTATCATTAGCTTTTCCTCATTCAACATTTTCAAAACCATGTAAATGTTCCTCTTTAGTCTTACTAAAAACAAGAATATCATCCAAATAGGAAACCACAAACTTACCTATGAAGGGTTTCAAAACTTCATTCATTAATCTCATAAAAGTTATTGGTGCATTTGAAATCCCAAATGGCATGACTAGCCATTCATATAACCCCTCATTTGTTTTGAAGGAAGTTTTCCACTCATCCCCCTCTCTAATTCTAATTTGGTGGTAGCCAGTTTTGAGGTCAACTTTTGAAAAATAACAAGCCCCTCCTAAACAATCCATCAAATCTTCCATTCTTGGTATGGGGAATCTATACCTTATGGTAATCTTATTAATTTCCCTTGATTCAGTGCACATTCTCCAATCTCCCCTTTCTTTGGTGCTAAAATGGTGGGGATAGCATATGGGTTAAGACTCTCCCTTATTAGGCCTTTGTCAAGAAATTCTTGAATTTGTTTCCTAATCTCTTCATTCTATTTTGGAGTCATTTTATATGTAGCTTTGATAGGTAGGTTTTCCCCTGGTATGAAATCTATATGGTGGCTCACATCCCTTATTGGTGGAAAATAACTTGGAAGCTCATCTACTACAATGTCTTTGTACTTGTTCAATAAGTCTTGGAACTCCTTAGGCACATCATCAACCTTTACTACTTTCATGACAGATTTTGGTTTGATTACAATGGCATAACCTTTTCCACCCTCTTCTTTCATAGTTTTCAAGAACTCCTTTTCCCCAACCAACATTACACTAGACCCTACTTGTGTGTCTAGACCTCCATCTTGCAATAGAGTAAGGGTGAATAAGATCCCATATTTTTCTATCACATAGGTATTCTTCTGCCCATCATGTTTAGCTTTTCTATCATACTGCCAAGGTCTCCCTAAAATTAAATGACAAACATCCATTGGGATGATGTTACACAAGATTTTATCTTTATACCCTCCTATGTTGAATTCCACCCATTTTTTCTTATTAACTAGGACCTGCTGACCCTTATTCAACCAGGAGACCTTGTAAGGAGTGGGATGTGGTATCCTCTTCATTTTCAACTTTTCAACCATCTTTAAAGAAACCAAATTATTTGTGGAACCAGAATTAACAACTAATTTATACACTTTACCTTGAGACTTGCAGGCGGTTATAAACATATATTTTCTTTGTGGGGGCTCTTTAACCACAAGGACTTTGAGTAATGTTCTCCTCATCATTAGAGATTCTCTAATTTCATGAGCAACATGCTGAGATGGAGAATTGACACTCTCACAGTATTCTTCTTGCACCAATTGAGTTCTCCTTTCACCACCATGTGAAGTAGAAGGTTGCTTATCCAGACATTTCCATGCTTGATGGACAAATTGATTGCTTTGATAACATATTCCTAAGAATTTATTTGATCCTCTACCTTGTCCTCCAAATCTGCCTCTACTATTTGATCTCCTACCCCTGAAACTGCCTCTTGATTTTGAGCTTTGTTCTTGATGGTTACTTGAATCTCCTTGTGCTTTTTGAGATTGTCCTCTTCCTCCAAATGTTACTCTACCCATGAATTTCTTTCCTCTACCTCTACCTTGTTTCTCCTACCTTCTCTTCAACTTTTCTTCTACCTTAACAACTAATTGAAAACATTCTTCCACCATTCTAGGGGTGGTAAGACTCAACTCATCTTGTATTTGGAACCTCAACCCATTTATATACCTTGCTACTTTCTCCACCTCATCCTCAACATGACCTGGCCTAATACTTAACTTTTGAAACTCCTCTATGTAATCCATAACATCCATTTCCTTTTGTTTGAGGTTTTGAAGCTTTCCAAATGTTTGGATTACATAATCACTGGGTAGAAATTGGATCTTAATTTTAGCCACCATTCTATCCCATGAATTGATTTTTTATTTTACCTTCTTCAACCTCTCTTCCTACACATAATTCCACCAAGTTAAGGTAGGTCATTTCAATTTTGTTTTGGGAAATTTCACCTTTTGATCATCTGCTACCTCCTCATACTCAAAATAGTTATCAAGTGCATCAATCCAACCTAGCACCTCTTCACTATCCATCTTCTCACCATACATGGGTACGTCCATATTCACCTTAGGAGTGTATTCTTTGAAATCCTTCAACAACTTAGCCATTATCAATTCATTGGGGTCCAACTCATCATCTCCTTGCACTCCTCCTTGACGGTTTTCATTCTCACCCCCTTCCTCTTCCTCTTGGTCACTTTGGTCTCTAGTGACCCCACCTCTCTTTTGATTTGACTCTAGTGCTGCAAGTCTAGCTAAGATAGCTTCTTGAGACTCCTTTACCTATCTCAAATCCTTAGCATGCTTTTCTTTCAACTCTCTCACTTCTCTGGCCATTAGATTTCTTTTAGGAGGCATCCTTGCTTCTTTCAAACTTCAACCTTTTCCCTTTATTGACCAAAACTATGCTCTGGTACTAATTTGATGTAGATTAGGGTGGAGGTTAACAACACAATCACAATTGAGACAAATTTACAACTTTGAAACCCTAAATTGGTGCTTTTCTCCTAAACCTTCAATTCTCCTTGTAGTACTTGGAATAAGGTTTTTCCCACAAAAATTTTAGAGAAGACTTCCAACCCAAATTTGGATCACCATTTCATATACCCTTTATGCCATTTTGAAACATATCCAATTTGTAGATATGGTTGTTTTGTAACAACACCCTCCAATTTTGATTACTACACAACAAATAAGCCTAATCAGGCTTGTTTTCCAAAGCAACTACAAGATAAACTCTCTCCTATTGATGGTGTTTTCTGCATAGCAACAACTCAGACAGAAAATGATATTCTATCTCTCTTGAAAGATAATCCTCAACAATAAATTGCTGAAAATCACCCCAAGGTCTCTTGGGTGTCAGGTCATGACAATGCATAAACAACTCAGATAATATGAGAAAATGCTGGTAATCACAAGGGGCCTTACAAATGAACAATGCTAGAAGTGAATTTTCATTAGATGCAATAATATGGTGATGCTTTCAATCCTAAAACTAACCTAGATTCAAAATAAACAACAAAAGAGATAAGGGTTTAGAGAGATTCTATTCTATTCTAACTCCTGAGATTAACAATGCAAATGATAAAACACTTGAGGTGGACCAATCCCCACGAAACCAATCTCTGCTTGATCAAGATAAATCTACAATCTTACAGAAACGGTTCAATCTTCTAAGGTTTAAAGATTTTCAAATCATGAACATTCACCCAAGACAACCCAATTGCAGTTGAAATGAATAAATCTCCACAATTGAACCAAACACAATGAATATAAAGGTCCAGACTAACTTTGCAAAGCAACTAACAATCAGCTAGCTGCAAAAAGTATGGACTAGGGATTGCTGCAAACACTTCAAACATTAAATCATAAACATCATTGAATTAGATTTAAATCTAAATCTAACAACCTTGAGCAATTTGAAAGATAGAATCATAAGAACCATGCAAGATAAGTCAACACAAAAGAGATCACCAGAAAAACACAATACCTTCAATTGTATTGAATCACCAAATTTCAACAACAATTCCTGTGTTCTGTTACATCACTTGCTCAAAAATTGACTAACTTCTACCTCTGCTCTACCGCTAAATTCGCTCTCTATCAAATCTTCTCCTAATCTCCCCCTTTACAAATGAGGCACAAATGCCATTTATAAAGAACCCCCCAAACATGTCGGCCTAATTAGATTTTACAATAATAACGGGCCCCAAAACAGGCCAACCAAGAGAATTTCAAAATAGGACAAGATTTGCATTAAATGCATGAATATTATCCATGTCGGCCTACAATCACCAACAAGATCAGATTCACGTGTCTTCCAGAAAGTCCTCCAGCTGTAGATAGTTTTGGCACGGATTCTTAGGCAGGTCCCACTTTTAATATCTATTTAATCCTAAAAAATAGATATCATTATCAATAGATCACATGTTAAAAATCCAATCCAAAATAAATTTGAATAAAAGTTTGACCTTTTCTAAAAAACTTACATTTTTATAAGGAAACTTTCCATTTTTAGAATTTTTCCGCTTTTGGAAATTTTATTTTCAAAATATTTTCAAGAAATTTTCATTTCGTAGAACATTTTTAAAATTCCACTTTTGGAAAAAATAAAAAAATAATTAATTATTTTCGGAAAAATTTCCATTCTAGGAAATTTCAGGATTTGGGCCCTTTCAGGGAAATCAGACCAAGGGGAAAATTCAGAAAAAATCTAGGCCAGGCGGACTCCAGACCAAAATCTGGGAAAATCTAGCCAGACAAGAATATGGGAAAACCCAGGCAGATAGGATTCTGGGAAAATCTAGGCAGACAGGATTTTGGGAAAATCCAGGTAGATAGGAATCTGGGAAAATCTAGGTGAACAAGAATCTAGGAAAATCTAGGCAGACAGGATTCTGGGAAAATCCAGGCAGACGGGAAAATCCCGGACTGGGGCAAAAATCCAGATTTTGTTCAGAACTTAGTTTTTTTGAAGCACAACTTGGGGGAAGGACTTGGACAAGCAAGATGAACATCTAAGGACCTCCAAAGGCAATGAAATCAATAAAATTAAGGGGCCAAAAGACATCAAAAGCCAGAGCAAAAAGAGGGTCCCTACTTTCAATGGGGCATGTGTGCAAAACTACACATCTCCCAATCACAAAAATTTACTCTAGGGCTTCAATCATGTCACATGGGGTTTGACTATATAGATTTTATCATCTGGAATCATCACCAACTCTTCTATTCACAAAACGCTATGACTAACTATCCTCTTAAGTCTAATACATAGAGATATTAGGCTAAGGCTTGATCAAACTCAGCCCTAACTCCATCCCCTGCTCTTGCAACCCTACAAACATTAAGAACACCCTAACTACTTCCATTCCATCAATTTTCAAAATTTTCCACTGGTGGAATGGTTCCCTAATTCATGTTTCTTCTATCAAACCCTCAAAACCAATGTTTTTTTATTATTTTTAGTAAATTGGCTCTAAAATTAGTTCATTTGTAGACAATACGAAGCCATACAATATCTTGTAGCAACAAGAAATCAATGTAAACACATAGAAAACAAAGTTATTCTTATTGTTTGACCTCCAAAAATATCTCCAGAGAGTTTCCTCGACCACACAAGGCAATATTTAAACCTTTTACAACCAAAACCAATGGTTCCAAACTACTTTTCAAACAACTAACCGTTCAACTTCCATACAAATGAAAAATGCAAAGTTGCTTTGCAACTTTTGCACAACTTGACATCTTTTTACAAAAATGACCCCACATGATCCTAAGCAACTTAAAACATGACCACGTGGTCTGAATAGATCTTATTAGAACAAAAGTGACTCAAAACACAAAAATACTAAGATAGGCTCCCTTTTACATCATATAGACTAGGTGCCCCTGCACCATTGACTTAGGACAAAATCATTCCATTAGGATGGTTTATAGACCTAGGAAAGATTACTGATAAGGGCTCACAGAGACCTCATATATTTTCTAAGTTTAACAATTGATACTTTATATTTGGCTTAAAAACTTATGATATTATTTTTTATATGCTTCATTTATGAACTTAATTATGCATGAAGACTTAGAATATGAATGCTTTTATATAAATGCTTATTTCCTTTGAATGCATGATTAAATGGTGTTTAATGGGTGATTGTTTCATGATTGTGTGTATTTAATGCAAGACTGGAAGAGCATTTATTTATCACATGAAGTGCTAACCATTTTTCTATTCAAATGAGATTAGCGGCTAACCTTTCATGACTCAGCAAGCTTCGACCAAGATACCTATCAGCTAAACAATAGTCAACATTCCACCTCTATAGTTCTATTCAGCATCAACTAAAGATGGTCATGAGACTTTAACAATTGTACTCCCTATGCTCTAGAATGTCTTTAATAATCTTGAGATTAGTTTGATTTCCTACTTTTCCCTAGTTTCAAATAAGAGAGGATATTTATATCCAGTATCAAGTTAGTTAGGCATTAGATTGTATTAGTTTCTAATTTTTGTTTCTTAGTTCTTTGTTGAATACTTTGTACTTTTGTCCATCTTTGGGAAAATTTGATGGAATAAAAGAAGCAGTTGATCATTTCTGTGTTAAGATCCCCCCAGAGGCAGAGCAGGGCCCGCTCTTCTAAAGGAAGGTGATCTTGTTAGTTAAATATTTCATCTTCATTTTTGTTCTAAATTGTTGGAATATGGTTTCTAGTGTTGTCATTGATGGCAACCTAAGTCATTATTTTGGTCCGCAGATAAGAATTTGTTCCTATCGGCAGGTAGAGTGAAGAACAGAGTTTTACCGGAAGTGAGAATGAAAAACATGGTATCTAGTTAGTATGTCAATCTGTATGCTTCACCGGATTATAATTTTAGGTTGTGGATCTTGGGGAAGGTTGTTTAGCATCTATTTTATCTTATTGTTAAGTTTTGTGATGTTGCATCAATCGGTGTATGAGTTAGGAGATCTGATAGGATGCTTTTTCTGTTTATTTGTTCATGGTGGACGACTCAGTGTATATGGCATATCACAGATGTATAAGGAGTAATTGTTTAAATATTTCTATGTTTAAACATTTTGTTTTGGGTCCCAACATAACATTAGCCAATTTTGATGGGTATGCATCAAATATTTAATGTGGATTCAATTGACTATTGGAGAATATTTTTATTTCGATGAAGCTGACATAAAGTGACTAAATCCTTGATAGCGGATATATATGTGAGTTTGGGTAATTCATTTTGAGGTATGAATGAGTGTGAAGAGTAGAGCAGATGTGGGTGCGAATATCAGAATATCAATTGAGTGAATTTTGCTTGTGTAGAAAAGGATTTTTGTGAAACGAATTAAGGCAGAGCAAAGCAAAGTGTAGAATCAGATAGGAGGTCCAAAATATTATCTATGAGCTTTATTAGAACTAATACCAGGCATTTGTAGATACTAATTTCTTAGTTCAACCTTTTTTTGTAATCCAAATATATTGTAAGGTAGCAAGCCTTCCTTCTTTTGAGCAGTGAGCTCTAGGCAGTGTGCCTAAATGCATGTCCATTCCCTTTTTCTTCATACTTTTAACAGAGTATAAATTGTGGATTATCCTCCACCGTGGTTTTTCCCCTAATAGGGTTTCCACGTAAAAATATTGGTGTTATGGTGTTTTGATTGTTTCCTTCTTGTGCTTGCATCTTTACTTCTATTGAAATGTTATAAATGGTTTAAGATCTGAATTGAAATTTAAATATTGTTGAACACTGATTCACCCCCCTCTTAGTGTTCCTTGAGTCCAACAATTGGTATCAAAGTTCCTCTAAAAAATTTTAATAGTTTGAGGTGGATCTTGGAATGCAATGGACTCTGGTAGTCTTCAACAACAACTTTTGGTGGCACTTGATGATGTAACGCCCATTGTGCAAACCCCAGAGAATAAACATTGCAATCAATTTTTTTTTAATAACATAAAGTAAGCATTAAACACATTTACAATGCACAATAACATCTTAACATTATGTTCTTTGGGGCACGCGAAGTCACATCGCAACACAGAAAATAAAAAAAATTAAAAGATAATTATTAAACAACTTAACCAATTATATTACAATAACCATTAATAAAAGTACATCCATAAACCAAGAGTAAAAGTATCACTACATCACATATTACAACCATAATGAGTCATTTACAATAACGTTATAGAGGATCCTAACTATTACATCATCATTTAAACATAAGATTACATGTTCTCAATAATGAGTTACAAGACATTTCCCATACATGTGGGATGATACAAAGTACAATAATATCATAATTACAAGTGATCCACTGGAACAACTCAAACTGAAGGAATGCTGCGAGGATAGAATGTTGATGGGGAACCCAACGGGTGCAAAGCATGTTCCACCTAACCATATGAGTTATAAATAACTCACCCCCCATGCTTAGAGGCGACAAGGAAGAGATCCCAACCATGAATGTCAAAACTGACTCCAAGAGAACAACAAAGTACAAACTCAAATACAAACACAAAGATTACAATGACATAATCAACAACATTCATGAGTCATCATAATAAGATAAAGCTATGAAACTCATCACAATAAACCCAAGCAATAACAATTAAACAAGTCACCAAAGAGCATTCATAAATCATTTTCACAAGAATCTAAATCAACAATAAGAGTACAAATCCAGAGGCAACAAGAACACAACAATGGGTGTCTAGTGGAGAGTGTCATCGCATAGCTTTCATGGGTTATCTTGGATCTTCCTCCAAACTGAGGCGCCGGTGCCCATCTATGGATATCCTGGCCCTTCCTCCTACTTGAGGCGTTGGCACCATAGGGTAGCTCATGCAGAGTCGATAACCTCTCATGAAGACGAGATTACGACTTTGCCGACCACGACCTTCTCAGTCTATCATTAGTCTATGATAGCCCTAATGCATAGACGAGGTATCCAATATTTATTATCTTGTGTGTTTTACTACCCATCCCCCTAAATTCTATTTTTAGGTTATCACTTATTATACTACTCTTATGTGGGTTATCCTGAGCTCTTCCTCCTTTCGAGGCGCCAGTCCCCACGAAGAGCCACTCTCCCTAAGACCCCTAACATAAACCAAAACTAGGCAAGGGTTGTACCATCAAGAATAAGGCATGTAACACAAAACAAGACATGCGAGGCAAACCCATCTTGCAATAACTCATAATCACAATGACCACAATCTCGTACAACCCTTCCAAATAATAATGCTTAAAAACATGTAACATGCTGATCACAATAGTACAAGAATAAATGTCCAAGGATATAAAACATGCCTCTAGGACAAGGGTTTGTAAGACAACAGGGTTCCCACATGGACGACACTAAACAATAACCATAATAGAAAAGAAAACTCAAATTAATTTTGCAAGATTGCACAATTAAATATAATTCATTCCTAATTAATCAATTAAATTAATTTCCCCAATTTTCTGATCATTACAAAAAAAATAAGATTCTGACTTTCAAATACAAGAAAATATATTCATCTATATGAGTCTAAGTACATATACAACCAGGGATAATAAGACTAATTTCTATTTAAAAATTATTTATTCAACATATGAAATAATAAAATAATGCCCTTTATATATATAATCATTAATTGAGATGTTAAACAAAATACACCATTATTTATTAATAGAAATATTTAATTGAAATAATAAATAAAATGCACCACACACACACACACACACACACACACACACATATAAAGCTAAACCCACATTTAAACACAGGCTGTCGGCCTTACATACAACACGTAGCAATTAGTAAGACTGTTGTGGCAGTACTGCCGCGGCAAGGGTATGGGGAGGGGGGTACGGCTATGGTCGTCCCTTCCCCGAACTCCAAAAAAACAACTTTTCCTTAAAATATATATTTTTAAAATAAAACATTTTACCATAAAAAAATAGGCGCCGACTGGTACATAAATTCGGCCTCAGGAAAATACAAAAATTACAGTCCCCAATAACAATATAAAATATAAAACAACTAATATATATCTCTATACAAATACATATACAATAAACATATATATATACTAGGTTATATATATATATATATATATATACTTAGATTGATCCAGTATGAGAAATTGGTTAAAAAAAGAAAAGAAAAATAACTATATACAAATAAGAGGGTATGAATTTCAAAGCACATTTAATTTTCAAAAGGGAAACCAATTTTCTTTTCAAATCAAACATGGATAATTTGGACATCCTCAACAAATGAATATTGCTATCAAATGTTTTCAAGAAATTTTTTTCTAAACCCTCACAGTTTCTTTTCTCACAGAAATCCTATTTATCCAATTCTTAGACAGATTTTTCCATAACAAGCATAGATTTATTCAAATCAAATTTTTATTTCTTTTACAGATTCAAAGAAGTCAAAGGTAGAGAAGGGAACCTAAAGTCCTGTGCTGCTGATATTTTGATGAAGCTTGCTTGATTTCAACAATCTTTTCGAACAACTTTCGTTCCTTCTTCAGAATCTCCTCTCCAGAATACCGTGCTGAAATTAAAATCTAATATGCTATCCAGAAAATCCTTCCCAGAATAATGAAGCAATAGAATGAAAAATCCCTTTCCCGAAAACTTCAGAAGATCAACAATTCAGAACAATTCTTTTTTTTTTAATCTTTTTGCAACTTCTGTCACAATCTTCTCGTGTGTGAAAACTCACAAATTTTCCATTACATAAAAGATACCTCTTTCCTTTTTGAAAACTCTAAAGAAAAATCCAATATAAAAGAAACTATCTAATTTAATTCCTATTTTTTTAGCCAACACTTAATTCTTATTCGTCATTTATCTTTCCTATTCTTTTATTTATTTATGTTTCCTTTTTATCAATACTTTTGTTTTAAATTTCCTTTTGCAAGCTTTACTTGCTATGCACATAATTTAATTTATTTATTTTATAATTATCTTCAACAAGGTAATTTAATTAAATTAACAAAACACAATTTAATATTTAATTAACATTTAACTAAAACACATGACTTTTAAATATTTAAATACAAATTAATTTAACATTATAATAAACCATTATTACCACCATTTAATTAAATAACTCACAACTTATAGAATACCAACATACAATGCATACAAAAAAGACACTACACAAACCACAGTAACAAATTACTGAAATGGAAACACAACGAAACACAATACCATTCAATCGGGACGGTTTGACAACATGGGATAGGGTGACTTCCCAGTCATCTCTGTTTCAACATTATACCGTTGGGTTATTGGTGCTCACCCTGTCCTACCGAAGCAGGTGGAATCAAGACTTTGTACCTGCAATCCCTGCATCCAAACAAAGTCGTATACATGTACATATATATATATAATCAAATCATTACATTGTGAGAAGGAATTACAGCATCGTAGGGCACTCGTGAATGAGTGATACTACACTATCCTTTCATCACATCTATTCTAACAATTATAATATTAATGATGAAATAGCATTTCTAACTAACAGATCATATCATATCATAATTTACTAAATCGCTACATCATAATATATCTCTAAAATCAACTAATATCACCAAACCACAATATCATAAGAAATATCCATGTCCTCAAATGTATAAGCATAATCACCAAACAGTCTACTAACCAAACATCAAACCAAAATGGTGAACTAAACACCGTCACAAACCAGTATCACGCTAACACATAAGAGTAACAAATAGTAGCAAAAAGTATCAGCATTATGGGGGTATTATAGATGATCTTGATAAGTCTAAAGCAAAAGTCATGGAATTAAAAGCAAATCTTAAAGATGCTGAAAAATTCATTCAATCATTGAAGGATAAAATCAATGAGTCAAGAGCAAAGAGGAAGGAACTATGTGATCAGCTGAAGTAGAAAGAAAGTAAAAGCTTGGAAGATGTTTACCTGAATTAGACCTTAAAAGAAATAACCGAAGAATGTGAAAAGCTTGCTAGATACAATGCTGTTCTAAAGCTTGAGATGGAATCTATGGTGATGAGGCAAACTAAGGAGGTTGAAGAAAGAAGGAAGAATGAGGAGAATCTGGTCAGGTCCTTAAAAGAAAGATCTAAAGAATGCAACAAAGTTAATAGTGGATTCATTTAGCTAGAGATTGAACTACAACAATCTAGAAATAATGAACAAGAGCTTGAAAGACAAATAGTTATTCTCAAAGATGAATTCACAACTGCAAATGAATACAAGGAGAAGTTTAAGATCAATTCTGCTAAGCTTGATGAGCTGACCAAAGGATAGAAGGATGCAAATGACAAGTGAGGTCTTGGATATGAGAAGGGAGAAAGCTCTAGATCTGAGCATGAGGATTCCAGACAAAGAAATTAGATGAACAAAGGTAGAAGGCATCCAATAAGACAACCCAATGCTCAAAATTTGAATGGTCACTGCTCTGCTTGTAACAAATTTGGTCATATGGCTTCGCTGTGTAGAAGTAAAATAAATTCAAGCAGTCCATCATTTCTCAGTCAGTGTTTTAGTTGCAACAAATTTGGTCATAAGTCAATTGAATGCAAAAGTATGTTTGTTAATGTAAGAAATGTTAAATGCTACACCTGTGGAAGATTTGGAAATATTTCTAATAAATGAAAATCAAGAGGACATCAATGGAATGAGTGGTCTAGATAAATAAATCCTATGTGTTACAATTGCAACAGATTTGGTCACATTGCAAGATTCTGCAGGAACAAAAACATGGATAGAAGCGGTCCGGTATACAAAGGAAGAATTTCACAAAAGGATGATAAAGGAAAAGGGAAAGTGATCGTGGAAGAGATAAGAGATCAGATGAAGAAAACATGGGTAAGGAAGAGTGAATCTGATGAAGGAAATAAGCCTGCACCAGAAGCAGTTTATGGTAATTCCTCCAGAAATTGATCTTAGCCCATTGTCCTAGGGGGATTTTTTCAAGAAAATCCTTTGTCCCCCTGTTAGCAGTTGGCACTAGAATGTAGGAAGTTATAAGTAGTTGTGCTAATAGTTTACAAGTGTATTGGTGGTCATTTATGCAAAAATTTGAGAAGTAGAAGGTCTGCAGATGAATTTTTTTATTTTTATTTGAGAAAGCAGAGTATCCAGAACACTTAGGGAAAAAAATTTAATGCAGTAAAGAGGTTAGGTGTGGGAGTTATAAAAGGTTATTTAGAACCCTCATTTGTCACCGTGCATTGAAGAAGAATAGAAGGAGAGCCTTTGTAGCAGAATTTTGAAGGAGTGAAGTAATTTCAGTGGCGAATTCATCAGGTATTTCAGTTGCTTACTTAATTTGGTGTTTGGTAGAAACTTGTTCAGTATGGAAGGAAAAATGAAGCAAATCAAAGGAATGGTGAATCTAGATGAATATAGTAGTGAGAATATTGGGGATGTGAGAAATTTGTTGCTGATCGATGAATTGAAATGGCTTGAAGGTGTGAAACACAAAAGTTTGGACATTTGGAGTGAATTTCCATACTTTGATAACGTGGAAGTCATTAGGTTTATCCTGAATAGATTGAATGATGATATTATAACTCTGGATAAACCCTATCTCATTTAGAAAAAGGTGATCAGGAATCTAACTAGTTTATGCAATGTTGGGGATATATTGAAAAAAGAAGTCGATTCGGAACAAGGAAGTCAAAACCCTAACTGGAGATCAGAGGGCTTTGATAATTTCGACGATCAAAGATCCGATAACAAGGTACATTGCGCATGGAATCTCATACAAAATATTTTTCAGAAATAGGGAAGGTGCAACTTCGACAGGTGCAATTTAGATCTCTCATAAAATGATAATGGAGGATCATGATTTTGATCTGTGTGGATTGCTAAAAGATCAATTGATGGAAAATGTGCAACTAACAAAGGAAGCAGATTACCCCTTCAGGTTTGGTACCTTGGCTATATATCTTGTGATGTATTTTCTGAATTGCTTTCCACAAATCAATAATTTTGTATGGAAAGAGAATGAACTAGTTTGCGGCTCTGCTGGTCACGAGTTCTAGTCTCCCCCCGTCCCGTGGTACCGGAGGGTGTGTCGCGCCAGCGCCGCCGGTCACGTTAAAAAGTTTACCAGGCGCACTGCAGTTTATAGGGGGTCGTGCTACCCGATTCCTGCAGTCTAAAAAAAAAAAGAATGAACTAGTTTGTAAACAGATTTTTGAACACTCTAATACTTTGGAAAATTATGAGCAAGAGTATGCAAATTTATTTAAAGAATTGCTAGGGAAGATTAGAGCAATTAGCATTGCCATTTTGGTAAGATAATTTGAAGTTGGATCTTCTTCTAGTGAGATGGAGAGGAAGAAGAAAAGAGCACAAGAGATTGTTGATTACACTCCTCTGACACACAAGACTCCAAAAACTGAAGGAAAAGGTAAAGATCTAGTGATTGTGGACATACCAGATGAAGAATATGATGAGTACAATCCAAGGGAAGAACTGGAATTAGTTGAACTAGATGTAGTTATATCAGAAGGAAGCGAAGAAGAAGGTGTTTTATCCAAAGCAAAGATATTGTAGCTTGTTCAGGAGAAAGATGGGATGCAGAAAATTGCAGATATATGGTCTAAGAGACCCTCTTATGAGCAGGACTTGATTGAGAGCACACTAAGTACTTATTTTGTGCACAATAATATTGTTTTGGAGAGTTTGCAAAATGTGTTTCCTAAAGAGATGATTGAGTGCATCAAGGATGCCATGGTCTCTAAGTCTGAGGATAGGAAAGAGGGAGAAATAATTCTACATATGAAGGAGCAGTTCAGGCTATCTCTTACTAAAATAAAAAGGAAAATGAATGTGTTGAGGCAATGCATAAATATAGGCAATAACATCTACAACTATTTCTTCGTTGGCCTCATGTAGTTGGGAAATACAAAGATAAGCTGGAGCATATTAAATCTGAGCTGAACAAAATTGGTTAGGATTATAACATGTTTCAAGATTAGGATGGTGCAGTCAAGAAAAGGGTTCAATTATTGCAGTCTGAGCATACAAAAGTTCTGTTCACCAGAAAAAACCTTGTGGACACCTTTTGGAAGGTGAAGGATTTAATCGAATGCAGGTTGGAGCAGTTAATTGAGGTTTTGAGGAAAGGAGAGAAATTATAAGAGACAATCACAATTTTGGAGTCCCTCATCCAGATTATCAACCAGAAATCAGAAAACAACATATTGATCTTAATAATTGGGATTGCAGTAGAAGATTGATGGAAATTTCTTCCAAAAATGAAAGATAATTACAAGATAATTTTCTGACTTGAGTAGCAGTTGTATTTCTTCAAATTTTGATCAAATTTTTGAAAGGGAGAGAGAGTGTAGTGAAAAGTATGTTTGTCATTAATTTCAAAGGGGGAGAGAGAGCAGTGAAAAATTCCTTATCACTCTAAGGGGGAGTTGTGTTTTGAAAATTTGAAATCTGGCAGCGTAATCATATTGGTTTTGACACTTAGTCATTTTTCACTAAGTGTTTCCATCAATGCCAAAGGGGGAGATTGTTGGCATATGGATTCTAGTGTTGTCATTGATGGCAACCTAAGTCATTATTCTGGTCCATAGATCAGAATTTGTTCCTACCAGCAGGCAGAGTGAAGAATAGAGTTTTACCGGAAGTGAGAATGAAGAACAGGGTATCTAGTTAGTATGTCAATCTGTATGCTTCATTGGATTATCATTTTAGGTTGTGGATCTCAGGGAAGGTTGTTGAGCATCTATTTTATCTTATTGTTAAGTTTTGTGATGTTGCATCAATTGGTGTATGAGTTAGGAGATCCGATAGGATGCTTTTTCTATTTATTTGTTCATGGTGGCTGACTCAGTGTATATGACATATCGCGAATGTATAAGGAGTAATTGTTTAAATATTTTTGTTTTCAAACATTTTGTTTTGGGTCCCAGCATAACATTAGCCAAATTTGATGGGTACACATCAAATATTTAATGTGGATTTAGTCGACTATTGAAGAATATTTTTATTTCACTGAAGCCGACATAAAGCGACTAAATCCTTGATAGCAGATATATATGCAAGTTTGGGTAATTCATTTTGATGTATGAATGAGTGTGAAGAGAAAAATATATGTCTGTGTGAATATCATAAGATTATTTGAGCGATTTTTTCTTGTGCAGAAAAAGATTTTTGTGAAACGAATTAAGGCAGAGCAGAGCAAAGTACAAAATTAGACAAAAGGTCCAAAATCTAATCTATGAGCTTCACCAAAATTGATACCAGGCATTTGCAGATGCTACTTTCTGAGTTCAACCTTTTTTTGTAATCCAAATATATTTTAAGGTAGTGAGCCTTCCTTCTTTTGAGCAGTGAGCTCTAGGCAGTATGCCTGAATGCATGTGCATTCCCTTTTTCTTCATACTTTTAACAGAGTATAAATTGTGGATTAACCTCCACTATGGTTTTTCCCCTAACAGGGTTTCCATGTAAAAATATTGGTTCTATGGTGTTTTGACTATTTCCTTATTGTGCTTGCATCTTTACTTCTATTGAAATGTTGTAAATGGTTTAAGATCTAAATTGAAATTTAAATATTGTTGAACACTGATTCACCCCCCCTCTCAGTGTTCCTTGAGTCCAACATAAATTAGAATTGTTTCATCAATTTAATGTTAGAATATATCTCAAATCTATAGTTGAAATCTTTGTTTCGATTACTGTGTTAATTAATTAGAATCTTTTCTACTTTAGTTTAGTTCACTTTAATTCGATTGCAAATAGAATAGTTAGTTTATCATTGATAAATGGTTATGTTCTTAAAGGAAGATGCACAAAACAAGAATTATTACTTGTTAGAGTTGATGAATGAGGAATGGAATAATTTGTTCTTGAATTAGAATTCAATTCCGTTAATTAATTAAATTTTGAATTCAAGTAAATGTTCAATTCTTGTTTTCCTACAATTTAGATTAAGTTTAATCATTCACTCCTCACAAGCTGATCTAGCTTGGAATATGGCCTATCTCTGCACATTTTCTATTATGAAATAATTCATTTTGAAGCTTTAGAATAATTTTAAGTAAGAAGAAGTTAGAAGAATAGCATAGTATAGCATAGAGCCACTACTGATAAGGAAGGAACAACTTCAAACCACTCCTGATAAAGCGGACCAACAACAAACCCCCCAAAACCAATCCAACTCTTACTGCAAATAGATTTAGACACCCCCAGGTTGACAATTAAAGATTAAATTATTAGGGAATTGTGACAACAATGACCCCTATCCATCAATTACATGTGGATTAAGGGGATTTAAGAAAATAGGATTTAAGGGGAAACTTCACTTTTCCTTGTAAACACTTTAAAGTACATCAAGCCACAAAATTTTCACATGCCTTAGAGATAAATGGGCCTTGCAATTTTTTTCATTTGTATCATTAGGTCATTTATACCATAGATTAAGGGTATTTTTAAGAGAATGGCTTAAGGGGATTAAATTTACCTAGAAATCTACCTTTTTCGTGTACCTTTTAAGTATTTTTTAGTATACATGTATTAAAATTACATAGTTAGATCTTAAATTTTGAAATTTGTACATGCTCAAGTTGAATGATGTACGTTTGTATGTATCCTAATTTTTATTTTAAACATGTCATACATTTAATTTAAATATTTATTATAATTTCTTAACATGTATAATATCTAGTTTTTAATATTTTTATTAATAATTTATATATAGATTCTTGAAAGTTAATGTTGTACTTGTTCATATATTTATATATATGTGAGTTCACCTTTATCATGGATGAGTTTGAAATTATGGATTTTCTCAATCCCCCACCTCCCCCATCTCCACCTCTCCACCTCAACACCCTCCACCTCCACCTCCACCCATAGGATCCGACGAGGGTCGCTTACAAGCTAGGATCGATAAAAACAAAAATTTCATTCAAGAAAAAATTGTTGCAATCCATAATGAAGCATTTATGCCACCCTACCTAGTGCATGCAACACATTGTAGATGATGTTAGGTCTATTTATGTGGAATTAGATAGTTACCATTTGTGGAGAGAGGAGAAGAGACAATTTTATTCAGATGGAGTCTCCTACAGGGAAATCCTTGACCTGGAAATTTGATGAAGAGGGTACTCCCCTCTTTCAAAAAAACCCAACTCACAATTCACAATCACTTATAGATGGATCCTCTCTACTTGTCAATTTCAAACAATTATTAAAATTGCAACAAACCACAAATCAACACATTCAATTTTTTTGAATATTTCAAAAAAAAAAAATACAAATCAATGATTATATTGGCCTTCAATGGCCTCTCTAATAGGAAAGGTCATTATAACTCTCCTCTACCTCTTCAATTATGCGTCGTCTTGTTATCCATCCTCTTCCCCATACAATCTACTTTCATCTTATCATGCTTTTTATTCACCATCATTTCTCCCTTATGTAGGTCGACTCCATCTATACTATGAATATTATACCTTTTTTCCTCCTATTTTAAATTCCTTTTGTACATACATTGCCCCTCTTTTTTCTTGTTTTAGAAAATAGTTAATATTCAACATGTGTTGACTCTATCAAGCTAGATCGACCTAAATTTTTCCTTGCATATAGGGAATTTCTCTAATATGTGTAAACCTCTAAACTTGAAATGGATTGCATGTACACCGACTGGCTTATTTGTTTGACTAATGCACCCTTCTAATCTCTACTCTCTGCATAGATAGCTATTGTAAGTCCCTCAACATTTCATAACCCCTCCCTTATGTTGTTGTGTGCCCCCTTATCTCTATTTGACACCCCTCTTTGTCATTTTTCCCCTCTATCATGTGACTGTTTGTATTGCAAATGTAAGGTGAAAGAAAATACCCAGGAATGTGAGGCGTCACCTCCACAAAGTTGAGTTAAATGTGAATGTAAAGTATGAAACATTTAACCATATGCAATATCATTTGATTATGCACTCATGACTTGTAATAGAGAGTGAAAAAGGATTTAAAACTTGTACTTTGTGCTCTCTCAAAAAAAAAAAATCTGCCTCCCCACATATGGAAATAAAACTTTTAAAAGATCTCCAATTCTCTTTTCTACATGCCACCTCTTGTACCGGATTATAAAAATGTATACGAAGTTGACTTCTCCATATGCGTGTATATTGTTTGAATATAAGTAATGGGTAAGATCTCACCAACATTTGTCAATATAATACCAACAACACATCCATATTTGCTTGCCAATTTGACCATACCATAGATTGCTAGCACTAAGAGAGGTCAAAACAAACCAAAATTGAAAACTACAATTGTAATTTTTTTGGTTGATGTGGATAACTCATTCGCCCTGGATGCTCCTGCATTAGACACACTGGGTAGGAAAATTTTGTGAGTAGGAATCAAAAAATGGAGTTGAGTAGTGGATCTACTCTTCCAGGATGAATGCAACCTACAATGAACTCCATTGTTGTCCCAAGTGCATTGAGAATCAATCTTTCTTTCACTTTTTCCAGCATCATGCCAAAACATGCACCACCTCCCTCTAGCAACATTGCATCTTCGTATTTTCCCCTCTCATGAACTCATGTCCACCAAAGCCTGACCTCCTCCACTAAAATCTCTCAATTCTCCTCTTCTCCTTCATGGGTTTTGACCCACTGCATACCTGACACCTTCACCAACATCCACTCGCAACATCCTCTACTATTTCTACACACATCCACTCACCATCTACAACATGCTCTTGTATTCTATCCATCTCACCTTTTATCATCTCATTCGAAACCAAAATAACATCATAAAATTGATTTACCTCATCTTCGTTTGCAGCTGCAACTTTTTGATCTCCATCTTTTGCTACAACATCAAGTTTCGACATCCACTCTTCTTCAATTGCCAACAATTGCGCTAATAGATCTTTTTCGTCATTCACTATGACCTCTTTACTGCTCACTTCAATCCTTTCTTCTTCTTCTTCTTTCTCTATGAATTCCTCATGGCATGTCTCTACTACAAATTATTCATCTATATTGGTAGGGGCTGCTCTCAATTCTTCTTCTTTCCATCTCAGGTTGTTGTCCTCACCCTTCTTTACCACTTTCCTCTCACTTTTCCCAACACTCTTCTCCAATTTCTCAATCCTTGCCTCAATCTTTCCTACTTCTTCATTAACCATCTGTTCATCCTCCACTTTCTCCAAATATTGCTCCCAAAATAGTATTTGCATGGGTCTCCTCACGAACCATCCCATCTTCATCTGCTATAGTTTCTAGCTCTAAATTGCTTAGGGCTTCTCTACCTACAACAATCCTCTCAAGCTCTCCACAATTGCTTCACACACTCTTTTAGGTGTGAACTACCTCATAGTCAATGATCGGTTCATGCTTCCACTTGTAGGTCTTGGTGGATCCTCTTCACACTCAATATTACTTGCTCTCATACCAATTGATGAAGAGGGTACTTCCCTCTTTCAAAAAATCCGAACTCATAATTCACAATCACTTACAAAAGGACCTTCTCTACCTGTCAATTTCAAATCATTATTAAAATTGTAACAAACCACAAATCAACACATTCAATTTTATTGAATATTTCATTAAAAAAACATAAATTGATGATTATATTGGCCTTCAATGGCCTCCCTAATAGGTAAGGTCATTATAACTCTCCTCTGCCTCTTCAATAATGACTCATCCTACTATCCATCCTCTTCCCCATACAATCGTCTTTTATCTTATCATGCTTTTTCTTGACCATCATTTCTCCCTTGTGTAGGTTGACTCCATCTATCCTATGAATCTTATACCTTTCTTCCTCCTATTTTAAATTCCTTTTGTACATACAATGCTCCTCTTTCTTTTTTATGTTTAGGCAAATAGTTAATCTTCAGCTTGTGTTGACTCTATCAAGCTGGCTTGACCCAAATTTTATAGTGCATACAAGGAATTTCTTGAATATGTGTAAACCTCTAAACTTGCAATGGATTGAATGTACAATGTCTGGCTTGTTTGTTTTACTGATGCACCCTTCTAATCTCTACACTATGCACATATAGCTATGGTAATTCTGTTAGCATTTCACAACCCCTTCCTTACACTGTTGCGTGCCCCCTTCTTCTCTCTATCTAGTGCCCCCTTCTATCCTTTTTTCCCTCTATCGTGTGACTGTTTGTATTGCAAATGTAAGGTGAAATAAAATTCCCAAGAATGTGAGGTGTCACCTCCATAAAGTCAAGTTAAATGTGAATGTAAAGTATGAAACATTTAACCATATGCGATATCATTTGATTATGCACTCATGACTTGTAATAGAGATTGAATAAAGATTTAAAAATTGTACTCTACACCCTCTCAAAAAAATTAAATATGCCTCCCCATGTATGGAAATAAAACTTTTAAAATATCTCTAGTTCTATTTTCTACCTGTCACCTCTTGGACCGGATACAAAAAATGTATACAAAGGTGACTTCTCCATATGTGTGTATATTTTTTGAATATAAGTAATGGGTAAGATCTCACCAACATTTTTTGATCTATTGCCAACAATGCATCCATATTTTCTTGACAATATGACCATACCCTAGGTTGCTAACACTGAGAGAGGTCAAAATAAAACCAAACAAACCAAAATTGAAAACTAACTCTATAATTTTTTTGGTTGATGCAGATAACTTGTTTGCTTGGGAAGCTCCTACATTAGACACACCGGGTAGGAAAATTTTGTGAGTGGGACTCACAAAATGGAGTTGAGTAGTGTATCTACTCTTCTAGGTTGAATGCAACCTACAACGAACTCCATTGCCATCCCAAGTGCATTGAGAATCAATCTTTCTTCTACTTTTTCCAGCATTATGCCATAACACACACCACCTCCCTCTAGCAACACTACATCTTCCTCCTTTTCCCCCTCATGGACTCATGTCCACCAAATCCCGACCTCCTCCACCAAACACTCTTTATTCTCCTCTTCTCCTTCATGGGTTTTGACCCACCACATATTGACCACCTCCATCAACATCCACCTACAACATCCTCTATCATTTCTACACACAACCACTCACCATCTACAACATGCTCTTGTCTACTATCCATCTTACCTTCCATCATCTCATCTAAAACCAAAATAACATCATAAAATTGATTTACCTCATCTTCATTCACAGCTGCAACTTTTTTCTCTTACTCTTTCACTGCAACATCAAGCTTCGACATCCACTCTTCCTCAATCACCAACAATTGTGCTAACATATCTTTTTCATCATTCATTGTGACTTCTTCGCTGCTCACTTCAATCCTTTCTTCTTCTTTCTCCACACTGTCCTCATGGCATGCCTTTGTTGCAACTTCTTCATCTGCATTGGTAGGGGATGCTCTCACTTCTTCTTTCCATCTCAGGCTGTTGTCCTCACTCTTCTTTATCACTTTCCTCTCACTTTTCCCAACACTCTTCTCCAATTTCTCAATACTCACCTCAATCTTTCCTACTTCTTAATGAATCATCTATCCAATCTCCTCAAATTTTTTGTCCTCCACTTTCTCCCAATACTACTCCCAAAATAGTATTCACACAGGTCTCTTCACGACCCATCCCATCTTCGCTTGTTGCAATTTCACCTCATCTCACATTCTTCATGGTTTCCAACTCTAAATTACTCAGGGCTTCTCTACCTACAACAATCCTCTCGAGCTCTCTACAACTTATTTACACACTCTTTTAGGTGTGAAATGCCTCATAGTCGGTGATTGGTTCACACTTCCACCCACAGGTCTTGGTGGATCCTCTCCACACTCAAGATTACTCGCTCCAATACCAATTGATGAATAGGGTACTCCCCTCTTTCAAAAAAACCCAACTCACAATTCACAATCACTTACAGACATATCCTCTTTTCCAGTTAATTTCAAATCATTATTAAAATTACAACAAACCACAAATCAATGCATTAATTTTATTGAATATTTCATCAAAAAAATATGCAAATCAATGATTATATTGGATTTCAAAGGCCTCTTTAATAGGAAAGGTCATTATAACTCTCCTCTGCCTCTTCAATTATGCCTCATCCTATTATCTATCCTCCTCCCCATACAATTTGCTTTTATCTTATCATGATTTTTCTTCAGCATCATTTCTCCCCTGTGTAGATTGACTCCATCTTTGTTGTGAATATTATACCTTTCTTCCTCCTATTTTAAATTCCTTTTGTACATATGTTGCTCTTTTTTTTTTTTTTCTATTTTAGCAAATAGTTAATCTTCAACTTGTGCTAACTCTATCAAGCTAGCTCGACCCAAATTTTACCTTGCATACAAGGAATTTCTCCAATATGTGTAACCCTCTAAACCTATAATGGATTGAATGCACAATAATTGACTTGTTTGTTTGAATGATACACCCTTCTAATCTCTACTATCTATGTAGATAGTTATGGTAAGTCCCTCAACATTTTGCAGCCCCTCCCTTATGTTATTGTGTACCCCCTTCTTCTCTCTATTTGGCAGCCCACTCTATCCTTTTTTTCCTCTATTGTGTGATTGTTTGTATTGAAAATGTAAGGTGAAATAAAATTCCTAGGAATGTGAGGTGTCACCTCCACAAAGTCAAGTTAAATGTGAATGTAAAGTATGCAAAATTTAACCATATGCAATATCATTTGATTATGCACTCATGACTTGTAATAGATATTGAATAAAGATTTAAAACTTGTGCTCTGTGCTCTCTCAAACAAATTAAATCTACCTCCCCACTTATGGAAAGATAAAATTTAAAAGATTTTCAATTCTCTTTTCTACCTACCACCTCTTAGACTTGATAAAAAATGTATATGAAGGTGACTTCTCCATATGTGTGTATATTGTTTGAATCTAAGTAATGGGAAAGATCACACCAAAAATTTTCTATCTACTACCAACAAAAAATCCATATTTCCTGCTAGTCTGACCATATCATAGGTTGCTAATAGTGAGAGAGGTCAAAACAAAACCAAACAAACCAAAATTTAAAACTACAACTTCAACTTTTTTTGTTGATGCGAATAACTTGTTCTCTCGAGATGCTCCAAAATAAAAATCACTAAGGCCTATTTAGCTCCATATTTAATTGACCCCATCACCAATCAACCAATTCCACTAAAAAAAAGAATATCAATCAGGTGGTGTAGGAATCTTCAGATGGCCAAACATTTTTAGGAGTGGTGGTGGATGGTATTTGATCATCTACCACATGCTAATTGCGAGGTTCATCTTTATTTTTTGAGAAAATTATATGTAGAGTTTGTGATGGGTTTGAAACTCAATTATTTTGATTTTAGATCATTCTATGGCATTGGTGGTGACATGCCACAACAGAGGTTAGGAGCACAGGTTGATCCCCAACGACCCATGCCTACTCAACCTCTTGTGGATCCTCCTACTACTATACCTACACCCATCCAACATCATGTGGTGGTATCCACATTAGGAGAATTGAGTGTATTCTTTGCTAACCTCGATGATCAAACTATTGAGATGGAAGCTAGGATTACTAGTCGAGACCATGGAGGAGCATCAGGTGGAGCTGGTCCTAGTACCATTTGACATGCATCAACGCCTCATTTTTGTACTAGTTGTAATCAATTATGTTATGGACTTGATCATGGTGCACCCACTTCAGCTGCACATGAAGCATCCAATGACATCACTTCATATGTAGATTATCTATGTGTTGATGATCACCCTACAAATCATCCTACATAGGTATATATATGCATACATGTTGAATTTACATAAATTTTAAGCATGTATTTTTAATGAACATATATAAAAAAAATTATAATATTTTAAAAATGAAATTGTTTGGTGTAGATGATGGCCACAGGCACATCAAATTCTTTATTTGATCAATTTTGTTTTACGTTGACACCTGTGCAACTCGACACACCATTTGGGGTATTTTGATTGAATTTTTAAATATATTGAATAATTTTAACTTGATTTTAATTTGTAATTTAGTCTTGAACATGTGTTAAACATTTATGATGGTTCAGGGAGGTTATCCACCACTGGATCCACCAAAGGGTGTGGCGAGTGCTCTTCCATTATCAAATGTATCACATGAGCCACTCAATGTATGCATATTGTTTTAAAAATATACACTTAGAAATATGTATTTTGAATTCACTATATCAAATGTGCATGTACTTATATTAAAAATATATGTCTATGTAGGTTGACACTACCATTAGGATGAGTATTGAGAACCCTATTGATCCAAGAAAATTTTAGGAGTCAACTGCATTTCAAGTTGTTTAAAAACAATTCTGTGTGCACAATTTATAGGTATTTTAAATGGATAAAATAAAAAATTGGTACTTTAATATATATGTATGTATATATATATATATATATATATATAAACCTAATTTGTACACATGTGCTTTATTTGACCTTGTAGGACCTTGTTAGTGATACTTTTCCTCCTGATGATGCCATGCATCATGTGGAGAGAGATGAGCAACAATCAACGATAATTTAAAAAATTGATTATATTTAAAATAAAGTATTATACATTGTGAATGACTTAAAAGTAAATTTCAATTGAATACATTTTCATGTGTTTTTCTTTATCTTTTCTAGCATGAGATAGGCCCCAACCTTCCCATAGCACCTATAGCAACACATGTAGGGAAATACGTTAGAGGAGATGAGTAGCCTCATACACTAATTTAAAATTAATTATTATGCATTATGAATGACTTAATGTAAATTTAAATTGATTATATGTTCATGTGTTTTTCTTTTCCTTTTATAGCATGAGACAGGTCCCAACCTTCCCATAGAACCTATAGCAGCACATGCAAAGCGGGACGTCAAAGGAGATGAGCAACCTCATACGACAATTTTCATAAATTAAATTGAATTAAACCATTTTAAATTGTTTTAAATCTGATTTCAACTTTATTTCTCTTGCACATAGTGATTCAGATTGTGCTACTTCACATGGATTGAAGAAGACTCTTGATTTTAGGGATGATAGGAGTTAGATCTCATATATATTCATGCTTTAGTATATTTCACATGGATTAACGATATATATGTTTTAGTACATTCCACACATGGACTGGATCTTTATATGTTTTAGTACATTTCATGGGACTATATATATATATATATATATATATATATATATATATATATGGGTGATCCCACAAAAATGGTTTACAATTTCTAGGAGATTTTGATTTTTGCTGAAATCAAATATTTTTAGAAAATATAATGATGTAATCCTTAAAAAGTTCCATTTAAAGAATTCCCATTGAAGAGGGTTTGATCAAACTACCTTAGATCAAGCCCCTTGGATAGAACCCCGCTAGTTTTAAACCATAGCTATAACAAAGTCTCCTTTACACCTATCAAAATGTTGATAAAAGACCACTTTTGATTTACCTTTTGGGGATCAAAAGAATTCATTTAATTTTTGTAAGTATGTAGTCCTTATTATAAGCTTCCCAAAAGTATAATTTTAAATAAATTTAATTTTATTATTATATATATATTTTGTGAATGTAGGTTTTTCATTGAAAATCAAGTTCTTTGTTTTGCACATGGAAAAATAGAAGATTATCAAAAAATGAGTGCACCAAATATTGAAGTCCTTGATCCAACAAAAAAAATGAATTTCAATACATACAAAAAGTTGTGTTATATAGTCCCTATGTCTAAATTGTAATTGGTTTGACTTTGAAACTTGATTAAGGAAAAGTGTTCAATAAAACACTATGAAACCAATTGGAAGCACTAGATATCATAGTTATAAATCTAAATTCAAAAAAATAGAATTTTATCCTTCATGGAAAAAAAGTTGTGTTATACAGTGAGCATCACTCCTTAAAAATGGTGTTTACTGAAAAAAACTAGTTTTCGAAGGGGATGAAAAAGAAGTACAATTTGATTCCAAAAATTTTGAAAAAAATATATTTAGAATCTAGAGACAAAATCTCACAAATCACTAATTTGCATTATCTTCAAATTCCTCATGGTTTAGGGCCACTATAGATGCTCAAAAATGAAGATTTAGTTAGAAAAAATTAGTTCAATGTCCAGTTTGGCCAAAAATTATAAACCAGTAATGTGGGATCACCCATATTATATATATATATGTGTGTGTGTGTGTGTGTGTTTTAGTCTTTCATGGACTCTATATACGAGCTAGATTATATACACATGTTTTATTGTTTCATGGACTATTAATTTTAGTATTTTATGGACTATTATTTTGTTTTAGTAATACACGTATATTTATGCATTTTAACTTGAACAAACTAGTTAGATATAATTTATGTCTATTAAAAATCACAACTTGAATCATATGATGAATGTGATCAAAGTATGTCTCATGTTCAATCACATTAGATAGATATAATTAAGATTTATGAATTAAGATCCTAGGTAAAATGATGGATTAAGGGGTCCTATAGGATGGCTTAAGGGGATCAAAGAATTGGAAGTAAATTTGGGGTGTCTACACTAACGTCTAGTTAAAGCCCCTTGAGTTCAAGCTTTGAATTTAAAAAAAAGAGGGATACAAGTGTTGCTAGATATTTTTAACAAAGTCACCAAGAAACTTATATACAAATTTATCATTAATTTTAACCCAAAATTTACATTCCATGTCATTTATTTTGATACACTAATCATAAGGAAAGCTCAAATTGAAAAATCCATCATTTCTAAAGGGGAAATTTAACTTTATTGAAATGATAAAAACTAAATTGAAACTATAGAGACTGCAGATGTTAATGGATCAAGCAATCAAAGGGTAAAGGATGTTGAAACTATAGAGACTAAGGATAAAGGGATCAAATGTGGTGAAGTTTCCCAAGGCAACCAAATTTAACAATAGTATACATGTTAATGTAAATGTTTGATGATAATTTATGAGTGAAAATGATATGTAATTCATAAACTATTAAAGTGCAAGATTGCAAGAAATAAATAGATAGAACGTGTTATTGATCATAGACCAACCATTATAAAATGATCATACATTCAAATTTTAAGTTTAAAATTAGGAAAACATGCACACAATGAACAAAATATATCGAATATCAATATATATATATATAAATGTAGAGTAAATGTGTATGTACATATACAAATTTGGCATTATGCCAACTCAAAACAATATTTGTGAAATTTGGCATATGCCATCTCATGGTCTACATATAATGTACATCTCAAATAGCTATGCCATGTTAAGAAAATCCACAACTTGTGGCAGATCATCAAAATGTAGCCTCTTCATGCCACCTGATATCAAAATTATAATAAATGAATTTTAACTATGTATATATAAGCAATATCAATATCATCAAAACATATATTTAAATATATAAAACTATATATACTTACATGTATTTACTTATTCCATTGTACCATCTGCATCCTCTCTCTTTTGTCTCAAAGTATGTCTCAAAGTATGTGATGAATGTGACAATGGCTTAAGGATGCAAAATGAAAATAAATCAATTTTAACTATGTATATATAAGCAATATCAATATCATTCAAACATGTATTTAAATTTATAAAACTATACTTACATGTATTTACTTATTCCATTGTACCATTTGCATCCTTTCTTTTTTGTCTCAAAGTATGTGATGAATGTGATGATGGCCACCTGGTATCAAAATGGTAATAAATAAATTTTAACTATGTATATAAGCAATATCAATATTTTCAAAACATGTAAATATATAAAACTATATATACTTACCTGTATTTACTTATTCTATTGTACCTTCGACATCCTCTCTTTCTTGTCTCAAAGAATGTGATGAATGTGATGATGGCTTAAGGATACAAAATGACAATAAATCAATTTTAACTATGTATATAAGTAATATCAATATATCATCAAAACATGTATTTAAATATATAAAACTATATATACTTATATGTATTTACTTATTCCATTGTACCATTTACATCCTCTCTTTTTTGTAGTGCATCTATGATTGTCTCATGTTCTTCCATAGAAATTGTCTACAACTCTTTATTAGCAGGTCTCCCATGATACCTCACTAGTTTTATATTTGTTTCCACAACCAAATGCGAGTAGTGTATAATATTCTTATGTTTTTCATAATCTTTGAATGCAGGAAAACCATTCTTCCTTGTTAGATATTTTCATAGACAAGTGCCAACGACCACCACCAAACCTATTGGATAATAATAGCCATCATCTTCTTCTTGAGGTTTAATTAACTTATGTTTAGTCTCAACACATTGAGCCAACCAATATTTTGTTTCCTCTTCAGTCTCCTCAGGTGCAACAACAACAAACACGTCCTGCAAACAAAATTTAATTCAATAATTTGTGTGACATATAATTTGACCAATCTACACACATGCATTCATATATATACAATTAATTATATTACAAAATACTAATAAAGTGAAATAAAATGAAATAAATTGAATTAAATTACCTTCTTGTACAAGATCTGAAACATAGTCATAGTCATTTGTTGCAAACACTTGATCATTGTCTTCAATTGTTATTTCATATTGATCACGTGTTTGTGCAAGTGTCAATGATCTTTACTTCCACTCTTCAACCCATTTTGTATTCTCACATGCTTCTCAATCACCTAAAATACAAAACCGACAAAAAAATGCAAGATCCCTTGTCTAGATAGTCCATGTGCTTGCATTCAAACTCTTAAATAAATACCATTTTTTTGATCCACTAATTGTCTAACAATCAAGTCTAGGTAGAATTTTATCTTCTTTGACTAACCAAAATAATCATTGAATTGTAGAGCTCTTGCTTGATCCTATAGATAATTTTGTATGGCACCAATCCAAAATCACACATGCATCTTTAAATTTCACAACATCCTCAAATTTCCATTGCTCTCTAGCAAGAATTCTTTTAACAGATGCACTAACTCCATCATGTTCTCCTTTACCATGTTCAGCTTTAAAAAACACCACATATATTGGATATTATTTTCCTTGTGAACCCTACTTAGCCAATAAAACATTTGAGCATTCTTGAATTGTCTCACACAATTATCTAACCATATGAGATGTTTTGTCATCTAAATTCCTCTTTCTCTTAAATTTTCATAAAATATATTGAAATAATATTGAACAAACTCTTATGAGTGTAACCGGTTATCACTCAAATAGAAATGATACTCCCTCAAAAATTTTTTATCATCCTCTGTACTAACATCTACATGTATATATACAATATGAACAAACATATCCACTTGCACTGAATTATAAAATTGTGGTTGAATTTCCGCTTGTGGAGCATGAATATAGTTTTCTGCAAAATCAACCACTGATAGTATAGTTTCAATTGGAAATGTGTTTCTACATGCGCGAAATTGTCCATCAAGCCATCAGGCATGTTGAGAGTGTTTCACATATTTTGGTACAATCTTACTCTTAAATTCTAATATGAATGCATGTACACTAAATTTTTTTGTGATTAAATTGCAGCAATTTCCAATTTTTCCATCCTTTAAAGAATACTCAAAATTTTTAAATATTTTAATATCCACTAATTGTTGTCCAAAATCATTTTCAATACTTTCATGCATACATTCTCCTAAGAATGAAATATTTCCACAACTAGTACATTTTCCAAAATACATGAACTTAAATAAAGCAGTTGCCTATTAAATCTTTCAAAAAACAAACCTACTATAAACTCCTTGATTTTTTGAGGTGGCATATTAGTACCATATTCCTACATAATCATGTTAGTATGTAAAGTACAATGTATATATTGAAAAACATAATAATAATAACTAAATTGCACATGCATTTTACAAAAACAAGAGATTTGTTGCTTATTAATTTTCCCATACCAAGGTTTACATTTTTAAATGATCTTTGACTTATGGTAATATTTCTAGGTAACATTGAATCATCTAAAATTTTTCTATAAAATTCGGTTTGAGTTGTGTCTAATATGTGTTTTGGATGAGTATCACGAATTATGGACCTCACTATTAATTTCAAAACAAGTCTAGCATTAGATGATGCACTTGTATTATCATGCCAATTTTTTTCAACCAAAGATTTGATTTCAATATTCAATTTTATGTCAAATCCTGAGTTGACCATTAAAACTCCAACATTGGTTGATTAGATCATTTTCAATACTTTCTCTTCTCTTTGCCACTCTTACCAATGTTTTAGGATGTATGTTTATAATTCCATTAATGTTGCTTAACATTCTTTTATCCAAAGTTGTTTTATTCACTATAACAATTGTTATAGTTGGTCGTGCCATATTCTAATCTTTAGATTGACTCTTATTTCCAATAGACTCAATGACACTAGCAACAATAGATATAGCATGTTTAAGTGATTGATCTTTTTTTTTTGGTTTCACAAAAATGCCTAACTTTTTCATTACTTTTCTCATTTTCCAAAAGAATTGTTTGTATAATCTATTGGCATACATTCTTATTTGTCTCCAATAAATATTACTAGGAAGATTATCCAAAACATTACTTTCAATTTTCAAAAAATATTTTCATTTTCAACAACACAAGGATTTGCATTTTTAACAACAAAAAGATTTTCATTTTCACCAACACAAGGATTTTCATTTTCAACAACAAAAGGATTTTCATTTTGACCAGCACAATGGATTTCATTTTCAATATTTGTTTCTACAACTTGTCTAGGAATAGAAACAATCTCAACATTGCTATATCCCATATCATTCAAAGGAAGATTTGAAGATGTACAGGTGGATTCATACCTATTGTCACATTCTCCATATCATTGAAAGGTAGATTTTAAGACACACCAAGATTAGTTTTTATAATCATATTATCTTCCACATTCACCTCTTGCAAATTTGCATCATCTACATCCATCCCATCCCCCATGGTCTCTTCAATGTTTTTATCTTTAATAGTCATGGAACCAAATGCTTCAATATTATTCATTTCTCGAATCCTCATTCTTCTATCTCTTTGTCATTTTGTCTCCTCTCTATTTGCTTCAATTTCTTCAAGGGTCATGACCCTCCTTTCTTTCCTCTTTTGATCCCATGATTACCAAATTCTGAAGTACAAATGAAATTGAATAATAAAACTCCTTTTTTATTCCTCTTCAAAATGACTAGATAATGAAAATAATTTCACTCCAAAATTGTCCCAATGGTTGACTCCTTGTACAAAATTAAATAGAAATTACATGCAAAGAGCATGTACAAGAAAAGAATCAATAAAAATATGTAGAATAAGTCACCGGTCGTACAATAGAAAATGTCAAGTTATAGGAAATCATTGGTAGTTTGTTATTAGTAAAAAAATAAAAAAATAGTCAGAAAGCAAACAAGATCCCATTTTATTTTGGACTGTTAAAAATATTAAAAAAGTAAACAAGATCCTGTTTAGGATACAGGATTCCATTTCTTAAAATTTGAATTTTTGGCTTAGTTTTTGCTATAGGTTTCAGGTCAGGAAAAGGCTTGGGGACCCAACTCTTAGCTTTGGACCTGCTTTGACCTGCAACTTAAAGGCCATATCAGTGTCACTAGAAAATAGTAACTTTGGACATATGTCTAAAGACGTTTTTTGCAAAACAATTTAATGAAATTAAAACCCATTATAGATGAGACAGTATAGATTTCAAATATGTAATTTTTTTTACAATTGGATTATTTTTCTATTTTTCAAATAATTTTTGATGAAACTAGTCCATAAACTTGAAATAATAGGTTTTCTTATTTTTTTAATAACTTTTTAATTTTTTTTTTTGAAAAATAAATTATGTGTCAACAATATTCAAACAATTCTTTTCAATTTGAAAATAAAAATAAAAATGATAAGTTTAGGTCTACTTATAATTTTCGTACACAAAGGGTTTTCAAAACAACAATTATGACCAATAAAAAGTTAATAAAAAAAATATTTAGAAAAAATACAAAAATATCCTCAACAATCTCTAGTGTCTTATAGATCTTTTCCCAAAAGGATTTAGAAAAATACTTTTATTTTGGTCAAAATATGGTTTTCATACACATGCATGGTATGGTCTTGAAAAGGTGACTTTTAAACAGTGGTTTTTAGGCATCCCTATTGAAAATCAATTTGTATCATCTAGGTATTAAAAAAATTACATATTTGAAAACTATACTCTAAGTACTACATTTTATTTTACTGACCTTTTAAAGATTCAATCTTTAAGTGCTTCAAATTTTTAGGTCAAATGTGAAAAATTCTAAAAATTAGGAAAAATACATCCACTTGTTGGCCAAAAAGTGGACTTAACTTATTTCATACACCCAACAAGAAGATGTGATTCAATTCCCTCTACACCTAAAAAAGTTGAATCGAGGCCCCTAAATAGACAAGAAGTTGAGGAGAGCTCATCTAGCTCTGAATCTTTAGAAGGGGAGGAAGAACCTCCAACTCAGCTTGTTCGTAGGTCTACAAGGCATAAACAATCACCTAGAAGGTATTCACCTGATGATTGGAGATATATTTTTTTTGAATACTAACATGGATGGACCTAGATTTGTAGAAGAGGAATTAGGTATGAATGATGTAGAATCCTACAAGATTGCTATGGATGAAGAAATGATAGCTTTGAAAAAGAATGATACATGAGATCTTGTACCATTTCTTGAAGGATGAAAACTTGTTAGTTGCAAATGGGTGTTCAAGAAAAATATTGGTTTAGATGGAGGTATTGAAAATTACAAAGCAAGGTTGGTTGCGAAAGGTTACTCTCAAGTTGAGAGTGTTGATTGAGGAGAGATATTTTCTCCTGTTGCAAAAATGACATCCATTAGATCTTTGCTTTGTATTGCTACTGCTTATGATTTGTAGGTTGAGCAAATGGATGTAAAAATTACTTTCCTTCATGGTGACTTGGAGGAGGATATTCATATGACACTACCAAAGCACTATGTAGTGAAAGGTAAAAGTAATTTGTTTTACAAATTGAAGAAATCTTTATATGGTCTAAAATAGAGTCCTAGGATGTGGTACAAAAAAATTGATACATATGTGTTGAGTTTGGTATTTGAGCGTTCTAAATCAGATCATTATGTTTATTATAAAACCGATGGTGATTGTTTCTCATTTATTGTATTATATGTTGATGATATGCTATTTATTGGTAGAGGGAAAGGTATGATTTCAAAACTGAAATCTCAACTTGCAACTAACTTTGAAATGAAAGATCTTGGTGCATCTAGACACATTCTTGGGATGGAAATTGGAAGAGATAGATTGGATAGAAAGATACATCTTGGCCAAAGTAAGCATGTTAATTCAATTTTATAGAGGTTTAACATGCAATATTGTAGACCATTGTGTGTTCCTTTTTCAGCCGAAACAAAGTTATCTATTTTGGATTGTCCAACATCCCCATCAAAGATGGAAGAAATGAGCATAGTTTCTTACCAAAGTGCAATTGGAAGTTTGATGTATGCTATGGTTTTTACTAGACTAGACATTTCCCAAGCAATGTCAATTCTTTCTAGATATATGTCTAATCCTGGTAGAGTTTATTGTGATACAGTTAAAAGAGTCTTCAAATATTTGTGTGATACCTTAGAGTATTCCCCATGTTATCATAGTAATTTGAATGAAGACAAAATTTCCCTTGATATTCATGGTTATGTGGATTCAAACTGGGTAGATGATGTTGATCTAGCAGACAATCCACTAGTGCTTATGTGTTTACTTCATTTGGTGGTGCAATTAGTTGGATGAGTAAGCGATAGGCTATAGTTGCTTTGTTCACTACTGAAGTTGAGTCTATGGAAAATACTCATGCTTGTGAAGAATCCATTTGGATTAAGAGACTATGTTCAGATATTGGAATGAAACAAGGAGTAGTGACAATTTATTGTGATGATAAGAGTGTGATCTATCTAGCTAAGAACCTAACATTTCATGCTAGGACCAACCACATTGATGTACAATATCATTTTGTTAGAAATATGGTTGAAGATGACATGGTGAAGATGGTTAAAGTAGAGACTTTGATGAATGTTGTTGATTCTTTAACTAAGTCCGCGAGCATAAAGAAGTTTAGATGGTGTTGTCTATTGGCCTTTAGGCCCTTAGTAATTAAGAGATGATGTTTATACTCCCTCTCATTTCTCTTGTAAGGTGTTTATGTATAAAAATTGAATAAGTGAATGATATTTGATTACTTTATGAGTATATATTTGTTTATGTGTGTGTTTTTCTAAATAAAGGATAGCTCATATGGGTGTAATGTATTTCTTCTAGAGTAGATTTTACCCCGAGACCTATAGGGCCATTATATAATTTAATGGATTCCTTTTGGATAATGTAACAAAACTAACCAACCTTGGTTGTAAACCTTTCAAATAATATGTTTTAGATCAAAATTTTGGTACTTTCTAATTTTATCAATGTTGTATTGAGATCATTATAGGATTTGAATTATTGGCATCACAACTAAGGTTGAGCAAGGAATCTACAAGGGCATAGTTAGAGAATAATTATCCCACTCATCTTGAGGTGATCACAAAATTTTTAATACATATGGCCCATTTATAGATAAGTTTATCATTTCTCTAATATTTCAAGAGTTAGGGAGCATGATCTACAAAAAAAAGTATTTTATACTATCATAGGATTAATAGAGTTTCACCAATAGCACATAGGTGATAGATGTTAGGAACTGCCCAATATTATATGATTTAGATAGGATTTTTATAGTAGCATGTAGGCTATAGATTCCATAATCCACTAATCTTAAGAATTCAATATTGCCATTGGTGTATCAAAATAAATGTGTGCAACTCTTATTTGTGTCCACATGAGGTAGGGTTTTTAAATTTTTTATTGTTAATTCAATCTAGGTGACTGATAGTATAGGCATTAATATTGGGATTGCAATAAGACCATAAGATATCCTAATTATGTAGCATATGTTTGTATAATGGCATATATGTGTAGTGTCAAAAAAATTATCCCTTTTTCACATTTAATTTGGGAACAAGTAATATTAAAATGAGCTTAATTATGCCTTGATTTAGTGTTGTAATGTGTTTTACACATTCAAATTAAGTTTAGGACCCTTCTTAATAAAATTGACTTAATTGTACCTTATTTAGGGTGTTGTAAAGTGTATCTTTACACTTTCACACTAATCTAGGACTTTATTAATTAATTGAGGTTAATTTGAGCTTAATTGGCCCCTTTAATTCAAATCCAAGCCTAATTAATTATAGATTTCAAGGTGTGAAGCTCGAAATTCATAAATGATATTGCACAACACTTAATTTTTGGTGTGTGCCCTAGGTTAGTGACCTAGGACCCATTCACCACCTAGTGAATGGGTCCTCACTAGGCCCTATGGCATTATTTCTACATAACATTTAACATCCCCCGAAGTGTATCTTAGTTAAGTATGCTAGGACCCATTTGACACATGGCGAATGGGTCCTCACTTAACCCTAGGACCCCCCTTGGGATATGTTTTTGGCAGTATTTTAATGATTTCAAATCCTAGATTTGTTGTAAGCTTGTGATATTTGAATTTTAGGATTTAATGATAAGTTATGTATAAATACTAGGTTATTTCACATAGTTTCATCTAAGAAATCCTAGCAATTTTGATTCAAGCATCCTAAAATTTCATAAGAGCATTATAGAGTATTCAAGAGCATTCAAGAAGGAATTCAAGGGTAGATTATTAAAGTTTATTGTAGCAATAAAAGATATCAATCATTATGTCAAAGTCATGCATGTTGTTGAGCTAATGTGATGATGTAGCATTGGTGATCAAGTTCAAGTGTTCAAAGCCATTATCTTATGTCAAGTTCATGATCAAGATCTACACCCATTGAGGCCATTTCATGCTAAGTTTCATATTTGTACTCCAAGGTTTCAACTAAGGTGTGGTGAGTTGCGACATTGTATTTTGTTCATTTAACATTCCTTTATGCATTGTTTCAATTTCAAGGTTTAATTACCAAAATGGGGTTTGAACAAGGTAAACCCATATCCTCTAACAAAACAACATTTCTCTTCTTCTTTGATGTGTGATTATAGGTTTTAGGTTGAAGATCAATTGGAAAGTAAAAGTTGTCAAAGTTGCAAAGTTGTCACCTTTCTTCCAAGATCATGGAAAATAAGCTACAAATTTTTTTTCGTGTTTCTAACAATCTTCGACTAGGATTTGGGAGTACAGGCATTGAAGAACAAAACCCATAAAGCATTTTTCCAGAAACCTAGCTAGGACCCATTCGCCACTGGGCGAATGAGTCCTTAGTGAGGCCCAAAAAAGCAATTTTTGCAACAAGTATACAAAATTTTACCCTCTTAAAACCTACCTTTTGACTGGTATATATATATATATATTTTCTGATATTCATTTATGCATTATAACACTCATAATTGAGTGAAACTAGGAAGAATAGGTACATTGTTTCATCAACTCCATTTTGTTGGTGGACCACACCCCATTTTTCTTTGTTTCATTTTGGTGAACCCAACCTTTTGAACATTGTAGTTTCTTTTTTTACGAGTACCTTTCATCCTAGATTTAGAAATTGCACTCATTTACATTGAATTAGATCTCATTTAGGGTGTCTAGTTTGCATTCAAATTTTCATTGCATCTAGGGTTTTAGAACTACATTGTTTGCATTCCTTAAATATGAAAAAACATTAAAAAATTAGTCATCTTGCATATCATATACATCACATTAACTTGCATTTAAAAATTGAAACAAAATTGCATATCAAAATAGGTGTTGTAGGTCATCATTTTGTCATAATTTGCACTTGCATTTCACATTACATTTACATAAAACTTAAGTTGAGTCTTACTGTTACAAACTGAATCTGAAAATCATTGGAAAACACTAGAAAATATGCAAAAATCAGTTTCAAAACCCTAATCTAGGACCCGTTCGCCATAGGGGGAATGCATCCTTGATCAGGCCTTAATCTGCATTTTTGGAAATTAAAATATTTAGTTTTGTGCTTCTGTTTGCTGCTTTCAGATTTCTGTTTCAGTTTGTTGAGTTTCCATTTCATCAATTTCTTTATATGTAGCTTAATTTGGAACATTTAGTGCATTGTCTAATTTCAAATTTGCATTTACAAGATTTCATTTTCAGATTGTTGCATAATGTAATCAATAAATTACCTTGTTTGGAATTTGAAAATTACATTTACACATTATATTTTAGGTCATTGCATTGCATTTTATGCCTCTTTCCATCTTGGGTTCGCACACTAAGTTTGTAAAACTTGTATGAGTTTTACAACTTGGTTTCCTATTAGCAATACTATTGTGAGATGTATTTCGAGACTTATGTCACCTCATGATACACCAATTTCCATGGATCTCGAGTTCTCTAACTCTCTTTCTAATAGTGTTGATAATCAACCCCCTATGGATCATAGTATGCATACCTCATTTCCCATGACTTCCATACCTACAACCAATGTGCATAATGTCAAAAACACCATCCTACCATGACTAGTTGTAATCAAGATTTGGGGTGTACTCAAAGCCAAGGTGGAACTTCAATTCCCCCTTCTACAATACCCATTTCCATGCCTACATACACTAGTACTCAAGTTACCACAACCATTCAGCCTACCAGCAATGCCAACACTTCCTTAGGTATTTCCATAGGGAATCCTTCTAGCTTTGTGCATTCACATACAATATCTCCTCAACCATACTTCCTCATAAATTTACAATTCACTTTCCCTCCACATACATACACCACTCCACCTTATTCATCTCCACCTTAAAATAACAATGATGTCATCCTCAACACACTTATACAAACCATGTCATCCCTTAAACAACAAGTCACAACCCTAAATCAAAACAACAGTGGTCAACTTTCACAATACATCAAAACCAACTCATTATCCCTTGAGATATTGAGAGCAAAAATTCCATAAGGTATATAAGTTCCTAGATTTGAGAAATATGGCAGGAAAGGAGATCCTGTTAGCCATGTTTTTGCTTATACAACCCTATGTAGTGATTTCATCTTTGAGGATAAGCTCTTGGCTAAACTATTCCCTAGGTCATTAAAGGATACTACTTTAGAGTGGTTTTTCTCCTTGCTGAATAATTCAATTGGTTCATTCAATGAGCTTATTGATTCCTTTTACAACCACTTCCACATTCACATTGGTCCCAAGATGACCCTAGTTGATTTAATGGCATGCAAAAAAAAGGATGATGAGAAAGTGACTAATTTCATAGTGAGATATCAAATTTTTTATTCACAAATAAACATTAAGATTCTCAATGTCGACCTTCAATGAATGTTTATTGCTAATTTACAAAACAAAATCCAAAAAAAGCTTGAGATATTGAAATTCCCATCCTTCACACAATTATATACAACACTTCGTGATTATCAAAATTCGGCTTATAATCGTGATGTGAAAATTTTTTCTAGCTATCTTGAAAAGTTTGAATCTGAAACTCAAAATAGTTACCAACCTTTCAAGAAACAAAATAGGGGCTTTTTACAACTTAATTCCCCTCAACCAAATCAACAAGTTGATAACCAAGTGGCTGCCATAAAGATGACAAATTCATATGCCCTTGGGGATAGGAATAGAAAATTTACTCCTTTACCTGATACCCTTCACAATATCATGCTTCAACTTGTAGAAAAGAATATGCTTTCCTTACCTCCTGTTAGAGGTCCTGATCCTAATAAACCATTACCTACATGGTATAGACCAAATTCATATTTCCATTATCACCAACAAAATGGACATGATACAAAATATTGTAAGTGTCTTAAACATCTTGTGCAAGACCTCATTGATTCTAATCATCTTCTAATTGGAGGTGTGAATGATCAAGGTAATAAGTCTATAGCTCCTCCTAGCCAAAATTTTCAAATCTTTACAAATCCTATGCCGAAACATACTATTTCATTTGTCAAAGCTAGTGAAACAAAGAATGATGTGATGAATGCTGACACAAATGACAAAAACATAAAATATGACAATGAAGAAATGATTAAAACAGTGGCATTTATTGAGGCTAAACCTCATAAGGGCTCAACCAAAATGCCTTTTGATATTTATTTCTCACAAATATACATACTTAAACATTTACTTGATGGTCCTCTTTACATAGTTGGAAGAATCAATGACAATCTTAGTAATGGGATATTCATTGATCCCGTATGTGGAGAGAACATGATCACTGAAGAATTCCTATTTGTGAATGAACTCTATCAAGATACATATGACAAACCGAAAGCATGGATCAAAACACATAATGGTTTTTCTTGTCTTTCAGTGGGCTCAATAAATCTACCTTTAAAAGTCAAACCAAAAACATAAAATGTATCGTTCATCATCATCCCGTTGTTGGACAATTACGTGTGAAGTTAGGCTACCCATGTCGTCGCTCCATGAATGTCATCCCGTTGGTTATGCATAAATTTTTAAAGTTTCTCTTTGGAAATGATATATTTATTATGCATCATAGTGGCTTTGTGTCTTCTTGTGGGAACTTTTCATTGGATTTATTTTGGCCCGAGCCTATTGAACCTATTAGATCTTGTGAGGACTACTTTTTCAAATCATATCAAAAGTTTAAGGTGAATCGCATATCAGAATTATCCCTTAGAAACATGCCTCCACCCATGATTGAGTCACCTATCCTTAACAAACTGATGATTGAGAAAAAAACCCTTCCAAATATCCAAGAGCAACCTATTGCAAATCATCCTACCATTTCATATTGTTATCCTCTAATTCAACATGCTCAATTCTAGGGATAACACCTATGAAACTTGTTTGTTTTGTAGCCCACATACTCTAATCATGTAAAATGAGGAAAATTGCATTGGTCCTCATGTGTGGTCCCCCATCCTAAAAAATTCATTCTGAGCATTAATCTTTGTTAGTTTGTCGAAATTCACATTTTAAACCAAGTTGTGAAAATTTAGTTTTGGGAGTTAGAATTTTTTTTGCACATGTAGGAGTGTTGATTTTTAGCGCTTTTACATATTATATGTAGGAGCGCTAATTTTTAGTGCTCTTACATATTTCAGGCCCTAGTAATTTTCTAGCACATGTAGGAGTGAGGTTTTTTAGCACTTCTACATCTCAAACCACAAGTCACACGCAAAAGCTTTGTTTTTCACTGCTCTTACATATTTCACGCCTTTGTCATTTTTTGGAACATGTAGGAGCGGGGTTTTTTAGTGCTTCTACATCTCAAACCACAAGTCACATGTAGAAGCTTTGTTTTTCACTGCTCTTACATATTTTATGCAGAAGCTCTATTTTTCACCGCTCTTACATATTTCATGCCTTAGTCATTTTCTGGCACATGTAGGAGCGGGGTTTTTTAGTGCTTCTACATCTCAAACCACAAGTCACATGCAAAAGCTCTGTTTTTCACCACTCTTACATATTTCATGATTTAGTTATTTTCTGGCACATGTAGGAGCGAGGTTTTTTAGAGCTTCTACATCTCAAACCATAAGTCACATGCAGAAGCTCTGTTTTCACTGCTCTTACATATTTCATGCCTTAGTCATTTTTTGGCACATGTAGAAGCAAGATTTTTTAGCGCTTCTACATATCAAACCACAAGTCACATGTTTAAGCTCTGTTTTTCACCGCTCTTACATATTTCATGCAGAAGCTCTATTTTTCATCACTCTTACATATTTCATACCTTAGTCATTTTCTGGCACATGTAGGAGTGGGGTTTTTTAGCGCTTCTACATCTTAAGCCATAAGTCACATGCAAAAGCTCTATTTTTCACCACTCTTACATATTTCATGCCTTATTCATTTTCTAGAACATGTCGGAGTGGGGTTTTTTAGCGCTTCTACATCTCAAACCACAAGTCACATGTAGAAGCTCTGTTTTTCACCGCTCTTACATATTTCATGCAAAAGCTCTATTTTTCACCGCTCTTACATATGTCACATGTAGAAATTCTATTTTTCACTGCTTTTACATGAAACTACCCAAGTCCTTTAATATGCTGAAGCACTGATTTTTAGCGCCAAGAAGAATTTGAAGACGAAGCTTTCTCAATAGCTTCAATGAACAAAATGATGGATTTCCAACTTATTTTAGATTTGAAAGGCATCAGAAAGTCTTCAATCTCATTAGAGGATTTAATCTCAAGAATCCTTGTCATCTCCAAAGTACACTCCAATGCCAGAAAGTGATGAAGTGCATGCCATCATGAAGTTTTCATGGAGAAAGATGTTGAAGAGGGCCAAATTTTGCCTTAGATTAGATTTCCCAGTTTTAGCATTTTTCATGCTTTATGTAAATAAGTTTTGACATTTTACATGTCATTTTGCAAAATTTAATTACATGTAAAACAAATATGTTCTCCTACATTTATGGAAAACATTTTTGAATAAGTCAACTAGTTAGGATTTTCCTAGATTAGCTCTCCTCTCCCATCTATAAATAAGAGAGGATTTTATTGTAATTGTTACCTTTGTCTTTTGCAATGAAGTGATGCCCACTTCTGAAGCAAATATTGAAACTTTGAGTTCAATTTTGTGAATCTAATTTTGATTAATAAAGAAGTGAAGTTGAATACCAAACTTTGTGTTGGGAACAATTATCTTATGGTTTGATTGAATTGACAATATTAAGTAATTGAGATTGAAAGGGATTTTTAGTAAATTTGTGTAAACTTTGAGTTACACCTATTACTTGAAATTGCGATATCGATGATACTATTGGTGAATTATCTATAAGAATTTGTGCTTAGATTTATCCATGTTGATCATGGAATTTATTGTGGAGTATATAGAAGACTTTGTGCTTCTGTTACAATGTCGGTTACTATCTTGAAGGATTCATTACCGGAAACTACGGAACAACTTTGTGCCTCCATGAGATTTTATTATTTGTTACTTATCATTATCATGCTAGTATTCCTAGGCTTTTCTTTGATAGGATAGGAATATTGGAATTACTGTTTAATTTTAGTTTGAAGTTGTATTGCATCTAGAAGTTAAAATTGTGAAACATTGTAAAATATATTCTCTGAAAAAAGAGAGAATCATGAATGTGACACACCCCCATATCATTATTGTAGTGTACATTATTGTGAATATTTAATTGGTTTTCCTTAGTTTCAATAAGTAGTAAGAAGGGCACCTTCCATTTCCGAGAGGAGAGATGCTATCTCACATAACTATGGTTGAAATCAAGGTTTTGTAATCTATTAAAAGAGATTACAAAATTTTCACCCAACACATATAAGAGACCGTGAGATAATCAAAACAATCCCATTGTGCCTCCTAAGATCAAAAAAGTTTACAAAGCCAAAGAGAAAATGGTTGAACAACCTCCTATGGTTCCTTCTATTCCTCCCCTAAAAGAAGAAAAGAAAACTATGGTTGATAAGCCTTCTCCTACACAAACATAAATTGACAACATATTGAAACAAAATTGAAATGCTAGAGAGCATAGGCGTAGATCTCATGCTATCGCTCGTATGTTACAAAATCAAGAAGAAAAGAGCAACAAAAAAAATAAAAATCCTAACTTTTCTGAAGCAATGCATGATTCTATACCCTCGCCACAACGTAAACAAGAACTTTCTAGAGATATTATCATTCAACCTCTTGTTGTGATTAATTTAGATGATGACATCGATATTTCAAAGATTGATGAACAAATGCATAATGAGTTGAATTCATTGTTTTCATTTTTTGTGAACTTAAATGACAAATCTCCTAACAAGAGTGTTAAACTTCGTATGTGTCCTAGTTAAACACTTGATGTTGTCCCTTTGGCTATTTTTCCACCTTTCATATATACTAATAAAGATTGGGATGCAGATGACCTACTATAGGTTGACTCGCATATTCCTTGTTAGTCCTTTGAATTGTTTTCTTTTCATGTGATTGCATGTGCGTAATGTGATCCCCCGTGTTGTTTCGTTTGATGTATCTCTCTCTCTCTCTCTCTCTCTCTCTCTTTTTGTGAATTCCTCTATATGTATCTACATTATTCTCTATGTCGTAAACATTTTATCTTTTTCACTTGTCTTGTGTTTTCCTTTCAAGGATGATGCAAGGCATCAAGACATTTAGTTCTCTTCCATGTTGACTCGAAAGGATTTTTCTTTGTTTTCAATCTTTATGTGTCATTTTTCTAGTTCTATGAGTATTTAGGGAATGATGACATTTCCAAGCTCTATGATAACATTGTACAAAAGATATACTAACCTTGAATCCATAGACCCCTTATTTATTTTTGGGGGAAACCACTCCCTCCTTTTTCATGACATAGCTTTATTTCGAAAACATATGACTTGGCATAGGGTTTTTCGAGGAAAAATATCATGTATTAGAAGTAAAAATTGGAAACTTTAAAGCAATTGCTCATTTTCTCATAGAAATGGTGTTAGAAACCACTTTAAAGTGGGGGCATACATCGATGATCTTTCAAAAAAATTCATGTTTCATTGTGCAATTTTATTTTTTCTTGTAATGTGTCCTTTTCTTGGTGGTGTCATTGGGTTTGATGTCCTCCAAGAGTTCGATATTTCTTAGCGTACAACTTTCCTCTTAGTGGCTTGATGTGACACTCTGCACTCCCTAAGTTGTGAAAATTTTACTCTTGAGTTGTCCTCTCTTGGAGACATTAGGCACGATGATCCCTAAGAAGAAGACCTTACAAGAACGAAGTGAAATCCCTTTGAACAAAAACCTATATACAAAATGTTCATAAGTGTTTGGCATAACACAACTTGCTAACCTTGTGAAGATCAAAACCCTAATTCAAGGCCACCTAGCATAACACACCTTTCTTGCCTATGGAACCTTGTCATGTGCATGGGTACTTAGCATAACACACCATGTTAAGCATGAAGTGAGAATTTGATTGGCACCCTATCGAAGTTATCAAAGGGATAGCTTTGGTATGGTAAGTACAATGAGAGCCAACACACATGCATGAATTTCTCACTAAACCACCTTCCTGAGGGATACTCACCTAGTAGACGACCTGAGGTTCCACTACCCTGGAGTGAGCACGTGTCATTTGCATAATAGACATCGAGTTTTGCTTGTGAATGTTCTTGGAAAAACAACTGAGACGTGTTCTACATCACGTTGGATAGTCGAGGCTTGATCCCCCCCTTCTCTTGGACAAACAACATAGGTGTGTTTCACATCACGCTAGACAGTCGAGGCTTGATCCACTTCCCTTTTCTTCTTGGTCTTTGATGTTGTATGATTGTGTATCTTTGTCATTGTTGCATACATAAGTGTCTTGAATGTCTACTTTAGTGTGAGTTTGACATGGGGTCATACTCTCACTAAAGTGGGGGAAAAATGTAGTGTCAAAAAAATTATCTCTTTTTCACACTTAATTTGGGAACAAGTAATATTAAAATGAGCTTAATTATGCCTCAATTTAGTGTTGTAATGTGTTTTACACATTCACATTAAGTTTAGGACCCTTCTTAATAAAATGGACTTAATTGTGCCTTATTTAGGGTGTTGTAAAGTGTATCTTTACACTTTCACACTAATCTAGGGTTTTATTAATTAATTGAGGTTAATTTGAGCTTAATTGACCCCTTTAATTCAAATCCAAGCCTAATTAATTACATATTTCAAGGGATGAAGCCCGACATTCATAAATGATATTACACAAAACTTAATTTTTGAATGTGTGTGTCCTAGGTTACTGATCTAGGACCCATTCGCCACCTGGCGAATGGGTCCTTACTAGGTCGTAGGACCCTATCTCTACATAAAATTTAACATCCCCCGAAGTGTGTCCTAGTTAAGTATGCTAGGACCCATTCACCAAATGGTGAATGGGTCCTCACTTAACCCTAGGACCCCCCTTGGGATATGTTTTTGGTAGTGTTTTAATGATTTCATATCCTAGATTTGATGTCGGCTTGTGATATTTGAATTTTAGGATTCAATGATAAGTTATGTATAAATACTAGGTTATTTCACATAGTTTCATCTAAGCAATCCTAGCAATTTGGATTCAAGCATCCTAAGATTTCACAAGAGCATTATAGAGTATTCAAGAGCATATTATTGAAGTTTATTACAACATTCAAAGATATCAATCATCATGTCAAAGTCACGCATGTTGTTGAGCTGATGTGATGATGTAGCATTGGTGATCAAGTTCAAGTGTTCAAAGCCATTACCTTATGTCAATTTCATGATCAAGATCTACACTCATTGAGGCCATTTCATTCTAATTTTTAGATTTGTACTCCAAGGTTTTAACTAAGGTGTGGTGAGTTGTGACATTGTATTTTGTTCATTCATCATTCCTTTATGCATTGTTTCATTCCAAGGTTTAATTACCAAAATAAGGTTTTGTTGTGACCTTTTCACACATCACCCCATTCAAAATGGGGACCCCCTAATTTTTGCTCCATTTGGGTCTTTTGGGTTGGGTTTTTGGTCTGTCTCTCTCTGTCGGTTCTTTTGTTTGGTGATGTACTTGTCATTTGACCTAGATTCAAATTTTGGCTAAGTCTGGAGGGCTTTCTAATGAATTAGGGTTTACAATATTCAGACAATTTTGAGGTCAAATTGAGTTGGCTAATCAAATTTTGAGCTAAGCACTACTATTAAGATGCTTCGAGCAGACTCCCACTGAATTTTCACTAAAATATGATAACTTGCTATTTTTAGTAAGTACCAATTTGAGGCCTATTTTCTTGGGATTTTCTGATTTTGACAATTGCATTGCACATAGAAATCTATGAGCTACCTGCTTGCAAAATTTGAGTTGAAACAAACAACTTACTATTTTTTAGCAGTTTTTCCTTTGAGGGTCATTTTTTAGGGTTTGCATGCATGTCTGGAGATTCTTTGTGGGTTTTTCGAGACCTTCACAGTGATATAGCATGCAAAATGAGATGATGACTTTCAATGATTCAGGCTTCAGAGGCTAATTTTAGGGTTTGCATGCAAGATTTCTCAGTGCATGTTTGCATAATATTTTTGGGTTTTTTGAGAGCTTTGCAACAGGGTAACATGCAAGCAGAGTTGATCACTTTTTAGAAACTTGCTATTTTTAGCCAATGCTTGCAAGTTGATATTTTTTCTGGGTTTTTTGAGATCTCTCAAGCGATGTGACATGAAAACTCATCCAACAACTGATTGATCAATTTTTAGACACTTACTATTTTTAGCAGGATCACTCTTGCAACTTCCCAACACTTCAACATTAGAAACACATCAACATGCAACTGTAACGGGATCAAACAAAGACCATTTGAGCAACATGCAAGTTAGATTAGGGTTTCCAACTTCAGGACCCAAAATGAGGGGTCAAACACCAGAATTTCCAAAAACCAAGGTATCCCATCACGATTAGTATCTTCCAAAGAACCCACTGGTAAAATTTGAAGGTGATTTGAGCACTTACTATTTATAGTAAGGCCCTTCTCAAATAGGGCTATAAATAGCAGGTTAGCACAAGGCACCAGTGCGAGCAAGTCAAGCAAGTGATGAGGACCCCATGGAGTGAATTTCAGATCAAGCGGAGTTGTAGAGGTTCAAAAATCAAGCACTTACTATTTTTAGCAGGTCCATGCAGAGGAATTAGGGTTTTCTGAAAAGTAGGGTGAAGCACGAGGGTCACCTAGAAGTAACATCATGTCATGATCAACATCCTTTAGGCAATCGACACATGAAATTTGAGCTCATTCTAAACAATTACTATTTTTAGTAAGTTGCTAAATATAGCAGGTACATGCAGGCATCAGGCGCCAACAACTCAGTCACGTCACAAGGATCGAGGCAAAGTGAAAATCAAGCCTTCTGGAGCTAGAAATCAGCTTGAAATGCAAAAGTTGCAAGACTTTCTAAAAATAGAAAGCTAGGGCAAGTTGAGGGCATCATGAATAATTCACCCTAAGTCAGACAAAAAAGCTGGAAAATTCATCTAAGTTTGGAAAAATGGAAGCTTTACATGCCAAATCTACCCTAGAAGCTTGAAGAGCCATGAAAAATTCACTAAGTCTGAGAAATTTGAAGTCCAGCATGCCGAATGCCCTTAGCTTGAGAGGCTGAATTGAAAATTTTGTCTAAGTCCTCAAAACTTGAAGCTTGACCCTTGAAAAGCACCTTAGTAACTTGAAGATGGATGGAAATTCTTCTAAGTGATGCAAATTGGAAGCTCACCCATGGAAATGTGCCCTTGGAAGGTTGGAGTGCTGAAATTTTTTCTAAGTATGAGAAAATGAAAGCTCCTACCCTCATATGCACCCTAACAAAGAAGGAGAGTTGATAAAATTCTCTAAGTGTTGAAAATTTGAAGTAGGCCTAGCCAAATGCACCTAAACTTGCATGGGGAACTTAGAAAAATGTCTAAGTAATTGAAATTTGAAGCTACCACCCTTGAATGCACCCTTGGAAGAAGATGGTATTGAAAATTTTCCTCTAAGTGTCCAAAACTTGAAGTAAGGACCTCTATATGTGCCTAAGATGAAGATGCCATGGAGAAAACATTCTAAGTATTTGAAATTTGAAGCTCTCAACTCCATATGCACCCAACTAGAAGAGAAGCTCCAAAAAACATTCTAAGTATTGAAAATTGGAAGCTCAAGGTCTCATATGCGCCCCATACTTGGAGAGAAAGTTAGAAATTTTAACTAAGTGTTATAAAATTGGAGTAGCTACCCATAAATGCACCTAGCCTTGAAGGAGGTGAGTTGAAAATATTCTAAGGGTTGAAAATTGATAGTAACACCCAGCAAATGCGCCTCAAGAAGCTTGAAGGCATGGGAAATTTTCAAAGGAAAGAAAATTGAAAGTAGCACCCAACAAATGCACCTTAACTCAAGAGGAAGTGTGGAGAATTTTCTAAGGAAAATAAACTAAAAGTATCAAGGGTGAAATGCGCCTTCACTTGGAGATGGAGTTTGAAATTTTTTCTAAGTGTGGTAAACTTAAAGCTCCTACCCCCAAATGCGCCTACCTCAAGGAGCTGATTGAAAATTCTTCCAAGTATCACAAAATGAAAGTAGAGGAGGTCATATGCACCCAAGGAGAAGAGAGGGTGATATAAATCTAAGGCAATAAATTGGAAGTAACACCTCCTAAATGCGCCCTTGCAAGTTGAGGAAGCAAGAAAATGTTTAAGTATTGGAAAATGAAACTACAAGGGGTCATATGTGCCTAAGAGCTGAGGGGGAAGTTTGATATTTTCTAAGTGTTATAAACTTGAAGCAAGCCCCTTCAAATGTGTCGTACCTTGCATGGATACTTGGAAATTTTTCTAAGTGTTATAAACTAAAGCAAGCACACCAAAATGCGCCCAACTTGAAGGTGAGAGATAAAAAATTTCTAAGTGTGAAACTAGAAGCTTGAAGGATTAAATGCGCCCTTGAAGAGGAAATCTATGAAAATTCAACTAAGGCAAGTAAAGTGAAAGCTTGGCTACCTAAGTGCGCCTTAACAATATGGATGAGTTTAGGAATTTGACTAAGTCATTCAAAATGAAAGCTTAAGGCTTCAGATGCACCCCCAACCAAGAAGCAACTTGAAATTATTTTAAGTGTGGAAAATCAAACCTTAAGGGATCTTATATGCCTAGAGTGCAAAGATGATGAAAAATTCAATAAGCCCTCAAAAATGGAAGCTCTCACCCTCATTTGCGCCTACCATGAAGTTTGAAATTTTTCTAAGTGAGAAATGAAGGTTGGCTTAGTGAAATATGCCCAAGGCTAGAGAAGTGAATAAATTTTAATTAAAATTTCCCCAGGTTGAAAAATTAAATGTCCCCCTTTGTGTTGACACATGATTTTTTTTAAAAGTTGAGAAATATTTACTAAGGGGGAAATATTTTGGGAGGTCTTGAAAAATGTTCTGAGGGGAAAATAATTTTTCCTTATGATTTTAAAATGTTGGAGTTTACGATTGATGAAATTTCTCCAGGAAAAATATAAATGTTTTTCTAAGGTGCTGAAGAATGAAATGAATAAAATTTCTCAAATGTAATAAAATTCTCCTAAGGCGTTGAGATTAAATTTCAATGAGAAGCACGCCATTGTTCAAGGATGATATTTTTTTAATGCTGGAGTAGTTTTAATAAATTTCTCAAAAATGTTTCAATCAACTAAGAGTTACATGCAGTCAAGGAGGGAAATTTCAAAATTCTAATGAGGAAGGAATCTCCAACAATAGTAAATTTTTATGACAACTCTATGACGACTACACATAATCTTTGTGACAACTCGCCAGTCATCTGTCCTTAATTGGAAATCTTCTAAGCAGTGGGGGAGTGAATTAATGGCAACTACTAAACTAGTTGTCCCCTCTCAATTATATAAACTCTGAAGCTATTCATTTTTCTTCACAAGTTGCAGAGTTGAGATTTTGAGAGTGTTGAAGTGTTGAAGCTAAAAGTGGCTGCTGAGTGAGTGAGAAATTTATGAGCTGAGTGAATTATTTTTTTTCTAAGTGCTGAAGTGTGAATTGTGAGAGTGCTGAAGTTGAAGCGAATGAGTGCTGAGAAGGAGAAAATTCTGAAGTGCGGGAGTTGAGTTGAATTTTTCTGAGTGCTGAAAGTGATATTGCTGAAAGTTGCTGAAGCTTGAAGTTTGAATTTTGAAGTCAGAAATCTTGAGGTTTGGAGTTGGTGGTTTAGTGTTGAATATTTTCATTTTCAAAGCTAACTCCATATGCCAGCCATCTCATAGTAATTTTATTTTCTAAGTTAGAATTGTAATACTTGAATTTTGTTTTGCAGATGGCTGAGGTTCGAAGAGGAGATGTCAGAACAAGCAAAGCTGCAGGCAGAGCTGGGAATGTTGAAGCAGGCAAAAAGAATGCCTCCAGGTAGGCCATCATCAAGCAGTTGAAGAATTTTTTTCTTCCTGAGTTGAAGTTCATGTCAAAGCTAGGAGGTTTGACTGATACCAACCTTGGTTCATTCAACCTCGAGGCATTCAAAAGGAGAATATACGGGTAGGGTGGTCATCCTCCATCAGTGACATCACACAACATCGTGAGGAGTGGATTGTATGTAGCTGCTGGTTTTCCACCAACAATTCGATGTCCTGAGTTGATAATGGAATGTGCAAACTACTATAGGCCAGACCACCGAACAATTGTTTCTTCAGAAGGCAAGTTGCTGGCTAACTTTACACCTGAAGCTATTGGAAAGGCATTCAGGATTCTAGCTATGGAGAGAATGTTGTACAAGTCAAAGGAAATGGCTAATAAAATGTACGCCTCATCTTTCGATAGGTGTGCAAATAGAACTAACACATCATGGATGAGGAAGCCAAAGCCTCCTAGTGCCAAGTTGCCTAAGAAGATCATCTCAGAGGAGTTGAAACAAGAGTATTGTGATTTAATCATGATGCTCAACCGCGTGGATGGCAGCCCACAGGTGTACACTTTTGAGCCTTGGATGTTTTTCTACATCAATGTGGTGTTGGAAGGGAAAGAGTATGTAGATTGGGCAAGAATGATCAACAACAACATAGATGAACAATTCAGAAGTTTAAGGAGAATGAAGACATTTTATATGAGCTCGTATGTCATCTATATGCTAGCTCAGATGATGAAGTATAAGGGACTGACATACCAGGAGCTAATTGGATGTGGTTCCGGTCAATTTAAAATCCATGAAGCTTATAGATAGCTGCATCTGACAAATACCCCTAGCTTCAATAGAGTGAACAATGCTTTCACTATGCACATCATGAGGACTCTTCAATGAAGAACACAACAAAGAATATCCAAGGATGCACAAAAGTTGATTGAAGAGTATGGGTATTGGTTTATCCAGTTCCTAAATTTCACTTACATAAGGTTGTCGAGGTTCCATTCATATGCCTACCGATTTCCAAGGTACCCCACATACAGGATGGTAATGCTTGAAGCGTCTAGGAAAATCATGGCCTACAACAAAATCATAAGGAAAAAGAAGAAAGGAGGATTGCACTTCCCTATTGGTATGGGAAATTCACTTGAAGAGTGTCCTTCTTTGTAGGTATCCAAGGAAGTAGAGGAGGAGTTACAATTCTATCACCTCACTCTACACACCAACTAATAGGATTTTGATCCTCAAAGGAATATTGGGGTGATACAAGGTGAAGAATATCGACACAAGGCTCACGTAGAATATTTTTGGGCGAATGTAGAAGATGAGGCCGAGATCAGAAGGAGGATGTTCTCCAGATTACCTCTGAAATTGATCAGAGAATGTGAGGTTGTCCAAGTTCTAGACCAGGTGGATGAGGATTCCAACATTATTCACCCAGATTATGAGTCAATAAAGGATACGCCAATTCCACCACCTGATTGGGTGGAACCAGAGATCACGAACTTGGACGCATTGTCTATGCCGGTCTTAACATTCACAAGGAGCTGGGTGGATGGACATATTCATAGGCTTAAGATAAAATCCATTGCCCTCACATACAACCTCATGGGCGATCAAAGGCCACTAATATCAATAAAGAAGAGAAAATAGGCCACCCAAGCTACAGAGCCACAAGAGGAGGAACTAGTTCAGCCTGAGCCTCAGAGGACGAAGGAAGCATCACCTACACAGCTATTGGCTCACTCTTCTAGCGTATAAGAAGTTTCAATCTTTGTAAGTCAGAGGGTTAGAGTGAATGAAGAGAAAGAAATGGAAGAAGTCAACCAACCATTTCCTAGGGAGCCAACCTGATAGTCAGAGTGCTAATGCTCCTAGGAGTCCCAACCAACCGGATGAAGATGAGGAAATAGAAGCAAAAACTCACCTGAATCATGCAATCGAGGCAACCTTTGAAGATGAGAACACTACGAAGCTTGAAGTTTGGGGTCTTGAGGAGGATAGTCAACACATGGAAATGGATGAGCCTAAACTGAATGTTGTTGAAGAGGAAGTTCATGAGGTAGAAGCAATGAAAGAGAAACCACTTGTCATCTTTAGCGCTCAACAAAATGTCCCAAATTGGGTCACAAGTGCAACAAGAAGAGATCAAGAGGATGACACCGACCCAACAATAGAGATGGAAGATCTCCTTAACAAAATAAGCGGGTCACCTAAGAGGAAAAGAGCCAGAAAATACTCCAGGATGGAGACATACGAGTCTGGTTCTCGCACTCTTCATGTTGCGGTTCTGAGGGAAGAATGTGATCTAGATGAAGCAATGCATGAAAATTACACGATCACTATAGTTGAATTGGGGCGCCCTACTGGAGCACAAGTGATTGAGGAAGCTGAAAACTCCTTCTAGGCATTAAAGGATAGACTACTTCGAAAGGGAGAAAAATACAAGAGGCTGAAAAGGGAGCATACAATGTTAGTTGGGTATGTGCAACATCTAGCACGTCCATGTGGTCAGGAGAACCCAATGGTAGAACTTCCAACTGAGCTTCCATGGGAATCTATTAGCGGGATCAAGAGATGAAGAAGGCAATTCATGAAGGAGACAAGTGGCTTGGCGGTGTTCGTGCTAAGGCTGAGAGATTTATTGAAGATCTTGTCTCCTCTTTCCAACATGATTCCAGCATCCTCTCCTGTATGGAGAACATTGACAGGCATGGAGTGATACTCACATATTTCAGGATAAGACTATCCCTTGCCTAGCTGCTCTGATGCATATGCTAGTGCAAAATTTGATTGAAGGAGGGGTAATTCAGGCTGGAGACAGATATGATTTTATAGGCTGGTATTCCACAACATTCATCAGCTGAGGTTTCTTTGACATAGCAAGGACAGAGTCAGTCAAGATCAGGAAGGCCATGGGAAACATTCAAGAGGGAATTTTCAACACGCCGGAGGCATTGTTCACAAAACGGCTAACTCTTGAGGAGGTGAGGGTGGATGGATTGAAGGGCAGATTGCAACCATTCTTCTATGAGATGAGAGTATTTGCTCAGGTGGACTATGAAAATATCTCCATGTTCTATGATATTATTCAAAGCACACAAGAATCCATCGAGGCCTAGAGAAAATCTTGTATCCAGCAGGTGCAAACAATTGCCATCCTCGATTATTAGCTTAATCTTACCCCAGCCATTTCTAAACAAGAGGTTGATGCAGTGCTGGCCCGATTTGTTGCTTTCACGGTCAGAGAAAAGAACAATGGGAACATGATCCTAGATGAGAATCTTTTGGAAGGATAGTGGGCATTAATTTCCCATAGTGGTCAAAGGAGGAATCTGCCATTTTTGTGCTCATTAATTGAACCACTCCACCTTCTGGTAGTTACTAGGGAAGAATCTAGTCTAGGGCATGTGTGGCTCGATCTGAGCCATCCATTGTAATTTAATCTGGACCGTCCATTGAGATTGGCCAGCTAGGTACTCCCCCTCATTTGTATATTATTAGATTAGAGATCAGAGAATAGAGCATAGAGAGGCAGTTTAGAGTTAGCATAGTTTCATTGCATAGCATAGTTTGAAGATGGAAAGTTTTCCCTTGAGAACTTTGTAAGGAATTGTTGTGAAAACTATCATAATAAAAAGAGTTTCATTGATGATGATTTTGTCTTTTGTTATGAGTAGCTATCAAGATTTCTTCATCCTTCTACTTCAAGTAGGACTTAAATTAGAGTAATTTTCATTTTCATGCAAGTAGTTGATTGTGGATTGTGGTGTTTGATTAAAGTAACTTTGTCTAATCCATACCACTAGCAAGCTTACTAATGGTAAGTTTTCCTTGTGTGGTCAATTGGAACACTTTTCAAACTTAACTTCGATTGCAATTCATGTGTTTGTATGCGTTGTCCAGATGGTATTTGCATGTTGAATTGTAATATGAATACCTTTCATTTCTCCCTTGAAGATTGCACCAACTTTGTTAAAGCTATCCAACGTGAGGCAAGACAAAGTCCGGTTGAAGTCTGTTGAAGTCAAGCCCCGCACATCTTGCACTTAGACTAGGACATAAATCTTCTAAACCCTACACTCATTTAAATTCTGCACAATTCTGGTTAGTATAGGAAGCTCGTACCTTATCACTAAATCATCCACAATTCACGAAAATCCCCTTTCAATCATTAACCTACTATTAGCTACAAACCCCTGAACAATTGTGTAAGTCCCCTTGTGAAAACAACAAATCACATTGAACCAACTGAGGGTATTCTATTGCATTATCAGAACCTTGGAGTTAAATGTACGATCTCTCTTGCAATCTTAGCGTACGAAATACTTTGATCAAGAGAGAATGGAGTAGCCTTCAGATACTTTGTTCTGCTGATTGGTGTGGTCACAAAAATCACATCAACAGGTTTGACCAAGGAAAATCCATATCCTCTAACAAAACAACATTTTTCTTTCCTTTGATGTGTGATTGCAGGTTTTAGGTTGAAGATCTATTGGAAAGAAAAAGTTGTCAAAGTTGCAAAGTTGTCCAAGTTGTCACCTTTCTTGCAAGATCATAGAAACTATGCTACCAAATTTATTTTTGGGTTTCTAACAGTCTCCAACTAGGATTTTGGAGTGCAAACATTGAAGAACAAAACCTAGAAAGCATTTTTCCAGAACCCTAGCCAGGACCCATTCCCCACTGGTGAACGAGTCCTCAATGAGGCCCAAAAAATCACTTTTTCCAATAGGTACACAACATTTAACCCTCTTAAAACCCACCTTTTGACTGGTATATCAGTTAGGTTTGTTTTCTGATATTCATTTATGCATTATAGAACTCATAATTGAGTGAAACTAAGAATAAGTACATTGGTTCATCAACTCCATTTTGTTGGTTGACCACACCCCATTTTTCTATGTTTCAATATGATTAATGAGATATGAAAATATTATTAATGACCTTATGTGATGTGTGTTGTTACACTTACACCTTATTTAGAGATGATTGCAAGTAGTAGGGATACTTGTCCATCATCATAGTTGGTGTTGAGAACCAAGGAAAATGATGAGACCTATATTCTAGTATGGAATACACTGACATTTCCTTTTCTAGTTGCAATGCACTTAATGGTGAGTGTTAGTGAACCAAGTAATGAGAATATATATGTAGTATTGTTGCATACACTTCCTATTGCTATTTTTTCACTATGCATGTGTGATTCAATCATTGTATACTTGTGTAAAAATAGCCTTAGGTATTGTGCATGATATATTTATGCCCTTGCATTTGATGACAAGTAGTATGGGATGCTTGTCATCATAAGTGACAATGGATTATGAAAATGGATGGGACCCATAGTGCAGTATGGGATGCATTGAAATTCCTTTTATGAATGGGATGTACTTATGTGCTTATGTGCTAGTGAACTAGGAGAAAGAAAAGATTCTTGCAATAAAGTTGCAATTACTTCCTTTTGCTAGCTTCTTGCTATGTGTACTTGTGAGGTTGTTTAGTTATTTATATTATGTATATGTATTAGATGATTGAGCTAGTCACATTATGTATATGTGATGATTGCACCAATTATCACATTGTTTACATTTGATATAACTGTGAATTATTCACATTGTGTATATGTGGCATATGCCTAAGCTAGTCTTCATGTGTACTTGTGATGTGGGTATAAGCTAGTTACTTTATGTATAGTTGATGTATGCTTGAGCTAACCCCCATGTGTACCTATGTGGTGCTTAAGACCTACATAAATGTGACACAAGCAAAATTTATCCATGTTGTGATGTATACTTGAGCCATCACTATGAGAATAGGTGATGTTGGAATGATATAGTCCTTGTGTGGTTTGGTGTCTATTTGTACACTAATGTCGACATGGAGCCAACACTTTATTGGAATGTGTTTATTATCATTTTATTGTAATTGGATTAATTGAAAGTATAAGCTCAATGACTAGTTGTGGTTTAAAAGTGAGGTGAAGACCTCATCCTAGATGTGAAGATATAATTTCACTATTACTAGTGTATGAATTACAAAACCTCTTATTCCCACAAAGGATACTTCGTAGGGACATTATGAGTGAATCCTCAAGATTTATGGTATGGGTCTAGAAATGACCATAACATTAAGAGCTTATCACTTTCTAGTGTGAGTAGTGGACTAGAGTTGTCACCACAAATATAGTTAGAGAAGTTATGAAGTTAAAACTTCTAAATTATATGAAAGATGCTTGGTCAATTAAGTTGGTACTTATTGTGAATTGAAACACAAAAAAATGTAGTAACCAATGGGAAGTTATTTCAAGGATCTCATTAATATTTTAATTGATGTATTTGAGAGGGAAAGTGGGGCTTTGGAATTTGTTCCTTGTTGATGCTATATATTGAGCTTTTTGGTTGCCTTTGAGACCTTTGCTAGTTTATTCAATCTTTCCTATCATGTTTTAAGTCTTATGTTTAGCTATAGGATTCAAGAATGAAAACCCTTAGATTCTAAATATTAAAGGATGAAACCCCTTTAATGTCATGAAAATTAGAGGATGAAAACTCTTTGATATCTTGACGATGATCTTACATAGAACTTGTATTTGTACTTCCAAGATTTGTTTATATTTCATGTATATTTTGATATTTGTAACAAGTTATGTATTTCTAAAGCTTGAACATAGTGTTAAGGCATATATGGTCGGGGAATCTTTATTCATACTTGTGTAATTCTTTGAAACTTTAGCATACTTATGTTATTGTGCAAACCACTAGTACATCTTTCCACCACAATAATGTGTTCCACTTTTTAGCCTAAGTGAAATATTCAAAATAAAAAAATTCCAATGTGTATCAATTATAGGGAACAAATGGCTAAGAATTTAAAGATGATGCAAACTAATGAGTTGTGACATTTTCTATGTTGATTCAAACTATAATATGTTTTTAATTTTTTTTGAAGAATTTTTTTTATCATTTAAAAAAAAAAATTAATCATTTTTTAAAATTATTGAATGACATTATTCCATAATACATAAATTTCACTACAAATAAAAAATTTCCACGATTGATTGGAAATAAACTAAGAACCCCGTTATCTAATGCATGCATATTTTTTGGTATTTTTTTATTAAATATTATTTATTATTAATCTTTGAATTATTACTAACAAAAATTTCAGACCTATATTATTCCATAACACATTTCTCTTAGCATATATATCAAAATTATTTTTTCCTTTTTTTATTGAAACAAGGAAATCAATGTGGAGTGTAATGCATTTTTTTGAGATTTGTCTAACAATGTTATCTTTCTTAGCATCTTGAATAGAAGTAATAATTTATTCATTATAAAACAAACATATTAAAAGAACATAATACATTACAATTTTTTGAAAGCTAATACTAAGGGCTAAATACTTACTAAATGGTATTTCTGAATGACTTCATTTGATCCCCCAAAAACTGAACTAAATTTATTTTTTGTCAACATTTTGATAGGTGTGGAAGAGACTCCATCAAGGGATTGATTTAAGCCTTAGGGGGGATTTGATCCAAGGGGATGAAAATTAACCCCCTTAGATAGAACCCCTCTAGACTTGAACCATTATTTTTTCTAAAATATATGATCTTAAACAAAATTAGGATGTTTGATAAGTGGAACAAATTATTGTCAGATCAAACTTTGAGCATTGTTGTGTGTGTGTGTATAATCCATCCACCATATACTCTCACATTGAACTCATGGGATCTAGGTGATCAAAGAGTGATGAATATTAATGTTAACTCACCATATGCTCTCACTTTTCCCTCTCAAGATCTTGGTGATCAAAATGTAATAAATATTTTATATATTTTTTTAAGAATATTATGTACATGTTTGCTATATTTTTTTTGGGTGTGGATGTTAGAGAGATGGTCTTGAGGGGAAATGGCTCTATAAAGCCAATTCTATCATAGTAACAATAGTCGTGAATAATCCTAAGTAAATAATACTATATTTGTGTCATTCTCTAAAAATATGGTGTAGTTTTATTTGATATGGTATCAAAGCTCCATTCTTTGAGGGAGAATAAGTAATCATAGTGGTCACATGAGGTAGTTTTCATAAAATATGCAAATTGTTTTGTGAATAATATTTTGGGAAGTTACTGGTGGTTACAAATCACAAGATTCTATGTGTTAGAGTAAATTACATTTACCCGCTTAAGTTTACTTAGAACATTTCATTTAGATTAGTTATGCATTTAATTATTTTTGAGTAGTTTTTCTCGTGTTGGGAAGTTTCTCACCCATCATCTATTTCATGGATTTAAAAGCCTATACCATATGTAGGTTAATCATCTCTTTCTATTCACTCATTTGGTGAAATGGCAGTGTTGTCTCTCTCGTTTCTTGTGAAGGTTTTCTGCAGTTGATATTTCTTGGATTATTCACTTTGAACCCCATTTCAGTCTCTAGATATTGTTCAGGATTAGTTTCCTATGGTACATTATTTTTCACCTTCTGTTGTGATTGGGCATGTTCCTGATTGGTTTATGACATCATTTTCCAAGGTCTTGGCAACACATGAGCAGATTTCAAAGACACCATCATACATTTTCATGCTTCTTTCTTTCAATTCCTACTTGGAATGGGAAGTATACCTGCATTTGTATTTGGTTTCGTTTATTCCGAAAGGGATACAAGTTGCTTGTCGACGATGGATCATGTTTTGTCTTCAAGCACTTACCATTTTTGCAGGTGATTACACATTGTGGGGGGCCTATATAGTCTCTCTCTTTCCCTCTTATGGGGGGCCTGTTGATTGTATATAAATGATCTATGTAGTCCTTGGGGGTGTGATTGATTCCTCCATCCATGCATCATTTCTTGTTTTCTTTTATCTCTTTTGGAGAGGGGTTTTTTCCCACATGGTTTTTCTCCTTTTCTCCGGTTGTGAAATATTTCTTTTGAATTGTAAATGGGTACCTAACATGGTTGTGTAGTCGGGACCCATATTGCATCTTCATTTTTTGCATAATAATTCTCCCTAAGTTGCACTTAAGGGGGGGTGTTAGAGTAAATTACATTTACCCGCTTAAGTTTACTTAGGACATTGCATTTAGATTAGTTATGCATTTAATTATTTTCAGGTATTTTTTCCCAAGTTGGGAAGTTTCTCACCCATCATCTATTTCATAGCTTCAAAATCCTGTACCATATGTAGCTTAATCATCTCTTTCTATTCACTCCTTATTTGGTGAAGTGGCAGTGTTGTCTCTCTCGTTTCTTGTGAAGGTTTTTTGTAGTTGATATTTCTTGGGTTATTCTTTCTATCACTATGTAACTCTATAGAGTATGTTTGAAGTGAGGACTATTCTTGCCAACTATTTGTTGACCTATCATATTTATTGTGAGCAAAGTAATTTTTTAATTTCCAATTGTGCTAAGATTGAATCTTTTCTAAATACTATTATGCTTATGCATATGCCTTTGCCACATCTAAGTACCCTGCATAGTCAATATGCTTATTTTTTATGTGAATAACTACAAGTTTATTTTTTGGTTGTCAATAGACTCAAGTCAAAAGTTTAGTAATAATGGGTGATATAGCTTGAATCAAACAAACAATTGTATGATAGAGTGAGAGAACTTGAATGTGCATGACATGGTTTGAATGCAAAATAACATCATATGTGGATGAAAGTTTTTTAAGGGTGAATATGATTCAAATGGTGCATGCATAAGAGTTTCTAGAGGAGATTGGAGGAACAAGAGAATGGAGGCACACTCCCATCTCAAATTAGCTTCTTTTTCAAAGATGATACATTGTTTAACATTGCTTGAGAGACACTAGCTCTTCATTTTGTGTCCATTTTGGATCAAGAGGAATTGATAGTTTTGGACATGGAGGAGTTGTTCAAACTATATACTTTAGGAGGGATTTGTACTCCTAGAGATGTCCTCTCATAATGCAATAGATGAAGGATTTGTGCTCTTAGAGGGATTTTTCCTCTCCATCTGGGATTTATTTTCTTATGTTGTACATGTGATTTACATGTACAATATTATTGTGTATGTAGAGTCTATCTCAATTCACATGTAGATAAAATTTGGGATTAGGGTTGTTTCCTTTCTTTATTATCAAAAACATTATTCCAAGTAAAATTCTTTACTACACTACTACCTTTGAGGATATTGCTTCAATGCTTGATTTAGGACTTAATAGGGTCATGATGGGCTCTCATAGCTTATCATTTTAAACTTGTTTCTTTTAATCAAGCTTGTAGTCATGCTCGTTGGAAGAAGCTATGTAACAAGATTATGGTGCTCTCCTAGAACACTTGGGATTTGGTTCCGTGTCTTGAAAAGACCAACATTGTTGCTCCCAAATTGGTCTATAAGATAAAATTTGGTGAGGATGGAATCGTAGACAAACACAAGGCACACCTTGTGGCTAGAGGCTTCTCCCAAAAGGAAGGGATTGCCTACAATTAGAGTTTTGCTCCAATTGCCAAACTAGATATTATAACTTTGTCTTAAGTGGGAAATTCACTAGATGGATTTGAAGAGAGTTTTTCTTCATGCTGATCTTTAGGAGGGAATTTTATGGAGCATTTTTTGGGATTTTTGAAGTCAAGTGTTTTGCTCCTTGTGTGAAATATGCTAACCAATTTTTTGCCACAATTTTTACACAATAACCAACACTTGGCCAGCTTGATTAGCATTAGCACCAAAACCAAACTCTATCAAAGCAACTCTAACCAAGAATGCACCCTAAACCCACTTAAGGAAGAGGGGCAGGCATATGGTCAGAGGATCCCTAGGATCTAAAACTTGATACAAAAATTGAATACAACTGGAAACTGAAGATAAAACTCAATGCCAAGAATGTGAACTCAAGATCCCTTTGAAGGCGAGGTGCTAACATATGGCAGAGTACTTATTACAAAATTGAAATGAACTTAGGTGGATAACCAACCATGAAAGTTTCAAATTATCTAATTCATTCGCTACGGCGAGCATCAACTTGTGAGTGGGAATTCTCCACTTTTCAGTGGGTACAATGAGAGTTACAAGTTTATTCTCCACACTGGCGGCAAACCATCCAGGGGTAATTAATGTTTTCTTAGAAATTACAATTAAATGCAGCAATAACAAATTGGTTGGATTATTACTACTAATGCACAACCTTACAATCAAGATACTCTGCAATTTACTAGTATTACAATGATAGAACAATGCCAATATGTGAAGAATGATTCTCTCAAATTAAAAAGCTCTCAAAACACTGAAAATGAAGCATAAATCTGATTCTTTTGAAGTCTGATATTAAAAACCAGCAAACTAAAATTGCAAACCAACAACCTGTGAATCAATGAAATGTACATAACTTTATCAATTTACCTCCAAATTGAGTGAAATCAATTGCAATGAACCTCTAGAGGATAGGCACCCATGTCATGATGATGAAATAGCTTCAAAAAGAAACCATTAATTTGCTTGCACAATTCCCAATGCTCCCAACATGGTACGACCCTTAGCAAGGGAAATTTTGCAAGAATAAATCACACTTCAAAATAAAATCTGAAAATTGCTAGGAAGGGTCGCCATAAGCTTAGGAATGATATTTTTGAATACCCACAACAAAATTCAAATCATACAAGAAGTTCTTTTTGAAAATCTCATTCAGCCATATAATAACCAACAACATGATATACTGGAAATATCTCACCAAAACTCCAACAATGATGCTCAATGTGCACTTCTGAATGAAGCACACTCTCAATCCACCATCTAGGGAACCATAGTTTTAGGCCCGAAGAATGGAGTGGAATTGCTAAGCTTTCCCTTAGCTGGATTCTAGATTTCAAAGCAACAACATAACTTTACAATATTTCCAAAGATGATAAATGAATGAGCAATGCCTTAATAAATAGGCTCTTTAGCTGGAAATTGAATCAACTTGAAACTCCCACAAGAAACTCTTCAACTTCCTCCAAGGAACGCCACCTCTCATGTTGCACTTTATTTGAATTAAAAATATTTAAAACTCTTCATTCACTTTCCCAAGTTGTCCCACTTTTGAGGAAGTAATAAAACATTTAATAAGCATTAAATGTATCAATAAAGTGTCCACTTTATGGCCCCAACTTAAAAACAACTTGAAGACAATGCCTAGGCACAGGGGTACAAACTCAAATTATAAAATTGACTAAGTGTTGAAACTTAGTCCAAAGGAGAGATAGAAGCCAAAGCCAAAAACCAATGCCCAAACTAATTTTGCCAGAAATAGAATGATGACCTAAGCTGAGCTCCAAATGATGCTACTGCCAAAATTAGACTTACTAAAAATAGCCAATTCCAAAAATAGTAAGTTCACTTCAAAACTAGTAGAAATCCAACTGAACCATCAAATTGCAAAGGATTGAACTGCTGCTAAACAGATACTGCTAAAAGATAGACTTGTAAAAATAGCAAACTACTATAAATAGTAAGTCTACACAACATCCTCTGAATGCCAACTGAACAGTATCGGAAAGAGGAAACCCTCGAAAAAGCATCAGAAAGGGAAAACCCTAATTTTCTACTTCAGCTTAGCCTACGGATTTCCAGAAATAGGCTAAATCCAAATGAAGAGTGTATGGCCAAAATAGGGACATTACATTGTGTCCCAACTTAAAAAGTTTTTTGTATAGACCCAAGCAATCCCCCAAACATGGTATGAAAAAATTCATAATTTCTTCCTTTCCATATGCTTTATTTAATGTGGAGATGGTTATGATTTCTACATGCACCATCAAGATAGCAGTGTTCTCATATATGGTGTTATACATCAATGGCATGACTATTACAAGAGATTATCTCTCTTATTCAAGACCTCGAAGGAAAACTTCATGATTCCTTTAAAATAACTATTATGGGCCTTCTACATTTCTTCTAAGGGATCAAACATCTCAGAGTACAAGTGTTTTCATTTCACAACCAAAGTATATGTTGGATCTTTCACAACAATTTGACCTTCAAGCATGTAATCCAACCCACTTATTTACCTACAAGTACTCAACTTCACACTTCTCCCATGCTTAAATACCCTTTGGTTGATCCCATATTCTACAAGCACTTTGTAGGGAATCTCATACACCTCACACACATGTGACCTGCTACCTTCTTAATGTTGTTAATGTTGTTTTGATGTTCATGCAAACACCTTGCTCATGTCATCTTTAGGCCTTTAAGCACATCCATCAATAAATCATGCATACATCACAACACAATACTCACTATGTAGCAAGAAGCACTCCTCACCTCATAGTTTTTTATGATTGTTGTACCCCAAAATAAAAAAATTTGTTACACTTAGACATTTTGAAGAAATGAGTAAAAGTCTTGTTAAATTAGTCAAAAAGGTCAAAATTTGGGTGTGCATGTCTTGCATGAGAGGTTAAAACACAAAATTTTCAAAATCTGACGATCTGGGTCTACTCAGAGCAACTTAATCTACAAAACCCAGATCTCAGTTTTTCATCCCTACTTTTTAGGAAAACTGCTATTTTTAGAAATTTTCTAAAAATAGTAACTTTTTCTAGGTTTCTTTTGAAACAGCTACTAGTAAAACTTTCTAAAAATAGAAATTTGGTTTGATAGGGTTCAAACTAATTTTGATTGGCTCAAAATACATCCATATCAGGCTTGTGCAATCAGAATCTCAAAATGACCAGTTTTGCCCTAGTGGGTCTATTCTACTTTTTCAGAAGCATATCAGGAGCTCTGAGGTCATCAATGAAGGTCAGTCAGCTACCAGGCATCAGATTCAACACTCAGGCATTCAACAAGAGGTGATTCGGTGAGCAAGCACGAAGAACGAAGGAGAAGGTGAAAATTGTGAAAATTTTCTAATACTAGTTGACTTGGGCACCCCAAGTGAGGATAGGCGCCCATTTTTTAGGGCATTAAATGATGAAATTAGGGTTTGTGCCTCCAACCAAAGTTTCTCAGTTCTCTTCCAGCTCCGTAGCGAGTCTGATGATGCAGTCAACAGATCATCCAGTCACCCAAGATTCGAGGTCGAATAGGGGAGATCCAAACTGAAGTTAGAATGAAAAAGAATGAAAATTATCAAAATTTGACTAAGTCTGAGAACTTTGGGCACCCCTGGTGAAGAAGGGAACCTAGCTTTTTGGAGCACCTAACTCAGTAGTTAGGGTTTGAGAATATTCTCAATCTCTTCAGTATTCAACCAGCTTCGCAACGCCTGTCTCCGTTAGAGAATTCGACTATCCAATCTCCAGTAGATTTAGTCAAAGAGGAACATACAAAATGAAGGTTTCAAACTTGAAGATGAAAATCAGATGAAAATGTCTAAGTCTGGAAGGTTTGGGCACCCCAAGAGAGAAGAGGCGCCCAAGTTTTCAAGGGCCTAAATAGATGAATTTGCAAAAGTAGCTCTAACACGATTTCTCCACAGTTGATCTGACTCTCCAATGAGATATTCAACACGTCAATTGGAGTTTGCAGTCGCCAGATACAAGAAGCTGAACAAGGGTTTGATGAGAGCTAAGAATTGAAATTCAAAAGCAAACAAGAAAAAGTGAAAAATATTCTAACTCTGGTGAGTTTGGGCGCCCCAGCTTGCTAGGGGCGCCCAAGCTTTTGAAGGCTCAAAACTCACTATTTGATGAAGTTTCTCCTAGGAAACCCCTCTTAATATCTCCTCAGCTTCGCAATGAGCATAACCATCAGTCAATCTGATGCTCGGATCACCAGATTCGATAAGATCATCTGTGGAAGAAGAGTTAATGAAGAAATTGAAGATCATAAAAATGGCTAACTCTGGACAAAATGGGCGCCCCTGGAGGAAATAGGCTCCCATGAATTCGAAGGTCGAAATGAAGTTTTTAGTCAGAGACACCTCCAGAACAATCTTCTCAGAACGGGTCAGGCTCCGCGATGAATCATTCAACTCGCTCATCAAATTAGTCTACAAGCTGAAAATCAAGGTCAAAGTAGGGGGTCAAAGTTGTGAGAAGTTGAAAATATTAAAAAAATGGCTAACACTTCTTGAAGTGGGTTCCCCTAGCCAAGAAGGGTGCCCAACTTCTCATGCCTTAGTAGAATTTTCAAGATTTTCAAAGTTTTAGTTTGTGAGATGAAGCATGGGAGTCCAAGTTCAATGATCAGAGATTTTTACGGTTTTGAAAATAAAAGCAAAAGAAAGAAAACCTAATTCAAACCCTAAGTCTATTTAACACCTCTCTTCAATGTAATTTTCATTATTTTTGTAGGTAACATTCAAAGGAGAAAATTGGAGCAGCAAGTTTGAAGAAAATTTTCAAGATTCAAGAGCTCAATTTGTTGGTTATTCATCAAAATTTTCATACTTGCAAGCATAAGGCCTTGCTTTTTCATCCAAAAGATCAAATTTTTCAAGGAGAAGGCCAAGGTTTTCAAATTTTCAGCCATCTGGGTCTTATCACCTCATTCTTCTGAAGAAATTTTCAAGAACTTCATCAAGTTGCAGCAGCTGCTTTTTATTTGTATGTCAGTGAAATCCTCAGTGCATTCAGTTTTCAATCATCCGGGTCCTCTCAAAATAGTCTTCTAAAGAAAACCCATATCACAGCTTTCTTCAAGAAGGTTTCAAATTCTAGGGTTGGCTACTTTTTTGATCTGTCATCAGTATTTTGTAAATCTAATTAACTGGGTCCATTTCTAAGAGTATTATGAACAAACCTAGGTGCCAACTTTTTTTGTGAAAAAATGAAGAAATTAGGGTTTGCTGCTTTTTTAGTATAAAATCAAAATTTTTGAAAATGGATGATCTGGGTTGTCTTGCAACAAAATTTTGAGCAAAACCCATATCTCAGAACATTTTCAAAAAAAATTTCCATTGAAGCAAGAAAATCAGCATTCTAAAAATAGTAAGTTGCTCAAGACTTGTCTAAACCTAGGCGAGTTTATAGGCGTTCTTCAAGGTTTCCGAAATGGAGTACACTCTCAATGTTTTCAAGATTGAATTAGCTCTCTATCATGATTACATCAAAATAGTTGAGACAGACTTACATCATATCAAGCCGGTGTTTGATCTACACGCTTTGGAGAGCGCAGGCAACACTTCAATCAAAAACCTGGGACACTCTGGACTCCTCGTAACAGTGTCTATTCCTATATCAGTTCAGATTCTTGAGTTTGTAATCACTTGCATCAAGCATTACAACCCGGCTACAAGGGATATTCAATTAGTTGATGGTAGATTGATTTGCAGTCTGAAGCCTGATATGATTGAGAAGTGTTTTTCCATTCCCCCATGGCTTGAAAGTGTCACTATTTCAAAGGGTGAATGTGAAAGGATATGGGACATGCACAAAGACAAATATAGCAAGAAGATTGCACAGAGGTGGATGAAAGAGAAGCATAAGACTTTGCCAAATAATGTCAGGCTTGATGAAGTGCAAACTGAATTTCAGAGTGTTGTTTGTAGCTATGATAGTAGCAATACAGTTGGTGCAAGGATGAGTCATATTTTTATGATGTCAGCAAAGTTTGAAAAGACGACCAATGACATCGAAGATTTCCTGAGATCTGTTGCAAATGCTGAAGATATTCTAGAAAAATGGTGTTTTTCTATTGATGGCATAGATGCACCGAATCGGGACACAATTTCTAACTTTTTAGCAGATGTGATCGAGCTTTAAAGCAACTTTCTTCTAGAAGCTTTCTTCCTGCTTTCTTTCTATTCTTGGAATAATTCTTATCCATTCTTTGAGAAGAGAAAGAAGATAAATGTAATAGTTGGTGTTTCCCGCTTTTTTGCTTTCTTAGGTGTTAGATGTTATCTTCTTTTTAGATTTAGAAATAAAGCTTGCTTGCTAAGCAAGCCCTAGATTGTGAAAGCAAGGAGATTATAGGGTTCCCTACTCCTCTACTTGTCTATAAATAAGAGCCTTTGCTCATTAGTTTTTTTAACCATGCTAGTGATAACAAAATGTTGAGCCTATTGTGCCTTCTATTTGTTACTCAAGTGTTGTTCAATTGTTTTTATGATAGTGAGTTGTTGAGTCTCTTTTAGTCAACAAGGAGTTGTTGTAATTGTTGTTCCTATTGTGTAAGAACAAGATTGCAAGCCTCTTTAGCTAAAATTTCTTGTTCCGGGCATGTTAGTAGTGAGTTTTGTTTCATAAGTTTGAGTAATAAAATCACGAGCCTCCTTTGCCTTGATATAACATCTCAAATTTCCGTTATTTGTGTTCTGCTTTTATGATCTTGATTTCAGCTTACATTGAAGTGTGTAGATGTTTGTTGAGAAAGAGTTTATTGAAGCATTTTGTCAGAGAATCAACCTTGTTCATTTCTAGTTTCTCTTGCTCTGTGTATTACTTGAGAAGTTAGAAACGTCTTTAGTTTAAGTTAGTCGTAGTTGAAATTCTTAAATTAGAAAATCTCAGTTGCAATGTTTGTGTTTAATAAGCCTTGTGCTCTAAGCTGATAAAAAAGATAGGCAACTTTTTTCTTTGTTTACTTTCTTTCAACGCCATCAGTAAGAGGGAGATTCCCCTCTTAATTTGAAGAGCAGTTTATTTGTGCATAGCTATCCGTTTCAAATACGCATTCCAGAGGTGCAAATTTAAATGCCAACAGTGATATTGATTATATAAAAGATCTAGGTTGTTGGAAGATCACTTCTCACTACACACTTTCTCTAGGATTTGGCCCCATTTATTGAAAAAATGTTTTAATATCTTTTTTGTTGTTAAGGCCGAATACTATGGTGCAAAAGAAGAAAAAGTCAACTCATGTTGCTTCAAACTCTTCTTTCACAACTTGAATTTCCTCAAATGGCACATATTGTAATTCATAAAGAGTCAAAGTGTAATAAAGATTATTCACAATTGAGTTCACCATCAACAAACAAAGCACATTAAGATCCATATGCACTATGTCAAACAATTATTTCAAGATGGTCAAGTGGATTTTCAACATGCTTTCTCATTGAGCAATTGACAAATATCTTGATAAAGGCTCTTCCTAAGGACATGTTTCTTAAGTTTCATTCTAACATTGGACTTTAGGGGCCTTCATTAAGGGGTTAGGGGGAGGGTAGCTGGGCGATGGGGGGGACGTTGAGTAGGGAAACATTAGTAGATCAACAATCAACCTAAAGAGGAGATGTCATCATATGTAATGTTCACTTTGGTCTCTCCTTAGGGGGACCTATATCTATGTTCTTATTTGGGTACAACTAATCATATACTCTTCATGCATTGTGTAATATATATTGGGTCATATTAATCAATTTCATATTCCAATGATTTAGATGCGTAAATATATACATGCTAAGATAATTGTTTCTATTGTGTTTTGTTCCGTTATATTGAAAGTGATTCTCTTAACCTATGGGCACCAATACATCTTGTGTATCTTATTATTGAATCTCATTTATTCCTTCTACAAAAAGATTACATCTCTGCATATTTTATAGTAGATAGACTTTGGTTTCCTTCTATTTAATACCTTACAAATAATGCTCAAGAAGAGTTGGCAAGGATATATTGTCCAATGGGGAGAACATCAAGGAGATAAGTGTAGGAAAATTGATAAGTTGGGCTGAAAGGGCAATTGCTAAGGAAAACGAAGTGGTATTCCAAGAAGTGGGGCAATTGCTTAGTCATCTCATGAATCCCTAAGCTTTCCGGGACCAAAAGATTCCTCATAGATAATGTGTTATCCGGATTGGATCATGGAGATATAGCAACTTCAACTTACTAAACCTCTAATCTTATTCACAAAAACACTCTTAAACTCTCCTAGCATGATTGTTTTCAATAAGATAAAGCTCACCACTTTGTACAAGGTTCTACGTAGGTTGTAAATTTTTATGAGATGATCCAAACATTTTGGATTCAAGCACAATTGAAGTTAGTAAAAAATAGAACAAAAATCGGATAACACATTTTCTAGTGATAAAATCTCTTGAAACAACAGGGTGGTAGTTACACAAGTTACGGTGGTGACAATGTGGAAATTTCAAATGTGTTGTGGTGGATATAAAAATTTCATAATGGTTCTAACCAGATGTATGTGGTGTTTTTTCCTGAAGAAGTAAAAAATGAAGAGTAATGGCTACAAATAGTGTCATCATGTTCTTTTGTGCTTTGAACAGATTGTCTAGTTCATCATTGTTGATTTGTGTTTTATGATCTTGAGGGATCACTGTAAGGCATTCTAGTTATTCTTTGGCATTCAATTGATGCAATACAATCTTGATTGAATGTTCTTGGGAGTTGTAGATATGAGTGCAGTAGTAGAGTGTGCACTTTGAAACAGGTTGCAAAGCATTTGCACATGTTGGGATACTATTGATATGTTGTTGTCCTTGAAAACCTAAGGTAGTACGCATGAAAATTTACAAAAAAGATAGTGGAAAGAGAAGGTAAGGCCTTATTTTTCTAGTGTTTTCCTACATTGATTTTTCCAAGAGTAAATACCTTGGCTGAGCTCTATTTTATATATGCTTGTAAATTTTTTTTTGTTTTATTTCTTGCATACAACAATCTACAACTGTTACAGCAATTAGGCAACACCTGCCTAGCACATTTTTACTATTTTCTTAAGCAAATAGAAGAGGGAACAACCATTAAATCAACTAGGATGTTTTTACATTAAGAATTTAAGATAGGTTAATATTGGTGAATTACATATGAAATCCATGCTAATAACAGACCACTCCCATAGGATTTGGAAAAACCGTAAGATGAATATGTCCATTAAGATTGGGAAGAAAATGTCTATAATGATGATCCCTTACATCTGTGTGTTTTATTTTTCTAAGTTCCCTACTCTTTTAACAACCATAAAAAACCCTAGCCCTTAAGGATGCACCCTAGAGGTCTGTAGATAGCCTTCCGCAAGTCTTTGTAGTTTGCAATTGTCTATAAAGGATTTTTGTATGGATCACATGGTATACTAGGAAAGTAGCGAACCATGTTATCTGGTGATGTATACACTCTAAAATCTTATTTTTAAAGCAATGATATTAGAAGCAGCAGGAGGTAGCATAGGGGACTAAGTGCCTCAAATTTAAGCTTGAAAAAAAAATATTTTAGGAATAGTCCCTCAATATTTGCTTCACATAAGACATGTAAAGTTTAAATAACAAACCTTGTAAATTCTTCAACTATTCTTTCAAGCTCAAATAGTTCTAGTTCAGGCTTACAATTAAACACAAATTGTTGAAAACAAATTTTAAATAACTAAACTTTCACAATTGACCATTTTCATCACTAATTGAGCATCCATTCAATTACTGTGATAAATTTGAATTGAGAATATAGAAAACACAAGAAAAGTAAATACACTTCAACTTGAAAACAACATTCTTACCAGTTCCAAGAAATAGGTCTTCTAGGAAAGATATTTTCTAAGGTAATGAAACAAAGAACCTCAACAAAAAAACTACTACAGATGCCCATGAACTAGTAAATAACACCTCATATAATTTCTCTCACTATTCTTAAACAAAAAATAGAGAAAAGGAATAGATCAACCAATTTTTTTTACATTAACTTCAAAGTTGTCTTTTACATAATTTTGAAATATGAAACTCATACATAGGAATACAATTACAAAGGAGAATACAGTGGTTATGAATCACAAGTTCCCCTCTTTGCTTAAGACTTAGATACATATAATCTAGTTTATAGAACCTTAAACAAGATGACTTTGGAAAATTAAATTGGATTAAACTCATCAAGAAAAACCTGAAAAAATGAATGTGAGATTACAAGATCCTCAAAATGCATAGGTGCAGAAGGATATGCGAGATCCATATCAAACAAGCCAAAACATTGAATACCAGCCAAAAGAATTCCATAATTATCTCTCTCATTCATAATCAGGTTCTATCCTCCTTGCAGAAGGCATTTGACAAGTGGAGGAAGGATTCAACAACTTGTTTCCCAACATATCTTTGATAAAATTCATAGCAAACTAAGAGCATTCAAATTGTAAGAATTCCCTTATCAGACATTTTGAAATACTTCTTCATTGTTCTTTTTAATTTGATCTCATACAACTCATGATATATTTTTTAAAAGACGCTTTTGACTGGAGCTATGAACCGGGTACAAGAAACCACAAGAAACTACCAAACCCACAAGCACATTGGCCCAGCGAAGGCACAAGGCCTGTGAGCACTTTCTCCCAGCGATGGTTTGAACCCTAGTGGTTGTCACTACAACCAAGCGACTTGATCACCGAACCACGCCCTTATCGACAACTCATGATATTTTTTGAAGCTACAACCCTTGATTTTTGTTTTAGGAGATTGACATTTCATGCCAATTGGAACATTCCATCACTTGGAACGTAGTCTCCTTTAGTCCACCACTCCCTGAACTTGTCTTTGAAGTGCAGATGTTGCATCCACATGTTTTCAAACTAGAATTGTTGTCTTCAAAACTACAAATTAAAAGAGTGTCAAACTGTATAGGCCATTGTTAGGAAGAGTACTTATATACATATGAACAAACATTGCTCTGATTTATTTATCTGAGTGTGAGAGGCAAGAAGCCATCAATTTTGGCTGCAATGAATTGTGTTCCCTTGCTGCAATTATACCAAGTGCATGACCCATGGAAGAGATCCAAATCAATGTAATGTACCCTTCTTGATGGCTATTGGGACATTATTTCAGCCTTTATTTATTCCTGAAGGATAAAATGAGAAATAAGGGAATAAATTATTAAATTAATTATTTATAAAGTTATCTCAAAAATAAATATCATGAGATGATTTTGTATTTAATTAATTTAATAAAGTGACTAAAAATAAATTATATCAAAAGGTTACTTAAGTTAATAAAATAATATTTAATTCTAGAAGCTTCTTGGAGGTGAATGTAATTTCTTTAAAAGGAGCTTTTGGAGAGCATTTGAGACATCTTGAGTTGCATATTCACATTTCTACTTGGAGAGCTTGAATGCTTGAAAAATTGCCTGAGGGTTTGAATACTCTAAGGTGTCGGCTTCGGTTGTGCAATATCAACCCTAGTTGGAGTATCGAGGGAGTTACTTCAGACTTCCTAATTGGAGCAAAATTTTGTGGCCTTTGACCAAATTTTGGGAAATTAGTAGCAAGGAGTAATTGCAGATTTTGAAGAACTATTTTGCAATGATGGAGTTCAATTTTTGGTGATACAAGGACAATTTTTCTATTATAAATCATCATCTTCATCTCAATCTTTAGCAACTTTTGGAGGAGAACTTCATATGAGAAGGTCGATTGTTCCAGTTCTAGAAGAGGGATGCATCTGTATTGAAGGGGTGAACTTTTATGAAGATCGAATTTATGATAACTGGCTGCAAGTATATCATGGTTTTTACACAAGCTAGGCACACTTAGCAAAATTTGATTTTGTGATAAGAGGCTGGAAAAATTCTGAAACACATTCCAAGGTGGTCCCTGGGCAAGGAGAAAGCTAGGCACAGTCATAGAAGAGTCACATTCAACTTCATTTTGGAGAATCAAACTTGTTTTTGGTGGTTGTTACAGAAATTAGGTTCCATCGGTTTAGTCATTGTAATGCATTTAGGTTCTCTAGTTCATTTAGAAATCATTGGAGGTCAATTGTAGTTCATGAACATTGTAGTTTTTAGTCTAAGACATTGCATTGTAATGTTGTTGAAACATACAACCTAATTGCATTTTAGTCTTCAGTCATTGAAAATAGTTGAAGTGTTCATGTTTGGGATTTTATATTCAGTTTGTAACTCTTCATGATATTGCAATATAATATTGGAGGAACAAGGAGTTTGTTTGCAAATTATTTGTCAAAAATTATCTCATATGTAATTGCATCTTAGTAAACTAGTTTGCATACCAAGTGTTTGTCAAAATGTCTCTTGGTTGTAGGTATACATTTTGATCAGCATTTCATGTATATGCATTTGAAAAATACAAAAATAATTGCATATCATCTTAGTTACTTGTTTAGTTACATTTGCTATCATTTTCAAGTTGAAAAACATCATTGGCATCAAAACAAATCAAACCAAAACCAAATCAAGCAAACTGAAACACAATAGCAACAAATTGGAGTTTGCAAGAAAAGTGTTTGACAAAATACCTAAGGAAGAAAATCAAATTTTAAACATCAATTTGCCAAGGAACTTTACAGTGGTATTAGAGAAAGTTTTCCTACCAGTCTGTGTGGGTGATGAACAAAGAATTTTTAGACATTCCAGATCGCAGCCCATTTGATATTGCTTATAGTAGATTGAAAAAGGGTTTGAGTCCATTTGAACTCATGGAGGAACGTAGCACTCAACACATACTTAATGACCTTGCTAGGGGGCAACAAGAGTTAAGGGAAGAAATGGAAAAGGGTAGACAAGAATTGACACAAATTCTCAGACAACTTGTGAACAATGGAAACAACAATGGGAATAATGGGAAAAATGGTCACAATAGTGGACATGACAATAATGATATAGCTCAAAGCAATGCCAAGACAACTAGTAGAGTGACTTTGAGGCCTCTTATGCCTCAATTTCTAGGAGGAAAAGCTGCTACAAACTAGGAGCAGCAAGCTCATGAAGAAGGATTCTCAAACTTTTTGAGGGAATACAATTCCTTGGGAGATGAGTTTTAGGTTGCCATGTCATTGGTAGAATTTTGCAACATCAAACTGAGAAATTGGCCTAGAAACAACAACAAGGGGTAGCAAAACCAAGACTTGCAGTGGAAGGTTGGGAAACTTTCAATCCCTTCCTTTGATGGGTCAAGCAAATGCACAACCAAAGCTTGGGTGCAAAAGTTGGATACCTATTTCCAACTTAATCCTATGACAGAGACCGAAGCTATTAAGTATGCTACCCTACACTTGGATGGTGAATCTCATGAATGGTGGTACCATGGGCTTGTCACACGAGGTCATGCCAATATTACATCCTACTTGGAGTTCACATAAAAACTGATAGATAGATTTGATCAGAAGGATCCTGAACTTCACTTCAGGGAGTTAGCGCAACTGAAGTAGAATGGCTTAGTAGCTACCTATATTTTAGAATTTCAGAGATTGGCAGTCATGGTGACAAACATATCAGAGTAGCACTTGGTTATGCTCTTTATTGAGGGTCTATTCAAACCACTACGCGGTTGGATCAAAGCTTTCAAACCTTATTTCCTACTAGATGCAGTCACTAGAGCCCAAATATGGAGTTTTCTACACTTGATAACAAAACTCCTTCTAAACCTTTCACTCCACAGAAGAACAAGGGTAAGAAGTCATTTCAGAAAAATGGAAATAAGAAGATTGATCTTGATGAGGCATATAGACAAGAATGTAGAATTAAGGGAATTTTCTATCATTGCAAAGAACATTGGGAACTAGGACATCGTTACCTAGGCAAGGGCAAGGCGCATCTTATTGAGATTATGTCAGAGGATGAGAGCAGTGAAGATGAACCCTCTTAGGAGAATGATGACAATAGTTTAGATGAGTAGCCTCAGAAAGAGAGTAAGAGTAGTACCATTGCTACCATATCTAGTACTCCATGATTTAACTCTTTAAGAGTTAGGGGAGTTTCACAAGGTCAGCGTATCGCAATGTTGATTGATAGTGGGGCAACCCACAATTTTATCGATGCAACATTAGTAGCCAAGAAAAAGTTACTAGCAGAAGATTTTGAGGGATTCAATGTGATGGTTGCGGATGGTCACAAAATATTATGCACCAAGAGAGTCCCATAGTTTCCCATCACTATGGGTAATTACATAGTCACAGATGATTTTTATGTGGTGGATTTTGGAGACACTCATGCTATACTGGGATTCCAGTGGTTACATTCACTAGGAAAATATTCGCAAGACTTTCAAACCATGGAATTGAAGTTCAAAACAGTAGATGGACAATGAGTAGTGCTTAGAGGCATGTCTACTGGGTCAACCAAGGTTGTTTCTGCTAGATGCATGGAGAGCATCATTTGTCACAATGACATAGTTTGGGCAATAAAATATGTGATTACTACTAAGGAGGATTCTAATTCAAGAAAACCATATCATGTGGACATTCAAGAGCTCGTAGGAAAGCATGATAAGTTTTTCGGGGAGATACCACTAGGAATATCACCAGACATGGGCTTTGAGCACACTACTAAGTTGGATGAGGAGGCGAAACCTGTCATCACTACCCCCTATCAACACCCTAAAAATTTTAAGGATGAGATTGAGAAAGCAATCAATGAATTGCTTCAGATGGGACATATTAGGCCAAGCTCTAGTCCTTTCACTTCTTTAGTGGTGTTGGTGAAGAAGAAAGATGAAACAATGTGGATGTGCATTGACTATAGAGCTCTCAATAAGAAAACCATCAAAAATAGATATCCAATAGCTAGGATCGATGAGCTCTTGGACGAGTTACATGGTGTAGTCTATTTCTCCAAGATAGATCTTCGTTCGAGATACCACCAGATTAGGGTTCGAGAGCAGGATATTCATAAGACCACATTTAGATGTCATTATGGCCATTATGAGTTTTTGGTGATGCCATTTGAATTAACAAACACACCTGCCACATTCCAGTCATGTATGAATCATATCTTCAACACACAATTGCGTAAGTTTCTCCTAGTGTTCTTTGATGACTTGCTTATCTACAGTAAAACATGGGAGGACCATCTGAGACATTTGGATGAGATTTTGACTATCATGGAGGAGCAATCATTATATGCTAAGGCCTCCAAATGTGAATTTGGCCTTAAAAAGATTTTGTATTTGGGACATGTGATCAGTGCTAATAGGGTGCAGGTCCACCAGGAGAAAATACAGGTGATACTTGACTGGCCACCACCTAGGACTCTCATAGATTTGCAAGATTTCTTTGGATTGTGTAGCTATTATAGGTAGTTTGTGAGGGGATTCTCTCAGTTGGGTGCACCATTGACATATTTGACTAAGAAAGGTGCATTCAGTTGGTTAGAGGAGGCACAATGAGCTTTTGATAAGCTCAAGGATGTGATGAGTAGTTGTCCTATCTTGGAACTTCTAGACTTCACACATTCGTTTGTTCTTGAGTGTGATGCTTCGAGTAAAGGCATAGGTGTCGTACTAATGCAAAACTGACACCCCATAGCTTTTGAGAGTCATAAACTTAGAGGACCAGTGTTACATCCCTCACACTGAGACTATATGATGGTTATGTATTTCGAATGCAATGTTAGTCGCAAATAATTGTTTTCATGTGAATAAGACATTGAGAATTCATTAGTTGCTCTTTCTATTGTAATTGTAATGTTAACAAGCTCTTTCTTTTGCAAGTGAAACTATTGTTCACGTGAAATTGAATGAGATCATGAGATTAAATTTAAATGCATATTATTTAGCCATTGAGAACAATCTAACCATAATCCTTGTCAGTGGATGCAGGATTGTTGACGCCACAAGAGAAAGGGAAATATCATCAGGGAGAGGACATGGTTGGCAATGGATCAATTTTATCATCAAATCTTGAGCCGGTGGAAGACAGTGTATCAAAGTAGTAACTTGGTCAAAAGTAAATAAATATAATTATCGTTATGCAAGTCAATTTTAATATTTATATATAAATATCATTAATCACCTTTTAAGGAGATTTCAAAAGATTTATTAATATTAAATTAAAATAATTGATATAAACAAAATATTAAATAATAATATCCTCTTGAGAGTTGAGAGGAATAATTCTTGATATATATATATTTTACAATGGCTAAATAATATTAAATTAATGATGATTGATATAATCCTTAGACCACCAATCAATTATAAATTTATTTGAAAGGCCATCAATGAAAATTTAAATAAGGCTTAAATTTAAAAGTTGAGTTTCCAACGATAGTCTTTCCTCTGCTTCCAGTTGAAACAACCAAGATGGGAGTTGGAAGGTCTTTGGGGAGTTCATGCTATCTTGGAATGGAGTTTTCGCGAAGTTTTCTCTTTTATTCGAATGTCTCTTTATTTTTGGGGAATTACCTTCATCTCAGGGGATACTCTCCGTTTTGGGAATATCATAGATGACCAATTCTGAGACGAATATCTTCGTTCCAGCTACTCTTTCATTTCTCAAATACTTTTATAAAGCATTCTGTTGTTCTCCCTCTATCTTTACTTGACTAAATTCCTCTGCATTTTCCTTAAGTTTTAGGGTGAAATATTCTCATACCTTCAAGACATTTATCATCTGGATTTAGTCTCAATTTGTTTCACAGTCATCATACCTTACTACCATTCCTCTCTTGTCTTCCTATCTAAAAGACGTTTTTCCAGTAGATGTGACCTTGGAACTCAACGTCGAGTTTAGGTGAAAACAAGGATGAATTTGGGTTCCTACGCCATATGCAGGGAGAGAATCTGGAGTGTGCTTCTTCGAGTAATTGAATCTCTTCATCAGGCACATAGAGGGATTCTTCACTTTATTAAGGACTTATCAATGGTAGTCCTTTGCTTAATATGTGAACAACATGGTGAAATATAGAATTTTGTTGTGTTCTTGCTAAAGAATTTTATGGTAGTCTGCTCATGTTGTTTTCTAATCATGCTGATGGGGTACATTTTGTCCTCTTAGAGTCTATATGCTTGACGAGTTAACTTCGAATTATTCATTCTTGAACCAAGCCGACCCTGCCTAATATATTGTGTTTTCATTAATAACTTGAAGTCTGTCATTGCTTGGGTCTAAACAAAAATTCCATGACTCATATTATGAAATAAGAAAATATTTTGAAACCAAGTTATGGTAATATTAAACCTCAAGATGGAACAGTATCTTTTTTCTCATTGATGTACCAATCACCCTTTTTATTAGTATAAACCTTAAGGTTAGGATTTACCTTGAGCTTAGAGGTATTGATAATCATGCCGGTCATCGTGAATTAGACCTTGAACTAAGATTAACCTGAGCTGAGATAAGATAAAGAGTTTCTCCCTTGATGCAAGAAAATTATATACTTAAGTTTTCCGGAAGGAAATATAGTTTTGAGTCTTTTATCCTCCTTCTCATCTCTGTAATATCAATAACCTACGGGCAGGGTTACTTCTTTCTTATGTGATTGATTTGCCTATGAACATAATGTTGTGTTAATTCTGAAAGGGAAAAATTGTTGAGTCTCTTAATTATAGTTTCATCTCTATTGGGTGAACTTTCTTACTTAATCATGTATATTTATTGTCCTGCTTGGGGTTCATGAATTGGAGTCTATGATTGCTTCGTCTCTCTAGGGTCTCATCAGCTTATGATCTTACCTTAACTCGTTATCATTATGAAATCTTACCTTTTGAGACCATTAACTTGTTGAAACCTTCTTAGTCTCATCTTCTTTTCTTTATGTGTTAAGTATATTGAATGGTCTTTAAAGATGTGATTTGACATCGAGCCAGGATTCTCTTATTTTCTTAATATTATTTGTTGCACCAGAATTTTAGAAGAAAGATTTGAATTCAAAGTACTGTAATTCAAACACATAATCCATGTTGTCGAATGTGATTCCTTAATTCTCCTCATAAGTTTGAGAATAGAATATTATTATTACTCAGATGAGAAAAGTCATGAGATGAAATTCTCTCCTAAAAAGATAACAACATAAACCTTAACAAGATGTGGATCCAAACCAAGTTCATGTAATGTTAAACCTTAAGGGTAAGACTTAACTTTGAACTAAGAAAAGATCGATAATTGAACCAGTTATGGTAAGACTAAAAATTGATTGGAGAATTATCATGTCAAGCAAGGGTGAGAGTGCTGACAGCATAGTAGTGCCAAAGACATCGGCACATGAGTTCCAGAGACATCGGCACAGGTGTGCTAGAAGATATTAAAATCCTTGGCCAAGGTATGATGCCAGTTAGGCAATAGTCAGCTATCATGATCCATCTAGGTAGAAGGTACCTACAAAGGAGGGATCGGCCAGCAGTATAGGTTCATGACACCAGGTTCAGAGGCATGATGATAATTAGATCCATGTTGATTACCCTTGTGAAGGGTGGGTTCTTCAGTTGAAGAATCTCGGGAGACCAGTAGGTCTTGGTTGGGCGGTAAAGCTCCTGATGATAATTCTCTTTCCCTCCTTGATAAATATTTCCAAGTATAACAACATGAAGATGATGTCAAATGTGTTTCTTCCTCACTCAAAAATCCAGGTACATGCAATGTTAATTAAAGTTTATTTTCATTTATGCCATGAATGTTATTCTTTTATGATAATGTATGTTGCAAGATTTTGTGGTTAATTAGTGAGATAGTTACTTGATTCACTCAACTATTATATTTTTTTCATAGCTGTAGTAATGGTTCATTATCTTCTGGAAGCGAAGAAAGTAATTATTATCCTTCTGTGATTTCCTATTATATGTTTACAATTAATAGCTTTCTTTTCAGCTGAAAATGAAATTAAAAGTTAGTTGATGAATTGTATGATGTAACAACATCAGAATCGAATTTTCCTTTCCGTCTAACTGCAAATGAAACCCTAGTTTGATAGTTATTTAGTTTTGATCTATCATGAGTAGTTGGTGGTAAAACCGTTACATGTTACATGTCAACTGAAACTAAAAATTCAAAAGATAGTTGCATGTTTGAATTAGTTGGAAACAATTTGGAAACCCTAGTTTCAAAACAATTTAGTTGCAGCTCAGCTGAAAGTTAGTTGACAGTTGAAATTTTAAACTATAGACTAGATAGGTTGTTACATATGGTATCAGAGCTACCAGGTTCGACACTAAACCTTGGGGCTCATCATGCAACTCAGAAAACTGAAACCAACATTGGAAACCTGGTAAACCTTTTTCATTGAATCTATCACAGGAAGTGGTAGTTACCTTGCATTAAAATCTATCACAGGAAGTGATAGTTGTTGGGAAAAAATATGTAATCGAGTCTATCACAAGAAGTGAAAGCCAACCCTATAAGAAAATGTTGAATTGAGTGTATCACAGGGAGTGATAGCCTTTTTTGTAACCATCAGAATTGAAACTGTCATAGGAAGTGATAATAATTCTTATAACAATTTTGCTTGTAACCATTAAATGCTCTTAGAAATAATTTGAATTATCAAGTAATTATGAAATCATTCTACCTAAGTTAAGGAAAGGTATTCCTAGGGTACCAAGATTATGATCGAAACCTAAATAATGGCTTATTTTGGAATTGTGGACTTAAGGATGGGAAGATCCAGGAATAATTAACTAGGTGCAAGGGCATCTGAGTGTTAATAAAAAAAATCCTTGAAACTAAATCAAGACTCATAGATAAGATGAACTCTGGTCTAATTTCTAGATGGTTTGGAAAGAGCCAAGTAGAATTAAAGGATCAAGATGATAAGAAAGATAATAGTCAAGGACATGTTGTTGCATGAGAGATAGCTTGAGAAAAGGGAAATCAGATTAGTGTTTTATCTTCCAATTCATTTGTGGAGTCTAGAAGAATGAGTTAGCAAGAGAAAGGATGTTTGTTTACTTCATGGAAGAGGAATTACCTCATATTGGTAGTATTGTGAGATTACAGATTAAGTTGTTTGAGGATATCACTTTTGGTTGTTCATCAGACTGATGAATTGGGAGTTTCAAAATTTAATTTGTTATGACAGAAAGATGTTGTCATGAGCAACATGAAATGCAGATATAATGTGACAAGTTGATGGACAGCTTAAGTCAACAAGTTTGTTATCTACATGTGTGGACCGCATTGTTTTTGGAATGATAAAGTACTCAAGTTAGAAGTTTTTTGACTATGTGGTGACTTAAGTCAAGCAGAGCATACTTTGTGTTCCTTAAGGATTTACATTTGAACCATTTTGATCAGATCTCAAAACATATTTACCTAACATTCATCAAGAAAGAACTGTGATTATTATGGTACCTCTGGAAGTATTGGCATATATGGTGCATTATAGTTATCTCATATATTAATTTTGCCATTAATAATCCAAAATTTTAGAAGAAATTGGTTCATCCTCTCAACAGTGATTGAGTTAGGTCAGTGGTAGTAAATTTCATGGTGCAGAAATATTCATACAAATCTCGGACAAGCATCACTGGTAGAACTCTTAGACAGGTTTCTATGATCGACACTATAGAGACATTTCCTTGTGAACAGAGCTAATGACAACAAAAACATGATTAAGGTGATGGTGAGTATCAGCCAGATCATCTCTTGCAGGTACAAAGTAAAATGGTAAAATTTTATTGTTCAAAACTCTCATTGACCTCTCATCACATATGTTTATTGTTCAAAATTTAGTTCATGAATGGTACAATGGGATGGAGCAGTTAAGCAGACAACTTCTGTGAATGTGTAAATTTGTAAAATATTTATGTTGATACACCAAGTCTATATGTGATTCTAATAAAAATTGTAACTTAGACATGCTTAGCTATTGTTATCTACCTGAGAAGAGATAGAAGATCAGTGTTATGAGTCAATAAGGATGAGAGTGTTGCAGTTCAAAACATGACACAAAGCTTGTTTTTCTACAAGGTTATTATAGATCTTCTTGGCAACACCTGACAATGGCATAATGACTCTGATGTCTTTAACCATGGAATTTTTGCTAGAAGTAATTTTAGTGATGGCAACAAAAAGGTCATACGAAGCCACAGGTATATGGTATTCTTTAATTAGTGGAAACTTGATACAAATGACATTTGTTTGGTTTCTCAATTTGGCACAAATCACCGATGATCATTAAGCAGGTATATGTGACTCATGTTATGAACAAGAACATGCATATCTTGGAAATGAATATAATACAATTGGTTCCTTCATATGTTTCACCGCACCGTACTTTGGTTGGATAGTTTTACAAAGCTCATTCTTAATTGGGAAAGCTTTTTCATGTTTATTCTTACATCGGTTGATAGTGATGACATTATTGTTTCTCAAGAAGTGATCTATTGGCATGGAATGCGGAGAAGATGGTATAGAACCAGGGAATACTTGTTCACCGAAATTCATGAGAAAACCAATTGCTGTAATTAAGCATAAGAATGAAAGTTTGGGGGACTTATTGTTTGATGCATTGGTAACATAGTCTCCAACCTATTGTAAGTTTTTGGAAGGACTGATAACAGTACAACAATCTACTCCCTTGTTAGTGACTTAGTCCAGTCACGTAGTGCATAAGGAATGTTCCTCTAGATTATGGCACTTCTTTGGAGTTTGGTAAAAAAAAAAAAAAATTTAATATTGGCAAGGAATGTCATTTTATTTAAATTTGAAATGGTATAACTATCGAATTTTGAAGATTGTTATCATAGGGTTAGTTGGTCAGAATTTGACGATGTGCCGAGAATAAGTTCATTCTTTTGGTTATTGCTGAAAATAAGACTGTCTATAATTTTATATAAAGCTAAGTATTGTGGGGGTTACCCATGAATATTTTGGTTGTTCACCATGTTTGATGAAATGTACATCTCTATCATGTTCTGGATGGCCTCTGATGGATTCTGTAAGGAAGTAAATTTTAAGAAATATACCTTGTATGTTCTTAACTTTACAAAGGAGGAAACCTTGTGTTATGGTATGTGGGAAGATAGGTAGTCCAGTAAGCCTAGGTGAATAGTCTCTCCAAGTCGAGCAGGATGGTGAACTTATACTCCAAACACTTAGCTAACCAGATTTGTCATACTTAGTAGGAGGGTATCCCTAGTAGTGCGATAGAGTTGGTTAAGTGGGAGTATACACCAGAGCTCAGATGGCAACTGAGGGATATTTCTTCTCTTCAGTGGCATGCCGAGTCTTGGAGGATAGTTAAACTAGAAAGAAATTATGATATTTTCTCTTGTAATTGCTTAATAGTTTATTTTAATGATACATTAGATAAATGACACTGGTGCTTGATGAAAATCTTTCAACTAGAAAAGTGAAGGTTGATGATAACCTTTGGTGAAATACTCTAGGTAAACCTGTGCTAAAAGTAATTGATTGCTATACTTAGGAAGAGTATCCTCTTTATGGTGTTTGATGCAACTTCTATAATTCTGCCATCAAGGTGATTCCATTTGAAACATTAGACATAAAAGATGTCGAACCCCTATAAGCCGGGTAAGCTAGAAGACAAGATTAGAAATAGTCCTAGAATGTTGTCTAAAATGGTTAAACAAATCAAACCGATCTGGAAAGATTGGTGGAAACTATTAATTGAAAGAAAAGTTAAGTAAATATCACTTGGGAGGATTATGAAGAAATCCTTTAGAAATTTCCTTATCTTTTGTTGATTAATTAAGAAAACTATATTTATGTTTATGTTTAAAATTTAGAATAAATAATCGTCGAGGACAATGATTATTAAGGGGAGGAGTATGTTACATCCCTCACACTGAGACTATATGATGGTTATGTATTTCGAATGCAATGTTAGTCGCAAATAACTATTTTCATGTGAATAAGACATTGAGAATGCATTAGTTGCTCTTTCTATTGTAATTGTAATGTTAACAAGCTCTTTCTTTTGCAAGTGAAACTATTGTTCACGTGAAATTGAATGAGATCATGAGATTAAATTTAAATGCATATTATTTAGCCGTTGAGAACGATCTAACCATAATCCTTGTCAGTGGATGCAGGATTGTCGACACCATGAGAGAAAGGGAAATATCATTAGGGAGAGGACGTGGTTGACAATGGATCAATTTTATCATCAAATCTTGAGCCGATGGAAGACAGTGTATCAAAGTAGTAACTTGGTCAAAAGTAAATAAATATAATTATCGTTATGCAAGTCAATTTTAAATATTTATATTTAAATATCATTAATCACCTTTTAAGGAGATTTCAAAAGATTTATCAATATTAAATTAAAATAATTGATATAAATAAAATATTAAATAATAATATCCTCTTGAGAGTTGAGAGGAATAATTCTCGAGATATATATATATTTTACAATGGCTATATAATATTAAATTAATGATGATTGATATAAGCCTTAGACCACCGATCAATTATAAATTTATTTGAAAGGCCATCGATCAAAATTTAAATAAGGCTTAAAAAGAAGAAGGGGGAATTAATTCAAAAGTTGAGTTGTCAGCGATAGTCTTTCCTCTACTTCCAATTGAAATGGCCAAGATGGGAGTCAGAAGGTCTTTGGGGAGTTCATGCTATCTTGGAATGGAGGTTTTGCGGAGTTTCTCTTTTATTCGGATGTCTCTTTATTTTTGGGGAATTACCTCCGTCTTAGGGTATACTCTCCATTTTGGGAAAATCATAGACAACCAATTCTGAGACAAATATCTTCATTCCAGCTACTGTTTTGTTTCTCACATACTTTTATAAAGCATTCCGTTGTTCTCCCTCTATCTTTACTCGGCTAAATTCCTCTGCATTTTCCTTAAGCTTTTAGGGTGAAATATTCTCATACCTTCGAGACATTTATCATCCGGCTTTAGTCTCAATTTGTTTCACACTTCATCGGACCTTACTACCATTCCTCTCTTGTCTTCCTATCTAAAAGACGTTTTTCCAGCAAATGTGACCTTCGAACTCAACGTCGAGTTTAGGTGAAAACGAGGATGAATCCGTTCCTACGCCATATGCAAGGAGAGAATCTGGAGCGTACTTCTTCGAGTAACTGAATCTCTTCATCAGGCACGTAGAGGGATTCTTCACTTTATTAAAGACTTATCAATGGTAGTCCTTTGCTTAATATGTGAACATCATGGTGAAAGATAGAATTTTGTTGTGTTCTTGCTGAAGAATTTTATGGTAGTCTACTCATGTTGTTTTCTAATCATGCTGATGGGGTACATTTTGTCCTCTTAGAGTCTATATGCTTGACGAGTTAACTTTGAATTATTCATTCTTGAACCAAGCTGACCCTGCCTAATATATTGTGTTTTCATTAATAACCTGAAGTCTTTCATTGCTTGGGTCTAAACAAAAATTCCATGACTCATATTATGAAATAAGAAAATATTTTGAAACCAAGTTATGGTAATATTAAACCTCAAGATGGAACAATATCTTTTTTTTCATTGATGTACCAATCACCCTTTTTATTAGTATAAACCTTAAGGTTAGGATTTACCTTGAGCTTAGAGGTATTGATAATCATACCGGTCATCATGAATTAGACCTTGAACTAAGATTAACTTGAGCTGAGATAAGATAAAGAGTTTCTCCCTTGATGCAAGAAAATTATATACTTAGGCTTTCCAGAAGGAAATATAGTTTTGAGTCTTTTATCCTCCTTCTCATCTCTATAATATCAATAACCTACGGTTAGGGTTACTTCTTTCTTATGTGATTGATTTTCCTATGAACATAATGCTGTGTTAATTCTAAAAGGGAAAAATTGTTGAGTCTCTTAATTATAGTGTCATCTCTATTGGGTGAACTTTCTTACTTAATCATGTATATTTATTGTCCTGCTTGGGGTTCATGAACCAGAGTCTGTGATTGCTTCGTCTCTCTGGGGTCTCATCAGCTTATGATCTTACCTTAACTCATTATCATTCTGTTTTGGAAATCTAAATCAAACCATGTCTCTCCTTTTCTTTTGAGACCATTAACTTGTTGAAACCTTCTTGAAGGACAAGTCTCATCTCCTTTTCTTTATGTGTTAAGTATATCGAATGGTCTTTAAATATGTGATTTGACATCAAGCCAGGATTCTCTTATTTTCTTAATATTATTTGATGCACCAAAATTTTAGAAGAAAGATTTGAATTTAAAGTACTATAATTCAAACACATAATCCATATTGTCAAATGAGATTCCTTAATTCTCCTCATAAGTTTGAGAATAGAAGATTATTATTACTCAGATGAGAAAAGTCATGAGATGAAATTCTCTCCTAAAAAGATAATAGCATAAACCTTAACAAGATGTGGATCCAAACCAAGTTCATGTAATGTTAAACCTTAAGGGTAAGACCTAACCTCGAACAAAGAAAAGATCAATAACTGAACCAGTTATGGTAAGACTAAAACTTGATCGAAGAATTATCATGTCGAGCAAGGGTGAGAGTGCTGATAGCACAATAGTGCTAGAGGCATCGGCACAAGAGTGCCAGAGACATCGGCACAAGAGTGCCAAAAGATATTAAAATCCTTGGCCAAGGTATGATGCCAGTTAGGTAATAGTCAGCTATCATGATCTAGATATAGTTCTGGTCAAAATGATCCATCTAGGTAGAAGGTACCTACAAAGGAGGGATTGGCCAAGAGTATAGGTTCATGACACCAGGCTCAGAGGCATGATGATAATTAGATGCATGTTCATTACCCTCGTGAAGGGAGGATTCTTTAGTTGAAGAAACTCGGGAGACCAGTAGGTCTTGGTTGGGTGATAAAGCCCCTGATGATAATCCTCTATCCCTCCTTGATAAAGATTTCCAGGTATAACAACATGAAGATGATGTCAAATGTATTTCTTCCTCACTCAAAAATCCAAGTACATGCAATGTTAATTAAAGTTTATTTTCATTTATGCCATGAATGCTATTCTTTTATGATAATGTATGTTGCAAGATTCTGAGGTTAATTAGTGAGATAGTTACTTGATTCACTCAGCTATTATATTTGTTTGATAGTTGTAGTAATGGTTCATTATCTTTTGGAAGCAAAGAAAAGTAATTATTACCCTTCTACGATTTCCTATTATATGTTTACAATTAATAGCTTTCTTTTCAGCTGAAAATGAAATTAAAAGTTAGTTGATGAATTGTATGATGTAGCGACATCATAATCGAATTTTCCTTTCTGTCTAACTACAAATAATACCCTAGTTTAACAGTTATTTAGTTTTGATCTATCATGAGCATTTGGTGGAAAAACTGTTACATGTTACATGTCAACTGAAACTAAAAATTCAAAAGATAGTTGCATGTTTGAATTAGTTGGAAACAATTTGGAAACCCTAGTTTCAAAACAAGTTAGTTGCAGCTCAGCTAAAATTTAGTTGATAGTTGAAATTTTAAACTATAGACTGGATAGGTTGTTACAACCAGAGAGGCTATATTCCATTTATTATAAGGAGATGTTCACCATTATGCATGCTTTGGCGAAGTTTAGGAAATATCTAGTTGGAGCAAAATTTGTGGTGAGTATCAACCACAATAACCTCATATATTTCTTGGAGCAAAGGGATTTGAATGAGAGACAACAAAAGTGGGTTAGTAGAATACAAGCTTATTATTTTTACATAGAGTATATGAAAGGGAAGAATAACATTGTAAGTTTCTCCTAGGGGACATTACAATCAAACAGACCATATATGTCAATGAAGGGGAGAAAATATCACCCTTCTTAGAGTTAAGGCAGTGGCTACCCTTTTTTCATATCCCAGTCTAACCATTTAAAAAAAATCTCCAAGGGTGAGAAGATCTAACTGTCACAATGCTAGCTAGCTGGAATGACTATTTAAAAGTTGTGCTTTAAGAAAAAGAACTGGGATGCAAGGGATTGGTAGGCTATAGATGCAAATTACCAGAATTTTCAAATTAAATCCAACCAATTTGAATTCACTAGAAAATACCCAAAGAAGTTGCTAATGAAAGATCAGTGGTAATTTATTGGAGTTCCAAAACTGTAGTCCCTTCCACCCCTTATTGAGGATTTGTGTTGATACATATAACTGCTCTCTGCAGAACAATGCTAATTTCTTCCTAATTTGCACATCATTCTTGTTTCCCAAAGTTAGGCAAGATCAAATTGGCTTCTTCTACATTTATGCCTGAGAAATTTGTGTCTATTCACTAAGTGGAATCTTTTAATAATTCATGTAGAACTCTCACGATGAAGAATATAAGGGGATGTGTTATTTTTCGCTCCTAAAAATGTCCTCCCATGTTGATTAAAGTGGATATTTTTTGTTTGAAACTTTCATTCATCAAGGAAATCGAACAACATATCTGTTAATTACTATATTGCACTAAAGATTTTCTTTTTATCAGATTGAAACAAGGAAAAACTTTTGTATTTTTTGAATATTTTTCTTCTTCTGATGACTACTGGAAGGAAGAAGGGGAGTTCATTTCGACGTCAGAGGAATAGACCTATCGACAAGTCCTCAGAAGAGGAGAGCGGATTTTCCCCAAGCAATGAACAATTAGGATGGTGTTGATAAATGCTGGAGTTTTATCACATTTCTTATCTTAATATTTACTTACATTATGTGCGAACTATACTTAACAATTCAAGAACATCAAAGGAATCAGAGTGCTCTAAACTAATGGTTCTTTCTCATTTTTCATCTTTCATATGTAGGCTAGCTTATCCTTGTGCAAAACTTTTGAAGGAAGGAAGGAGGGAAGTCCAATTTTTCCTCAAAGGAGTAGACCCATTTGTTGTGTGGTCTCACAACAAACCTTTTTGCATTTAGGAAAGCATGGGGACCCATTGTTAGCATGGCATAGCTTAAATCAACAAGATTGAAGAGGCCTAGAGTTATGATAAATTCACTTATGGGAGGTATTTGAAATAATTAAAGTTGAGAGTTATATTTTTTGGGAATTTTAGGTCATGTGGAGTCGGGGTTTTTACCTTAGTGCATTCCACATTTAGTATGGTAAGGACTCTGGTAGTGAAGTGTCAGCTCGATAAAGTGTTCCTTTCGTAACCCAATTTCCTGTAAGTAGTGAATAAGAAGCAATTAAACCTGTATTTGATATTTTAATCAAATGGACTTTATGCGAAATCGGGAATAAAAAATGCTACTGAATCGGACGTGAAACTCCCTTACTAAAGCCCGATCCGATTGGATAGTCGGTAACAGATAATTTTCCTACAATAGAAGTATTAATTGAGGAATAAAGGGTATATAATAAATACTTACAAGGCATGGTTGTTGACTATTTGTTTCTTTTTGGAATCAAATAGCCAAGATTTTTAAAACCTTCCTTAAAACTATAAAATTTTCCAAAAGTTTCTTTAACGGTGAAAAATCCCAAAATTACTAATAATTACACTAATTAGGTAAATCAAAGGCTTGTTTCGACATAAATTTTGGATTTAAGGATAGGGAAATGTTACTAAAAAGAGTAAAAGGCAATCCATTTTGCATAATGATTTGTTGGTAATCCATTTTACTTAAAATTGTGGACGATCATTATAGTATGAAATTACTCTCACAAATATTGTAAGACCAAAGTTCATTACAAGAAATACATAATAGAAATATTTTGATATGCCTGCATAATGCTATTATAGAAGTTCCTATTTAGGAAATATTATACAATAGATTTGATTTGACTAAGAACAATATTTAAATACCAAATAATGCTAACCTTGATCATAGAAATGTCAAACTTCCAACCAACACTCACCTTTGTCCTCCTTTATACTATATGGTAGCCTCCCAAGGTGGTACAACTTCATTAAAGAAGATGCAATCTAAATAAAATGTTGTGTTGACTTTAGGACTCACACAAGGCTGTGTTGAAATTCTCAAGAACCTCTAACATAAGTTTCAACCTCTTTCTTCTCAAATTTGGACTCTTCTAAAGGCCATGACACCTTACTTTGACCCCCATTCATGGTGCGACGCACTTGTTGACTGATGCAACTTATTTAAGAGGTGTATGGAATGCTTGAAAAGTGGCACTAAGGTTTGGATATGCTATCAAATCCCTCAATAAACACCATCGAACCTTAGTGAGATTTGTAAGAGGTGCACCAAGCTGAAAAAATACGTTAACAAACCTCCTATAATAATTGCAAAGGCTATAAAATCCCCTCAACTTTGTTAGTTTCTCTGGTGGGGGCCATTCCAAAATAGCCTATATTTTCTCTTGATGTACTTGAACCCCATTAGCACCGGGCATATGTCCCAAACAAAGGATCTTTTCCAATCCAAACTCGCACTTAGAAGCCTTGGCAAATAGAGATTGTGACTCCATGATTCCCAATACATCATCCAAGTGCTTGAGTTGGCCCTCCCAAGTCTTTTTGTGTAATATCCCCTTCCTAGTCGGTTCTAGTTGCAGAGAGGTTAGCCTATCATTTTGACCCTTGTAGGCTAACAATTTTGGATAGAGGGTCCTCTGAGGCAGTAACTTGGTCAATTAGTGACATTACTTCTCTTAAGTATTCAGTTTAGATCAGTTCGCAGAGATTACAGGACTTAGTTTTGAATATTTACTATTTATAGTAAGTCATCTATTTAGAGTTTCTATATATAGCAAGGCACCTAGTCACATGGTGATTGGAAGTGTTGACTTCCATTTCAAATGGCATGGCGAAATAATAAATATTTAATGAGATATTAATATTTTAATGACCTTTAATGATATTTAATTATAAAAGTTTATATTATAAAGTTATTATTTAACTTTATAATGAGAGGGTCCATTCTAAATGAATGAGAAATTAATACATCATTATAAGATACGCCATTATGAGGATATAATATAAAGTCAACAACCAAGGAAAATTAAATTATGTTTTAAATCATTAAATGGCTTCTAAAGAAATCGAGGCAATGAAGAGAAGTATTTAAAGGATCCTTAAGCAAATCAAACTCATTATGAAATGATTATTTGACCTTGTCTTTTTATGAGAGCTTTGGGATTTGTGAGAGACCAAGGGTTTTTGCAGATTTTCAATCATTTTCAAACTTTGGAGAACGACAAAATCTTCATTGTCAAGCAATCTGAGGTTGTGAAAGACCAGTTGAAGTTTGCTCTTGGGTTGGCTTCATTTCAGAGGTCAAATTTGTGCTTATTAGAGAAAGATAATCAAGGATTTGAGCCAAAACTTTCATTGGAAGGGAAAATTGGTTTGTGGCTAAGATTATGATCTCACCTGGCATCATTACTCTAGTTGTACAACATCATTAATGACTGTTGTACCATTTCACAAGCTTGACGTGTGACTTCTTGGCTAAAGCGTCTGGGGATTTGGTATCTCCTTTTTCACCCATCTTGGACGCCTTTCTCAATAAAGACAATTTTTCTTATTTTGAGGTGGGGAAAACAACATTTAGGAGGCTGATTGAATTTATCCAAGTGTTGCAACAAGCTGTTATAATTTCTATATTTTAAAATAAAAGGTTCTTCTTTCTTTCTGGGTATGCATTATCTATATTGAAGCTCTATATAAATTCTATATTCAAAAATTAATAAAAGTTCTTTCTTGTAGTTGAGTTTCATTTCCATTGTTCATTTTAGAGCATTTTTCTTTCTTTCTTGGCATATTATTTTCAAAATACAAAAAAAAATCATATATAGTAAAAAACACAAAAGAGTTGCAAAACAACAAAACAAAACAAAAAATTACCATCATTTAGCATCACTTTGGGGGTTAGAGACACTGGGTCTCTTACAGTGGTATCAGAGCAGTAATCCTACCATCCTGTGCAGTATTAGTTTTCATGAGCAGAAATATTATATTTTATACTAAGGGAAGAGGAATGGGGTAAAAACATTGGGAAACACCATAGGTTCTAGAGGGTGATACAGTTTCAGGTATTCTAGGCATTCATAGGTCTAGCTCTGGTAGTAGTGAGGACAATACTACAGGTCTTATGGAAGATAGAGAGGTTTCGAGGGAGACCCCCTAAGGATACAACAAAGGAGTGTTCTAGAGCAAAGAGTCCTGAGACAGAGTTTAGGATGTTGAATATCCAAGATACTAAGAGGGGGGTGAATCAGTATCTTCTTAAACTTTTTGAACAAATACCATCCAATTACTCCAATGCATATAATAGTAAAGATAAATAAGAGCATTAACAAAACATGAAATCACACAACACATGAACACCAAAATTTTTACATGGAAAACCCAAAATGGAAAAAACCACGGTGAGTGTTAGCTCACAATATAGTATAAATAGTTATAAAATATTACAAAATGGGGTAGCTCACTGCCAGGATTGTCCAAAATGAGAGGCTCACTACCTATAGAATTACAATGACAAAATGGCTTACAACCAGAAAATGAACTGATAATATACACCTAACAAGTGTTGATTCAGTTCCTATGAAGCTCAGTAAACTGACTTGACACACTTCATCATATTCACACTTCTTCGCATTCGCATTATCATCAACTTCTTCTTCTACAATCTCAAAACTGTCCAATATATATAGTTGATACATTCGCAAGCATCAATTAGGTTAGCCTAATTAGATGCAACCCTTATTCATCAAAAATACCAACTGTTGGCTTCAAGCATTCATAAAAACTTTCCAAAGACAATTCAAATGCCCAGCACACTACATCATGTCGGCATGGACCTAATATTGGTCACACATACATCCGCAAGACAAAATTAATATACTATAACATCATCTATCTATTAGGTCGGCCAAAGATAGACCTAATAGCAAAAATGCACCAACAAAATAATGCTGACACACCATACAAGCATCTGAATACGTGAGATTCTGAATATACGTGCTTCCAACATCCATAAACCATTTCCAAAAATAACAAGCATCAGTAATCAACAACAAAATATTGCAGACCAAAATATTGGAGGATGATAACTACATACCAATTTAGATACCGATCCAAAATACTAGATCAAACTAAGACTTAATCTTGCAGTTGCAACTCATATATCATGGTAACATCAATGACAACATAAAACAACAAAATGAGATATTCTTCTTCATTCTTCTAACAATATCCCCCTTTGTCATTAATGGCAAGATGTGCCAAAATTTTACAAGAACTCTTATGTACAACACTTCTCCCCCTATCACCAGTATTTTCTTTCTCTATCACTCTTTGCTCCCCCTTTGACATCAAGGAAAAAGGGAAACTCAACAGAAAATATGAAAACAAGAAAAAAAAACATTAACCGGAGGATGGAAAGCCTTGAAGCTCCTTAAGAATACCTTGCCATGTAGATTTACCATTCTTCCAACTTTTTGTTGCAACAATCAACATCTTGTTCAGGGATTCCAAATCCATCAAACTTTCTTCTACTTCATCCATAGTACTAGGAGTCATATTTATCTTTCCAAGTTTCTTTGTACTTGCCAAAGCATTGGCAACTGGGGTGTACTCCATTCTCACAAGGTCACCTAACTGACCAAATTTTTTGATGATTTCTTCCTTTTCCTTCTGTAAAATAAAGAATTTATCTCTATGAGAAAAGATGGCATTCCAAGTTGATTTGTCTTTGTCCTTGGATGCGTTGTAGGCACCTAAGACAATAGCCAACTGGGGCTCAATGGATTCCATAACATTTTTAATACTTTGAGTGGCATCCGACCACTTTAAACAAAAAGAAAAGACAACATTTTCTTCAGTCTCACAGATTTGCACAGCTTCCAGATTTTTCTCAACATTAGTGTGTGCCAAAGCACACTTGTCATGCAATTCCAACAACCTTTTCTCTTCCCACTTTTCCTCAACCTCTTGCTTAGTCTTCTCACCAAGTCCGGAGAAATACTCCTTAAAGGAGTCCAATAACAATCTCAAATTTTCTACTGGAGTGAGAGATGTATGAATTGATGTACTGAGTGTTGTTTCTTGCAATGCCTTAAGAGCATCTTCAATCAGTTCTTTTCCTTTCTGGTGTGTCTCCAGAATCTCTCTTTTGTCAGATGCATGCAATGCATCACCCAATACCAACTTATGAATAGGAGAAATTTTGTCTAGATCCACACTGCCTTGAATAATAGGAAGTTGTAAAAGATTTGGAAGAATCACCAACTGGAATCTGATCTGGTTGGATAGAAATCCTTTCAACACATCATCACCAAAGGAGGATTCTTCGGGAGATCTTTGAGATTCTACAACCTGCTTTATATTTTCTTCATTCTTCCCAGCAGATTCCTCATTTTTATCTCCTTCCTTTTCCTTATCTTACTCTTCTTCCTTCTTTTCTTCTTCCACTTTCTCTTCTTCTTCTTCTTTCTCCTTTTCTTTTTCTTCTTTACCCTTTTCATCTTCATCTTTTTCTTCATCCCTATTGCCTTCTTTATCATTTCCTTCACTTTCACCTTCATCTTTCTCTTCCTCAGTATTATCCTTTTCCTTTTCAACATTATATTTTTCACCTTCAGTGTGCTCCGAAAGGGCATCATCATGTTTTTTAGGCTCAACTTCACCCTTGTTTTGCTTCTCCATTTCTGGAGGATCATTTTCAACACATGTATCCAGAGGGATATTTGCATCGTTTATTTCCACAGAAATACCTACATCACATGTACCAGGAGGAATATCTTCCTCAACATCTTCAACAAAAACTTCTTCACTAGACTTAAGTGCAAAACCAAGCATGCCATATTTCTCAGTCGTATCCCTCATTACTTCTGCGGTTTCCTTCCTTATCTTCTTTATCTGCTTGTTATCCCTTGTCATCCAAATATTCACTCTTTTCTTCATCTGGAACATATCTGCACATATCTTTTTCAGGGTTTCTAGATCATTTGGGGTCAAAGAAGACCCAATTTTACCAAATGCACCATTCCTGATTTTCTCTTCAAATTCAACAACCTCTGATCTCCTTTTCATCAGGGCTACCCACATTTTTCTTCACATCATCCCACTTAACATCCAATGTGATAACATATTGAATGGTAGCTAAAATTAATGTTTTTCTATCCTCTTTTCCAACTTGATCATAATGTTCTGCTATAAGCTTCAACATGTTTTCAAAATGCAACAAAATTGAGTACTGCCTTTAATTTGAAATGGGGGCCAAGTCTTACCGAAATGTCTTTTTGTTCTTCTTGGTTCGGGGAGGCTTCTTTAGACACCTTATTTTTCTCCAACTTGAGTTTGGTGTGCACATGAACACCAAATTCTTGTTCTTCATCTTCATTAGAAGATGACACAATATGCAATCTTTGAGAACCAATACCAGCTTCTTGAGAAGCACCTTCACTAGAGGATAAACTTCCTCTTCTTTTCCTTACCAATTTTGCTTCAGGGTCCTCCTCTTCATCTCGATCATTAGTGACACTAATATTTTTCTCCCTTGTAGCTTTTTCTTTCTTTCCTCTTTTCCTAGGCACCATCGAAGGAGTTTCTTTCCTTTTCCCAGATCTTGTAGTAGGTCTGGAAGAAGCCAAGCCTTTACCTTTATCAGCAGTACTGGGTTCAACTTTCACTGCAAGGGTTGCAGAGGGTTTAGAAGGAGCATTCCTACCAGATCTCCTTAGACCTGATGATTCTCCCTTCATCTTCTCTCTCTTAGCCTTTCCTAGTGCAATCTCCTCATCAGTGTAACCAACTTCTGTAAGCTTCTTTTCCACATTTTTTCTTATTATTGGCTTCTTGTGCTCCAAGTGAACCTCCATAGATTTTTTAGCATAAGTGTCAATCCTAGGTTCATTGGCATCTTTCAGAATTTTCAGCAACATCTGTACATAACCCTCGACTTCATCTTCTATAATTTCATAACCCAATGGTTGAGTCCATATGGTTCGGGGTTCAACAACTTCAATCATGCATTCATTAGAAGAGACATGAAATATGATATCATTTCTATATTTATCAACAACTTTCCTCGAAATCCTTTCTCTCTCATTCATGTTGCTCTTGAATACAACAAAGAATGTTGTTAGATCACTATCTTTGCTCTTCAAATCACATAGATTATGTAAGTGATCAAAGATTTGATGTGCCACTGGTCTGGATGTATCCCAGAATACTATATCATCCCTTCCAGGAAGTCTCTTCAGAAAATAGATTAATAGACACATAATCAAAGAACCAAATTTAAATACATACTTCCTTTCTTTGGTCATCCTTAAATTTTCAAGCAACTGTTGTCAGAGAAGTTCACAAAATTCATAGTTTGCACCATTGACTGTCATATCGAAACCAGTATAAATAGTTGTGGCAAAAATAGAGTTCTCTCTGTTGGTGAAGTAAATTTTATGACTAATCATTATAGTGACATACTTCACAATAGGATTAGTGATAGACTTTGTTGTAAGTGCTCTCTTGTCATACTTGGCACCGGTGAGATCCATCACCACTTCTTTCTTCATGGCTTTTAGCACAGGTAATGGTCTGGTATCATAGATTTCAGTAATAACCTTAATTGCTTCCTTAGTTATTAGATAGGGTCGGTCAGTCCATAAGAGTTTATCATGTATTCTGCTAAGAACATGTTTCACATATTCATCATCAATTATGGAACTAAAATTAGGAAATTAGTTCCATCTATCTAATCTCTTCACAACAATGTTCGAGTATTCAGGCTTCACCAAGAAATTATCTCTTGTGAGCTCATACTGCCAAATATCTATCAATTTACTATGATTGAATTCATCTATTTTTACTCAAATGTACATTCTTGTATCCTCAGTCAGCATAACCTTGTGAGGGATTGATGAGAAGGCACCCATAGGGTCATCTTTGAAAACCTTCATAGAATATTTCCTATACGATGGTATAGGTCTTTCTGACACTTTAACAACTATAGGGGTTGCCATTCTTCACAATTTTGAGCTCAAACAATTCAAAAAGATGATTCACACAAACCCACAACTACACAAAAAAGTAAAATACCTTTTTTTTTTCTTCACGAAGAACCAGAACTAGGGTTTACACTGCTCGAACTCCAAATTGCCTCAAGAACACTCCAAAATTCTCTTCAATTTCTTCAAATGCACAAGTGATTAAAATTCCTTACACATTCACTTTATAAAACAACAATCTTCCCTAATTCGCATTAAATGGAGCAGATTTCAAAAAGCTGCTAAAAACTCTTCTTCTTTGCATAGAAAAACCCTAATTTTCTCCACAAATGATCATGTCTTCACATTTTCTTCTAGTTCCACTTGCATAACCTCTAAATAACCATTTCTTACAACATATCCTTGTGCCAAAGACTGACACACCAAACATCAGGGGGTTCAAGCAATTTTCTATTAAAGCTCCCCCTAAGACCCTGCTAGGTCTAATTCCTGGAGTTGTCTCTACCGGATGAGGCCATAGATGCATCTGTCAATTTAGGCTCTTCTTTCTTCTTCCAAATCTTATTCATTTCTTGCTTAACCTCATTCTTGTCAATTTTCTTGATTGGTTCATTCTTTTCTACTAGACCAGTCTGCTTTCCCTTTTTACTTCTGCAAACTCTTGAGATATGTCCTGGTTTGTTGCAATTGTAGCAAACAACATTTTTTTGATTAGATTGTCCTCCATTGACCTTTGACCTACATTGATTAGCTTTGTGTCCAATTTTTTTACATGTATAGCAGTAACCATTAAAGGATTGATTCATTCTTCCTCCATTAGACCAATTCACCATCTGAGTTCTGCATTCACTAGCTCTATGTCCAATTCTCTTGCAGAAAAAACATTGACCAGAGAAGGAACCAAGAAACTAATTCATCCTACTCCTACACTCTATTGCGTTGTGACCAAATTTGTTACATGAAAAGAAAACACCATTGAAATATGGATACCTTTGCACATTAGGTTGTTTCACAGGAAGTCTCCTAGCAAAGTTCCTTGAATTTCCTTTCTGCTTTCCTTTATTCTGATTCTTCTGATTATCCTTAGAGTTTTCACCTCCTTCCATTCCCAAACCACCTTTGTCTTTACTTGGTTTCTGCCCTGAAATCAACTCATCAAGATTGTTTGAGCTAGATTTGAAATTATTTTCATAGAGTTTCACTTTCTCCAGATCTACTTTCAGATTCACCACTTCTTGTTCAAGCTTAGTGCATTCATTAGATTTGTTTTGCGCCATTTTATTCAAACATTCTTCAATTCTTTTTTTTTCCTCTACTTACACCTTCAAACCAGTAATTTCTTCATTAGCCTGCTTCAACTGCTCACTTACTTCCCTATGTTATTCTTTGAACTTCTTCAATTGCTCTTTTAATTTCTAGACACATTCATTTGCATCATCAAGATTTTCTTTCAAATCTCTGTTTTCACTTTCAACTTTTTCAAGATCTTCAAGTGCAACCTAGAGCTCTTCTTTATCATTCATTTGTTCCATCGTCAGGATCTTCCTTAAGCTGTTAGGCTTTTTCGGAGGAACCAAACTCTAATATCAATTGTTGATTATCCAATATACTGGGAGGGGGGGTGAATCAATATCTTCTTAAACTTACTGAACAAATACCATCCAATTAATCCAATGCATATAACAGTAAAGATAAATAAGAGCATTAACAGAACATGAAATCACACAACACATGAACACCAAAAGTTTTACGTGGAAAACCCAAAATGGGAAAAGCCACGGTGAGTGTTAGGTCACAATATAGTATATCCAGTTATAAAATATTACAAAATGGGGTGGTTCACTACCAGGACTCACTGTCCAAAATGAGAGGCTCACTGGTTATGGAATTACAATGACAAAATGTCTTACTGCCAGAAAATGAACTGATAATATACACCTAACAAGTGCTGATTCAGTTCCGATGAAGCTCAATAAACTAACTTGACACACTTCATCATATTCGCACTTCTTCACATTCACATTATCATCAACTTCTTCTTCTACAATCTCAAAAATGTCCAATATATATAGTTGATACATCTACAAGCATCAATTAGGTTGTCCTAATTAGATGCAACCCTTATTCATCAAAAATACCAACTATTGGCTTCAAGCATTCATAAAAACTTTCCAAAGACAATTAAAATTTTCAACACAATACATCATATCAGAATGGACCTAAGATAGGTCACACATACATCTGCAAGAAAAAAATAATTTACTATAACATCATCTATCCATTAGGTCGGCCAAAGATAAACCTAATAGCAAAAATGCACCAACAAAATAATGTTGATACACCATACGAGCATCTAAATACGTGATATTCTGAATATATGTGCTTCCAACATCCATAAACCATTTCCCAAAACTGCAAGCATCATTAATCAACAACAAAAGATTGCGGACCAAAATACCGAAGGATGATAACTGCATATCAATTCAGATACCAGTCTAGAATACCATATCAAACTAAGACTTAATCTTGCAGTTGCAACTCATATATCATGGTGACATCAATGGAAACACAAAACAACAAAATGAGATGTTCTTCTTCATTCTTCCAACATAGGAGAAGGCATGATAACAGGATGGATATGATGTCTTAGCTTATGGGTACAATGAGGCAGATTATTCTACAACAACACATGTTTCAGATAGGACAGTCTAGCAGCATAGCAGGGGTAGAGCAGCCACAGGTGACAATTCAATAGAATTCTTCCTCTAGCATTCCTAAGCGTAGGCCCGGTCAACCTACTTTTATTACTAGGGAGGTTCCTCCAGTCCAACAGGTAGAGCAACAGGATCTTTAGCCTGAGATTCAGACACCCCATGGTCTTATAGCGGCAAATGTGACTAGACACTATGCCGAGTATATGACACTATCTCTTGAGATCAGATAGGAATTGACCCTACATGAGTTTCTAGATGCTAAGAGACCTAGAGGCAGAGGTAAAATTGAGCATAGATCACCTCAACCACAACCACCACCACCTCAGGTGAATAGAGACCTCCAACAGGCAGTTAGTAAAATTACCTTGCCGCACTTTGATGGTACTAACAAGTGTTCAGCTAGGTCTTCGGTTGAGAAACTGGATAATTATTTATCTTTGAGACCCATGCAAGAGGATGAGGCTATAAATTTTGCTACATTGCATCTTGATGGTTTGTCGCATGACTGGTGGCATCATGGGATGTACACCTTACATCATCATTTGGTTAATACCTATCAGGAGTTCACCAACAGGCTCATTGAGCATTTTGACAAAAAGGATCTAGAACTCTATTTCAAGGAGCTTGCTTAGCTTAGGAAAAGTGGCAACTTGGAATCATATATAAGTGAATTTCAAAGACTTTCAAAAATGGTTACAGGGATTTTAGAGAGAAGACTTGTTATATTGTTCATAGAAGGTTTATATGAGCCCATGAGAGGATGGATCAAATATTTTGATCCCCCTACCTTGCAGGAAGCTATGCGGAAAGCTTGTAGCATGGAAATTGTAGCACCTCACAACAAGTTTACTTCTAGTTCATCATCTTCATCAAAGCCCAACAAATCATTTTCCAAAAAGAAAGAGAAATCAGATTCAAAAGAAAAGGTTGCAACACCTTTGAATCGAGATACTCTTAATGATTTGCATAAGAAATTTTTTTTTTATTATTGTAAGGAGCCATATGATGAAAAACATGAATGTCCTCTAAGACCCAAGGTGAAAAAAAGAAAATGGAGTGGTTTTATGAGGGTGAAGAAGTGGCTGATATATCAGACCAAAAAGATGATAATGAAGATTCAGGGTTTGAAAAGTCAGAAAATGAAAGTGAAAGTGACAGGGAAATGAAGATTCAAGAGGCACGTCTATTTAACATCCAAAAGGATGGTTATTTTAGGTTACGTGGGCTCTTGGATGGTCAACAAGTCATCACATTACTTGATACAGGAGCAACACATAATTTTATTGATGCACGATTAGTTGAAAGACATGGCATTCAAACCGAGGAATTTGAAGGCATAAGGATTAAGTTAGCTGATGGATATACTCTCAAGTGTGAGAGAAAGATTACGGACCTTCCCATGCACCTTAATAACTATAAGTTTAAGGCTTATTTTTATGTAATAAACATGGGTGACATTGATGTGGTCCTTGGCATGACATGGCTGCATGATATTGGTGAGTTTACACTCAATCTTTGTGAGATGGTGATGAAGTGTAAGGCTAATAGGAAGTCAAATGTGTTGAAAGCTATCAAGGAAAGAAACTTGAGGATGATAACTCTTAGACGGATGGAGAGACTCATTCGACATGGCATTGTTTAGTGGGCTGCTAGGTGTAGGTTGATGCCATCACAAGAGGAGCAGCAAAAATCAAAATACCATCCATATATACACGAGCTTAGAATTAAACATTCTAAGATGTTGAGTGACATCCCACCAAGGAGACCACTAGACAGGGGGATTGAACATATCATTGAGTTGGAGGAGGGTGAAAAACCGATTATGATTACTCCTTACAGGCACCCAACGTGGCTTAAAGATGAAATAGAGAAGACAATCAAGGAGCTGCTCGCTATGAGTCATATTAGGCTGAGTAAATCACCCTTTGTTTCATTAGTTGTTTTGGCTAAGAAAAAGGATAGGTCTCTCAAGATGTGCATAAACTACTATATGTTGAACAAAAGGACAATAAAAAATAGGTACCCCATACCTTGCATAGACGAGTTGATTGATGAGCTTCATGGGGCATGTTACTTCTCAAAGATAGATTTGAGATCAGGCCACCATCAGATTCGAGTCCGAGAGTAGGATATAGAAAAGACTGCATTTAGATGTCATTGTGGGCATTTTGAGTTCTTGGTTATGCCATTTGGTTTAACCAATGCACTTGCTACATTTCAGTCCACAATGAACAAGGTCTTCCAGTCACAGCTGCAGAGATATGTATTGGTTTTCTTCGATGATATTTTGGTCTACAACAGATCTTGGGAGGAGCACCTAGCTCACTTAGATACAGTGTTGAGCATACTAGATATGGAGTCTTTGTACGCCAAGGAGTCCAAGTGTGCTTTGGGTATGTCTGAGTTGTTATATCTTGGTCACATCATTAGTGTGGATGAGGTCCGAGCTATTATTGAGTGGCCTACCTTGGAGAATCTTATGCTACTCAGAGGTTTTGTTGGATTATGTGCTTTCTACCATCGGTTTGTTAGTGGTTTCTCTTGGCATGTTGCGCCACTTACAAATTTGATGAAGAAAGGTGCTTTTGTGTTGACTCCTCAGGAACAGGAGTGTTTTGAGAAGTTCAAGGTTTTGATGACTACTTGCCCAGTCCTAATGTTACCAAATTTCATGAGACCTTTTGGGCTTCATTGCGATGCCTCTGGTGAAGGCATTAGAGCAGTACTTATCCAAGACAAGCATCTGATTGCTTATGAGAGTAGGTAGTTGAGGGGTCTTGAGAGAAGCTACAACATTTATGACAAGCAGATGTTAGCCATCATGCACGCATTGGCTAAGTTCAAGCAGTATCTTGTCGGTAGTAAGTTCAGTGTGAGGATTGAAAATAATAGCCTAAAGCATTTCCTCGGACAACAGGACTTGAATGATTGCCAACAAAAATGAGTTACCAGGTTACAGTCATATGACTTTGACATCTCTTATGTCAAAGGATTGCAAAATGTCGTTGTTGATGCCTTGTCTCGCCGACCTCATTTGTGCTCCTTGCTTGAGATTGTAGAGGATTGGAGGCCTTCGAATGTTGTCAAGTATGCCAAGAACCCATGGGCTTCTGGCATTGTTGATGGGTCAGTGCAGGATAGTAGGTACTCCATTATAAATGATTTAATCATTTACAAGGGGAGGATTTTCTTGATTCTAGGTTCAGATGTCAAGAACATAGTTTTGAGAGCCTTCCATGATTCACCTATAGCTGGTCATCTCGGGTACTTCAAAACTTACAAGCAGGTTTGGGAGCGATTCACTTGGAAAGGTCTCAAGTCAGATGTTCTTCATTATGTGAGAGTGCCTTATTTGTCAGCAAAACAAACATGAACATACCTATCCTACAGGGTTGCTTCAACCACTTCCAATTCCTGACAAGAAGTGGAAATGTGTATCGATAGATTTTATTACGAGCTTTCCGAAAGCCCAAGGGAGAGATTGTATATATGTTGTTGTTGATCGGCTGATGAAGTATGCCCACATCTTCCTAATTACGATGACATATTCAGTTATGCAGGTTGCAGAGTTGTTCTTCCGAGAGGTATTCAGATTGCACGACTTACCTTGGAGCATTGTTAGTGACAAGGATAGTCAATTCATGAGTCACTTTTGGTAGGAGTTATTCAAACTATGTGGAACCAAGCTTACTTCTAGTACCAGTTACCACTCGCAGACTAATGGCTAGACAAAAATTGTTAGTAAATGGGTGGAGGGATACCTTCAGAATTACATAGTTGGGTAGAAGAAGGCTTGGGTAAAGTGGATATATCTATGCGAGTATTGTTATAATTCCACTTACCATATGTCAATTCAGATGACACCATTCATGGAACTATATGGATATGAGGCACCCAACTTCCTTGATTTAGTGTTGAGTGACAACAGACTGCCTAGTGTTGGGGATCTTCTACAGGAGAACTAGGGCATTATGAGAGCTCTCAGGGAGAATATTCAAAAAGCACCTAATCAACAAAAGCAATATGCTGACCAGAGGAGGGTTGAGTGATCTTTCCAGGTGGGTGATATGGTGTATCTCATGTTGCAGCCTTATCGTCATTCCACTCTTCGGAAGAGTGGTGCAGAGAAGCTTAAGCCATGATATTATGGTTCATTCAAGATTATTAGGCGGATTGATGAGGTGGCTTACGAGTTGGATCTACTAGCGGATAGTAAGGTTCATAATGTATTCCATGTGTCACGCCTCAAGAAGGTGTTAGGACATCATGTTGTTCCCTCTTCAATCCTGCCACCCCTAGATGATGAGGGGAAGTTGATTTTAGTACCTGAGGCCATCTTGGATGTCAGATAGCGTCATCTTCGGTGATGGGTTATCAAGGAATATCTGATTAAGTGGAGGGACTTTCTAGTAGAGGATGCTACATGGGAAAGTGAAGATATTTTACAACATCCAAAGTTGCGCTTGCTTGGGGACAAGCAATCTCGGGGAGGGTGGACTGTAATGTCCCCTTCCTAGTCAGTTCCAGTTGCAGAGAGGTTAGCCTATCATTTTGACCCTCGTAGGCTAACAATTTTGGATAGAGGTTCCTCTGAGGTAGTAACTTGGTCAATTAGTGACATTACTTCTCTTCAATATTTAGTTTAGATCAGGATTGGGACTTCACAGAGGTTACAGGACTCAATTTTGAATACTTACTATTTATAGTAAGTCATCTATTCAAAGTTGTTATATATAGCAGGGCACTTGGTCATATGGTGATTGGCAGTGTTGACTTCCATTTCAGATGGCATGCGAAATAATATTTAATGAGATGTTAATATTTTAATGGCCTTTAATGATATTTAATTATAAAAGTTTATATTATAAAGTTATTATTTAACTTAATAATGAGAGGGGCCATTTTAAATGAATGAGCAAATAATACATCATTAAAAGGTACGCCATTATGAGGATATAATATAAATTCAACAACCAAGGCAAATTAAATTATGTTTTAAATCATTAAATGGCTTCTAAAGAAATCGAGCCAATGAAGAGAAGCCTATAAAGGCTCCTTAAGCAAATCGAACTCATTATGAAATGATTATTCGACCTTGTCTTTTTATGAGAGCTTTGAGGTTTGTGAGAGACCAAGGGTTTATGCAGATTTTCAATCATTTTTCAGACTTTGGAGAACGAGAAAATCTTCATTGTCAGGCAATCTGAGGTTCTGAAAGACCAGCTGAAGTTTGCTCTTGGGTTGGCTTCATTTTAGAGGTCAAATTTGTGCTTATTAGAGAAAGATAATCAAGGGTGTGAGCCAAAAATTTCATTGGAAGGGCAGATTGGTTTGTGGCTGAGATTATTATCTCACTTGGCATCATTACTCTAGCCATACAACATCATTAATGACTGTTGTACCATTTCACAAGCCTGGCGTGTGAATTCTTGGCTAAAGTGCCTAGGGATTTGGTATCTCCCTTTTCACCATCTTGGACACCTTTCTCAATAAAGGAAATTTTTCTTATTTCGAGGTGGGGAAAACAACATTTAGGAGGCTGATCGAATTTATCCGAGTGTTGCAGCAAGCTGTTATAATTTCTAGATTTTAAAATAAAAGCTTCTTCTTGCTTTCTGGGTATGCATTATCAATATTGAAGCTCTATATAAATTCTATATTCAAAAAGTAATAAAAGTTCTTGCTTGTAGTTGAGTTTCATTTCCATTGTTCATTTTAGAGCATCATTTTTCTTTCCTGGCATATTATTTTCAAAATACAAAAAAAAATCATATATTGTCAAAAAAACAAAAAAAATGCAAAACAACAAAACAAAACAAAAAATTATCGTCATTCAGTATCACTTTGGGGGTTAGAGACACCAGGTCTTTTACATGTTGTAAATGAGAATATCATCAAAGAACACCAAAAGGAATTTTTGTAGTTTATTGAAAATATGGTTCATACAAGGCTAAAAGGTCGTGAGAGCATTGGTCAACCCAATGGGCATGACCAAGAACTCATAGTTCCAATAGTAACCCCTGAATGTTGTCTTGTGTATATCCTGCTCCCTCACCCTAATTTGGTGATATTACAAACAAAGATCAATCTTCAAAAAATATATTGCACCATGTGTAAGGAAACTTGCAGCCATCTAATAACAATTTCCACATAACCCAAAAGAGATAATAATGCAAATAAGTACTCAGAATCCACATGCAAGAGAATAGACAACATACCCATCAAAGATGACACAAGATATACCCTAGGAAAACCATCAAGGGGGAAAAACCCAGCCTCCAAAAGCATCCATACTCCATATTAGTAAAAAATAAATCAAATACAAGAGTTACAATGAACACCTTTGAAGCATCAAGCCCTCCAGTGCATTCCCATGTTTCCAAGCATGAATCCACACATTCCATGCCATGCTTCACAAATTCACTCCTCAAGAAGACTCAATAATGATAGCCAAACCACTTAGCCCAGCTAAACCACTACACATGTTTTTGCTTTTATAGACACAAGCTCACACAAAATACAACTAGTGGTAAGGTGAAACCATGTACCACAAAACCACTAACCCCTTATTTAATATTGGGTACTAAGACATCACATTATTTAACATTTCCCCAATATTAAATTATTATCACATCTCCCACACAAATAATAGTAATACAATGTTACAATACAACGTAAGTGGGTCCCCAAATAATTACCTAGTGTGATTATCCACACCACCAAGGTGGATCACAACTAAATAATTATTTAATTACAAAATTATGATAAATCAATTTATGCAATGGTGTACAACACCATATCCCAACATTCTCCCACTTGTTGTATACATTGCATAAGGGATCAATACATGAAATACATCATCATAACCATACATGAAACCACATGAATCTCCAACATGCTCTCGTGCTCCATCAAGAAACCTGCAATAAGAACAAAGTGATCACCATCTCAAGCAAGAACTCCTCTCATCCTCCAACATGCCACCTATGGAAGAAAAGGAACATGCCAAGGTGAAGATGCACCAATCTATGAGCACAAGCATCAAATCCAAGTGATAACAAAGGCTCTAACCAAGCTGTTGTCAACTAAAAAACCCACGTGATCGGAAATAGCATCCACAACACATGCTAATACATCCAAACATCCATACCTCCAAGGTGTCAATACATTAGTAAACTCATGCCAAGAACATATGCAACCTGTAAACTGCAATCAAGCTCCCTGTATCAAACTTGTCAATGAAGAACATACATATCCAGGAACTCCCATTGCATAGGTAATGTCAAAGAATACCAAGTGTACCAACCAACACTATATATCAATGTGTGATAAGTAAATCAAAGCATGAAGTACCAAGAACAATGGCAATGATCCACACATACAACCCAAAGGGCTGCATAATCTCTCACAACATGTTGCCACCACCCTCCCCAAAAACATGAACATCCAAGGAAGGAACCATGAAGAGAGAAACTTGTAAACCATAATGTCCTCCTACCAACACTTCAAAAAGTGTACTGCTGTGTCAAGTATGATCTCCTAAACAACCCCAAATGAAAAGCCTCAACAACATCCATAACACCCAATCTCATAGATCAAGTGCAACATATGAATCAATGTAATAATGCCAACATGGATGTAAGCCTCTCTAATCAAGAAGATCAAACTCAAAGTAACCATCCCCATAACTGGAAATAAACCCATAAACCATCTCCTAAAAATCCTCATCAAAAATGATATCATAAACTCACATGCACAAGGAGATAACCATGCCATAACATCCCTCAAAATGAATCCTCCAAAACTATCTATCCATAGCTCAAGATCTATATCTATGAAAGATAAAGCATATAAACTCATGCTAAACCATCCTCAAATGAGTATCCATAATCAACCACCATGAATCAACTCAATCCCATGAGAAATCAAAGCACGAAACATAACACATTTAAAAGATATAATGGGCAAATACCTCTCAAATAATAAACTGTCGAGTAGACCAAGAGTGGGAATGAGAATGCTCCTCCAGGATAACCAAGTGATCATGACTCACTCCAAGAACAATCTCCTCTATCGGTCCATAATGAAATCACGTCCATAACCAGGTGAAAGCTCCTCGGTCTTCCTGCTGAAACCTCCAAAGAGTAACCATCTCAAGCAAATGTCTCTAATCACAAGAGAACTCCAACCATCACCTACTTCTCTAAGTATCCATGAGTACCTATAACCAATCAATCCATGCAAAACTCCAAATGCAACATAGCACCATCATGAAGTAATCAAGCAAATGATAAATGTACCCAATACAAAGAGAACCACACACGATCAATGTCAAAGCTCCAATCATGAGTTAGGAACATAAACATGACATCCATGATCTAACCATCTCCTCCTAGGAGATCACATGCACCATAACATATATACATCCTGGTCTCAAGAGAACAAGTACCATGCCACAACTCTAAGCCAACATCGAGAGTAAACCATGACATATTAGCAAAACACTCTAAACCAAGAAAACATATCTCCAATCACATGAAGATAACCATACCAATGATGCATCCATGTCACTGCCAACAACTCCCACTGAACCATGGTACGAGCTACACATGGCATCATGACTACCATCCTCTCCATGAATATCATCCAGATCTGCACACACTCAACTGCAATATCAATAACATACAAGTGAAACCAAGATCTCCAAGCCAAAAACATACATACAATCGCTAAACCATCACAAACATATCCATCACCGCCAAACCATCGCTGTGAAATACTCCCAGTGAAAAGTGTATAACCGATGAATGTAACCAGCTATCATGACATCGTGATATGCATCTCCTTAATAAAGATCAACCAAAGAGTTCTCTCACACAATCAAAGAACTCAAATGCAACATGAGCTCCCCAATAAGAAAGCAAAGTAAACCATGATCCTCATACCAAGAAGATACACTGCCACAAACCTGAATTAGGAACCAATCCAACACTACCAACAATGCACTTGCATAAACCATCATGACATGCAAAAGTCTCTAAAGCACAAGAAACATCCATGACACCATGATCACCACCAAATGTACAAACAACTCAACCCAAACGTGTCCCACATATCTGCACAACATAGCCAACTACATAGGTCTCACATCATGACTATACTTAGTAATACCATCTCACCTCCTCAACATGACATCAAAATGAACAAACCAAGTGACTAAACCAAGCCACCAAACTGAAAATGCATCAACACTAAAATATCTATGGGCATAGACCACCGTAACAAGACTTGCCAGGACTCGGCGAGTCTTGAGTTGAGTCACCTTGGCTGAGTCCTAGGGGCTCGGACTTGAACTCGGCCGAGTCTTGCTGAGTCTTGGCTGTACTCATCAAGTTTGGCGGACTTTCTAGACTCGCCGAGTCCAGGCGAGTCTCATCAACAGGACTCGTCAGGCAGGGTTTGAAATGTACAAAAACTTACATGAAATTTAAAATTAAAACTTGTTTTTTTTACTTATTGTGAATGCAAAATGATGTACGCCATGAAGGTTTGTATGGTTTTGGAGGTCTTAATTTGGGCTTGGTGGCAAGGGCTCTGTCCCTCGACCTTGCCCTGTATCACGATAGGGAGCGCACCTAGGGCACTGGCCCGGGACCCCGCAAGGGGTGCTGCCCCTCGACCCTGCTGGGGGCACTACCCCTAGACCCTCTTGTAAGGTGTTTTTGATTCCCATTGGGGCATTGCCCCCAGCTCCACAAGGGGTGCTACCCTGATCTTTGCCTGGGCACTACCCCCAAATTCCCCATAGGGCGCTGCCCCTGATCTCCCAGGGGGCACTACCCCTTGACCCTATTGGGGTGTTGCCCCTAGACTGCATGGGCATTGCCCTTGACCCACCGGGGTGTTGCCCCAAACCCCCACAAGTGGCCCCTTGAGGGCTACCCCTAGACCCCCACGAGGGGCTGCCCCTCGACCCCACTAGAGGCACTATGCCTAGACCCCCACAAAGGGCACTGCCCCTCAACCCCATTAGGGAAATTTCCCTGATACTTGAGATTATTGCTACTGCATCATCCAAGACCTATCTTAGACACATTCATAGGAAGAATGCAGGCTCCTTTGAGCCATAGACTTCTAGTTATTGTTTTGAATCTTTTGATATTTCATATTTGTTTGGAACATTTGATGTCATGGATTTCATATTCGTTGAGTTTTGTATTCATTTGAGTCTTTGACTATATATCTAAGTGTGCTATTTCCTTGAGCAGCTCAACTACAATTTGTGTTTATAGTATATACTTATATGATTGATGTATGCTTGTGTTAGTGACGAGGACCTTGATTGGGTTGACCGGGCAGATAGAGAGGCTAAGGCTATAGCCATGGTAGAGGAGGAGGTTAAAGCACGAGAAAACACATCCACAACTAATGTTGGTGAGGGTGGCATGGAGTCACAAGCAAAGACTATGGCTGCAGTTGCTACATCATCTAGGACCCACCTTAGATGCCTTTGTAGGAAGGATGCAGACTCCTTTGAACCATAGACTTGTAGTTATTATTTTGATATTTCATACTTATTTGGAACATTTGATGTCATGGATTTCATATTCCATGAGTTTTGTATAGATTTGACTATATTTATATATCTAAGTGTGTTATTTCCTTCAGCAACTCAGCTACAATTTGTGTACTTTATACTTATGTGATCTATGTATACTTGTGTATGTGATCAAATTTGCTTCTATTTAATGATGTTATTGTGTCTTTAAGGTTTATTCAATAAAGGGTGCTTGAAACAAGTTTTGAATCCTTAAAAATAACTAAATTTCTAGGGTTTTTTCATTTTGTCGAGTCCGGGCGCCGAGTCCCAAGTCGAGTCACCCTAGCCGAGTCTGAGTCTCATTACAAAGTCATAGGCACAATAAGTATAGACCGCCTACAATATTACACAACTTGTAGATACAACAATGAAGCATAAAAATCCAACCAAATGCTGATAACCATATCAAATGAGAATAATCTGAGACGTACAACTGAGCATACAATGAATCCAATATCAAATCTCCTAGTTCCGACAATTCATAAGCTCATAGTATCACCATAGTAAAAATAACCTATAAACATCTCATGATAGAATATCAGTGAATAAATCATGTCAAAACAATTCCAAACTTGATCCACTATTTAGTGCTCTGAACAAGCTTTCCGTCGACTATTCGAAGTCCAAAATCCGATTCTGTATGCACCTGATATGAACTCTCGAAGCTCAAAACAAACATCTGACTTCCAGCTAGCAAAGCACTATCAACACTATAAAATATCAGAAAATCACTAGCACCACAACGTAGAGCATTGATTCAACTTTCCAACGAGTCCAAGAAGAGCAAAAACGGAGCACCTGGGCGAAATTTATGCCCCCCGAAAGAAAAAGCACAATTTGAACTTGAGGCAAAAAAAAAATTAGCCACCTTTGGTGGCTGGGCGGCGGCCCCACCCGAGCGGCACTGCTCATACTGGTGGCAGACCCGATATAATATTTCAATCCATTTAAATTTATTTGCATTTGAAAATGCATCGAGCTCCATTTAAAAATTACCGGAAGATTTATATAAGCGATGAAGATTTTATTAAATGAAAAGTGTTTTAAAAAAAATAATTTTAATTAAAACTCCCCATAAATGGGGGACGACAATCGGCGGGGCCCGAAAATACCTATTGGATAGAGACCCACCAGCAGCTTAGCCACCGGATGGCGTACCCTACGGTTGCAAGGTACAATCAGTCAGGGGGGGTCTGCCCCTCCCCAAAAAAAAATATTTTATTTTATTTCTTTTTTTTCCATTTTATTTTGCAGGGATTTTTTTAATTGACAAGTATTTTAATTTTTCAAATACAAAATTAATGCCATAAGACTGCACAAAGGGGGATTTTACTAAAAAAAATTGCATTTTTTTCAACTTCTCCAAAATAGGTCGAGTTATATATCAAAATTCGTTTCTCAACCAACCTAAATCCAACCCTGAGGTCCATTTTGTCCTAGGAGGTCATTTGTAAAATTTCCCCCACAAAACCCCTATTTGAATGCACAACCAAGAAACCTTTTTTATCCAAAAAATTTCACCCCAAATCTGTAAACAACCCATCATAATAGCAAACCCAAAACCCTTAGATCTACAATAAACAACTTGCAAAACCCTCATATCTTGACATTTCTTTCATTCTCTCATGCATTGCATAGATTCAAACTTCAAGTAATATTTTCTCAACCCAGGGTTATAACAAAAATCTTCAACCATGAAAGCTCTTATACCACTTGTAAGGAAACTTGCAACCATCTAATCACAATTTCCACATAATCCAAAAGAGATAACAATGCAAATAAGTATTTAGAATCCACATGCAAGAGAATAGACAACATACCCATCAAATATGACACAAGATATACCCTGGAAAAACCTTCAAGAGGGAAAAACCCAGCCTCCAAAAGCATCCATATTCCATATTAATAAGCAATAAAGCAAATAAAAGAGTTACAATGAACACCTCTGAAGCATCAAGCCCTCCAATGCATTCCCATGTGTCCAAGCATGAATCCACACATCCCATGCCATGCTTCACAAATGCACTCCTCAAGAAGACTCAATAATGAAAGCCAAACCACTCAGCCACCTAAACCACTACATATGTGTTTGCTTTTATAGACATAAGCTCACACAAAATACAACTAGTGGTAAGGTGAAACCATGTACCAAAAAACCATGTGAATACAAAACCACTAACCCGTTATTTAATATTGGGTACTGTTGATGGTTCAGATAAGCACAACAACTGTTAAGCAGAATATTACTATTCTACTCTCCTAAAAGAGAAAGAATAATGCATGGATATCTAACTCCCAAGGTCTTGGTAATCGGTTCTCGACTATGCTGATTTCACTCAATGGTTGATGTGAACTATAATGTTCAAGGGGCTGTGGTGTTGAGCTTTTGGATTGTTCTAAGATCAAACATAAACTCAAACCTACTTTAACTGGGGTTTTTAAAGAAACAGAAAAAGATAGATCAAAGCTTTGGAATTGAAGAGAATAATAATTCATCCAACTTAACCAGACTTGTTACCTTTCAAGGAATTGCTAACTAAAACTGTAGAACAAAATTAACTTGTGATTAACACACAGTTTCATTCATTCACAGTGCTAACTTCAACAATAGATTTTAAATCACCATTTAGACAAAACATAAAATAAGATTTCATTCCTTGAAAGCTTCTCAAATTGAATGATTAACCCAAGATAAGTACCATTTTATGAAGTAGATTTAAATCTGGTTGCTTCTACTATTTGTGAAACAAATAAACAACATTTACAA
>VDFB02271358.1:674602361-674677545 GCA_007258455.2 Sequoia sempervirens
CCAAACCACCTTTGTCTTTACTTGGTTTCTGCCCTGAAATCAACTCATCAAGATTGTTTGAGCTAGATTTGAAATTATTTTCATAGAGTTTCACTTTCTCCAGATCTACTTTCAGATTCACCACTTCTTGTTCAAGCTTAGTGCATTCATTAGATTTGTTTTGCGCCATTTTATTCAAACATTCTTCAATTCTTTTTTTTTCCTCTACTTACACCTTCAAACCAGTAATTTCTTCATTAGCCTGCTTCAACTGCTCACTTACTTCCCTATGTTATTCTTTGAACTTCTTCAATTGCTCTTTTAATTTCTAGACACATTCATTTGCATCATCAAGATTTTCTTTCAAATCTCTGTTTTCACTTTCAACTTTTTCAAGATCTTCAAGTGCAACCTAGAGCTCTTCTTTATCATTCATTTGTTCCATCGTCAGGATCTTCCTTAAGCTGTTAGGCTTTTTCGGAGGAACCAAACTCTAATATCAATTGTTGATTATCCAATATACTGGGAGGGGGGGTGAATCAATATCTTCTTAAACTTACTGAACAAATACCATCCAATTAATCCAATGCATATAACAGTAAAGATAAATAAGAGCATTAACAGAACATGAAATCACACAACACATGAACACCAAAAGTTTTACGTGGAAAACCCAAAATGGGAAAAGCCACGGTGAGTGTTAGGTCACAATATAGTATATCCAGTTATAAAATATTACAAAATGGGGTGGTTCACTACCAGGACTCACTGTCCAAAATGAGAGGCTCACTGGTTATGGAATTACAATGACAAAATGTCTTACTGCCAGAAAATGAACTGATAATATACACCTAACAAGTGCTGATTCAGTTCCGATGAAGCTCAATAAACTAACTTGACACACTTCATCATATTCGCACTTCTTCACATTCACATTATCATCAACTTCTTCTTCTACAATCTCAAAAATGTCCAATATATATAGTTGATACATCTACAAGCATCAATTAGGTTGTCCTAATTAGATGCAACCCTTATTCATCAAAAATACCAACTATTGGCTTCAAGCATTCATAAAAACTTTCCAAAGACAATTAAAATTTTCAACACAATACATCATATCAGAATGGACCTAAGATAGGTCACACATACATCTGCAAGAAAAAAATAATTTACTATAACATCATCTATCCATTAGGTCGGCCAAAGATAAACCTAATAGCAAAAATGCACCAACAAAATAATGTTGATACACCATACGAGCATCTAAATACGTGATATTCTGAATATATGTGCTTCCAACATCCATAAACCATTTCCCAAAACTGCAAGCATCATTAATCAACAACAAAAGATTGCGGACCAAAATACCGAAGGATGATAACTGCATATCAATTCAGATACCAGTCTAGAATACCATATCAAACTAAGACTTAATCTTGCAGTTGCAACTCATATATCATGGTGACATCAATGGAAACACAAAACAACAAAATGAGATGTTCTTCTTCATTCTTCCAACATAGGAGAAGGCATGATAACAGGATGGATATGATGTCTTAGCTTATGGGTACAATGAGGCAGATTATTCTACAACAACACATGTTTCAGATAGGACAGTCTAGCAGCATAGCAGGGGTAGAGCAGCCACAGGTGACAATTCAATAGAATTCTTCCTCTAGCATTCCTAAGCGTAGGCCCGGTCAACCTACTTTTATTACTAGGGAGGTTCCTCCAGTCCAACAGGTAGAGCAACAGGATCTTTAGCCTGAGATTCAGACACCCCATGGTCTTATAGCGGCAAATGTGACTAGACACTATGCCGAGTATATGACACTATCTCTTGAGATCAGATAGGAATTGACCCTACATGAGTTTCTAGATGCTAAGAGACCTAGAGGCAGAGGTAAAATTGAGCATAGATCACCTCAACCACAACCACCACCACCTCAGGTGAATAGAGACCTCCAACAGGCAGTTAGTAAAATTACCTTGCCGCACTTTGATGGTACTAACAAGTGTTCAGCTAGGTCTTCGGTTGAGAAACTGGATAATTATTTATCTTTGAGACCCATGCAAGAGGATGAGGCTATAAATTTTGCTACATTGCATCTTGATGGTTTGTCGCATGACTGGTGGCATCATGGGATGTACACCTTACATCATCATTTGGTTAATACCTATCAGGAGTTCACCAACAGGCTCATTGAGCATTTTGACAAAAAGGATCTAGAACTCTATTTCAAGGAGCTTGCTTAGCTTAGGAAAAGTGGCAACTTGGAATCATATATAAGTGAATTTCAAAGACTTTCAAAAATGGTTACAGGGATTTTAGAGAGAAGACTTGTTATATTGTTCATAGAAGGTTTATATGAGCCCATGAGAGGATGGATCAAATATTTTGATCCCCCTACCTTGCAGGAAGCTATGCGGAAAGCTTGTAGCATGGAAATTGTAGCACCTCACAACAAGTTTACTTCTAGTTCATCATCTTCATCAAAGCCCAACAAATCATTTTCCAAAAAGAAAGAGAAATCAGATTCAAAAGAAAAGGTTGCAACACCTTTGAATCGAGATACTCTTAATGATTTGCATAAGAAATTTTTTTTTTATTATTGTAAGGAGCCATATGATGAAAAACATGAATGTCCTCTAAGACCCAAGGTGAAAAAAAGAAAATGGAGTGGTTTTATGAGGGTGAAGAAGTGGCTGATATATCAGACCAAAAAGATGATAATGAAGATTCAGGGTTTGAAAAGTCAGAAAATGAAAGTGAAAGTGACAGGGAAATGAAGATTCAAGAGGCACGTCTATTTAACATCCAAAAGGATGGTTATTTTAGGTTACGTGGGCTCTTGGATGGTCAACAAGTCATCACATTACTTGATACAGGAGCAACACATAATTTTATTGATGCACGATTAGTTGAAAGACATGGCATTCAAACCGAGGAATTTGAAGGCATAAGGATTAAGTTAGCTGATGGATATACTCTCAAGTGTGAGAGAAAGATTACGGACCTTCCCATGCACCTTAATAACTATAAGTTTAAGGCTTATTTTTATGTAATAAACATGGGTGACATTGATGTGGTCCTTGGCATGACATGGCTGCATGATATTGGTGAGTTTACACTCAATCTTTGTGAGATGGTGATGAAGTGTAAGGCTAATAGGAAGTCAAATGTGTTGAAAGCTATCAAGGAAAGAAACTTGAGGATGATAACTCTTAGACGGATGGAGAGACTCATTCGACATGGCATTGTTTAGTGGGCTGCTAGGTGTAGGTTGATGCCATCACAAGAGGAGCAGCAAAAATCAAAATACCATCCATATATACACGAGCTTAGAATTAAACATTCTAAGATGTTGAGTGACATCCCACCAAGGAGACCACTAGACAGGGGGATTGAACATATCATTGAGTTGGAGGAGGGTGAAAAACCGATTATGATTACTCCTTACAGGCACCCAACGTGGCTTAAAGATGAAATAGAGAAGACAATCAAGGAGCTGCTCGCTATGAGTCATATTAGGCTGAGTAAATCACCCTTTGTTTCATTAGTTGTTTTGGCTAAGAAAAAGGATAGGTCTCTCAAGATGTGCATAAACTACTATATGTTGAACAAAAGGACAATAAAAAATAGGTACCCCATACCTTGCATAGACGAGTTGATTGATGAGCTTCATGGGGCATGTTACTTCTCAAAGATAGATTTGAGATCAGGCCACCATCAGATTCGAGTCCGAGAGTAGGATATAGAAAAGACTGCATTTAGATGTCATTGTGGGCATTTTGAGTTCTTGGTTATGCCATTTGGTTTAACCAATGCACTTGCTACATTTCAGTCCACAATGAACAAGGTCTTCCAGTCACAGCTGCAGAGATATGTATTGGTTTTCTTCGATGATATTTTGGTCTACAACAGATCTTGGGAGGAGCACCTAGCTCACTTAGATACAGTGTTGAGCATACTAGATATGGAGTCTTTGTACGCCAAGGAGTCCAAGTGTGCTTTGGGTATGTCTGAGTTGTTATATCTTGGTCACATCATTAGTGTGGATGAGGTCCGAGCTATTATTGAGTGGCCTACCTTGGAGAATCTTATGCTACTCAGAGGTTTTGTTGGATTATGTGCTTTCTACCATCGGTTTGTTAGTGGTTTCTCTTGGCATGTTGCGCCACTTACAAATTTGATGAAGAAAGGTGCTTTTGTGTTGACTCCTCAGGAACAGGAGTGTTTTGAGAAGTTCAAGGTTTTGATGACTACTTGCCCAGTCCTAATGTTACCAAATTTCATGAGACCTTTTGGGCTTCATTGCGATGCCTCTGGTGAAGGCATTAGAGCAGTACTTATCCAAGACAAGCATCTGATTGCTTATGAGAGTAGGTAGTTGAGGGGTCTTGAGAGAAGCTACAACATTTATGACAAGCAGATGTTAGCCATCATGCACGCATTGGCTAAGTTCAAGCAGTATCTTGTCGGTAGTAAGTTCAGTGTGAGGATTGAAAATAATAGCCTAAAGCATTTCCTCGGACAACAGGACTTGAATGATTGCCAACAAAAATGAGTTACCAGGTTACAGTCATATGACTTTGACATCTCTTATGTCAAAGGATTGCAAAATGTCGTTGTTGATGCCTTGTCTCGCCGACCTCATTTGTGCTCCTTGCTTGAGATTGTAGAGGATTGGAGGCCTTCGAATGTTGTCAAGTATGCCAAGAACCCATGGGCTTCTGGCATTGTTGATGGGTCAGTGCAGGATAGTAGGTACTCCATTATAAATGATTTAATCATTTACAAGGGGAGGATTTTCTTGATTCTAGGTTCAGATGTCAAGAACATAGTTTTGAGAGCCTTCCATGATTCACCTATAGCTGGTCATCTCGGGTACTTCAAAACTTACAAGCAGGTTTGGGAGCGATTCACTTGGAAAGGTCTCAAGTCAGATGTTCTTCATTATGTGAGAGTGCCTTATTTGTCAGCAAAACAAACATGAACATACCTATCCTACAGGGTTGCTTCAACCACTTCCAATTCCTGACAAGAAGTGGAAATGTGTATCGATAGATTTTATTACGAGCTTTCCGAAAGCCCAAGGGAGAGATTGTATATATGTTGTTGTTGATCGGCTGATGAAGTATGCCCACATCTTCCTAATTACGATGACATATTCAGTTATGCAGGTTGCAGAGTTGTTCTTCCGAGAGGTATTCAGATTGCACGACTTACCTTGGAGCATTGTTAGTGACAAGGATAGTCAATTCATGAGTCACTTTTGGTAGGAGTTATTCAAACTATGTGGAACCAAGCTTACTTCTAGTACCAGTTACCACTCGCAGACTAATGGCTAGACAAAAATTGTTAGTAAATGGGTGGAGGGATACCTTCAGAATTACATAGTTGGGTAGAAGAAGGCTTGGGTAAAGTGGATATATCTATGCGAGTATTGTTATAATTCCACTTACCATATGTCAATTCAGATGACACCATTCATGGAACTATATGGATATGAGGCACCCAACTTCCTTGATTTAGTGTTGAGTGACAACAGACTGCCTAGTGTTGGGGATCTTCTACAGGAGAACTAGGGCATTATGAGAGCTCTCAGGGAGAATATTCAAAAAGCACCTAATCAACAAAAGCAATATGCTGACCAGAGGAGGGTTGAGTGATCTTTCCAGGTGGGTGATATGGTGTATCTCATGTTGCAGCCTTATCGTCATTCCACTCTTCGGAAGAGTGGTGCAGAGAAGCTTAAGCCATGATATTATGGTTCATTCAAGATTATTAGGCGGATTGATGAGGTGGCTTACGAGTTGGATCTACTAGCGGATAGTAAGGTTCATAATGTATTCCATGTGTCACGCCTCAAGAAGGTGTTAGGACATCATGTTGTTCCCTCTTCAATCCTGCCACCCCTAGATGATGAGGGGAAGTTGATTTTAGTACCTGAGGCCATCTTGGATGTCAGATAGCGTCATCTTCGGTGATGGGTTATCAAGGAATATCTGATTAAGTGGAGGGACTTTCTAGTAGAGGATGCTACATGGGAAAGTGAAGATATTTTACAACATCCAAAGTTGCGCTTGCTTGGGGACAAGCAATCTCGGGGAGGGTGGACTGTAATGTCCCCTTCCTAGTCAGTTCCAGTTGCAGAGAGGTTAGCCTATCATTTTGACCCTCGTAGGCTAACAATTTTGGATAGAGGTTCCTCTGAGGTAGTAACTTGGTCAATTAGTGACATTACTTCTCTTCAATATTTAGTTTAGATCAGGATTGGGACTTCACAGAGGTTACAGGACTCAATTTTGAATACTTACTATTTATAGTAAGTCATCTATTCAAAGTTGTTATATATAGCAGGGCACTTGGTCATATGGTGATTGGCAGTGTTGACTTCCATTTCAGATGGCATGCGAAATAATATTTAATGAGATGTTAATATTTTAATGGCCTTTAATGATATTTAATTATAAAAGTTTATATTATAAAGTTATTATTTAACTTAATAATGAGAGGGGCCATTTTAAATGAATGAGCAAATAATACATCATTAAAAGGTACGCCATTATGAGGATATAATATAAATTCAACAACCAAGGCAAATTAAATTATGTTTTAAATCATTAAATGGCTTCTAAAGAAATCGAGCCAATGAAGAGAAGCCTATAAAGGCTCCTTAAGCAAATCGAACTCATTATGAAATGATTATTCGACCTTGTCTTTTTATGAGAGCTTTGAGGTTTGTGAGAGACCAAGGGTTTATGCAGATTTTCAATCATTTTTCAGACTTTGGAGAACGAGAAAATCTTCATTGTCAGGCAATCTGAGGTTCTGAAAGACCAGCTGAAGTTTGCTCTTGGGTTGGCTTCATTTTAGAGGTCAAATTTGTGCTTATTAGAGAAAGATAATCAAGGGTGTGAGCCAAAAATTTCATTGGAAGGGCAGATTGGTTTGTGGCTGAGATTATTATCTCACTTGGCATCATTACTCTAGCCATACAACATCATTAATGACTGTTGTACCATTTCACAAGCCTGGCGTGTGAATTCTTGGCTAAAGTGCCTAGGGATTTGGTATCTCCCTTTTCACCATCTTGGACACCTTTCTCAATAAAGGAAATTTTTCTTATTTCGAGGTGGGGAAAACAACATTTAGGAGGCTGATCGAATTTATCCGAGTGTTGCAGCAAGCTGTTATAATTTCTAGATTTTAAAATAAAAGCTTCTTCTTGCTTTCTGGGTATGCATTATCAATATTGAAGCTCTATATAAATTCTATATTCAAAAAGTAATAAAAGTTCTTGCTTGTAGTTGAGTTTCATTTCCATTGTTCATTTTAGAGCATCATTTTTCTTTCCTGGCATATTATTTTCAAAATACAAAAAAAAATCATATATTGTCAAAAAAACAAAAAAAATGCAAAACAACAAAACAAAACAAAAAATTATCGTCATTCAGTATCACTTTGGGGGTTAGAGACACCAGGTCTTTTACATGTTGTAAATGAGAATATCATCAAAGAACACCAAAAGGAATTTTTGTAGTTTATTGAAAATATGGTTCATACAAGGCTAAAAGGTCGTGAGAGCATTGGTCAACCCAATGGGCATGACCAAGAACTCATAGTTCCAATAGTAACCCCTGAATGTTGTCTTGTGTATATCCTGCTCCCTCACCCTAATTTGGTGATATTACAAACAAAGATCAATCTTCAAAAAATATATTGCACCATGTGTAAGGAAACTTGCAGCCATCTAATAACAATTTCCACATAACCCAAAAGAGATAATAATGCAAATAAGTACTCAGAATCCACATGCAAGAGAATAGACAACATACCCATCAAAGATGACACAAGATATACCCTAGGAAAACCATCAAGGGGGAAAAACCCAGCCTCCAAAAGCATCCATACTCCATATTAGTAAAAAATAAATCAAATACAAGAGTTACAATGAACACCTTTGAAGCATCAAGCCCTCCAGTGCATTCCCATGTTTCCAAGCATGAATCCACACATTCCATGCCATGCTTCACAAATTCACTCCTCAAGAAGACTCAATAATGATAGCCAAACCACTTAGCCCAGCTAAACCACTACACATGTTTTTGCTTTTATAGACACAAGCTCACACAAAATACAACTAGTGGTAAGGTGAAACCATGTACCACAAAACCACTAACCCCTTATTTAATATTGGGTACTAAGACATCACATTATTTAACATTTCCCCAATATTAAATTATTATCACATCTCCCACACAAATAATAGTAATACAATGTTACAATACAACGTAAGTGGGTCCCCAAATAATTACCTAGTGTGATTATCCACACCACCAAGGTGGATCACAACTAAATAATTATTTAATTACAAAATTATGATAAATCAATTTATGCAATGGTGTACAACACCATATCCCAACATTCTCCCACTTGTTGTATACATTGCATAAGGGATCAATACATGAAATACATCATCATAACCATACATGAAACCACATGAATCTCCAACATGCTCTCGTGCTCCATCAAGAAACCTGCAATAAGAACAAAGTGATCACCATCTCAAGCAAGAACTCCTCTCATCCTCCAACATGCCACCTATGGAAGAAAAGGAACATGCCAAGGTGAAGATGCACCAATCTATGAGCACAAGCATCAAATCCAAGTGATAACAAAGGCTCTAACCAAGTTGTTGTCAACTAAAAAACCCACGTGATCGGAAATAGCATCCACAACACGTGCTAATACATCCAAACATCCATACCTCCAAGGTATCAATACATTAGTAAACTCATGCCAAGAACATATGCAACCTGTAAACTGCAATGAAGCTCCCTGTATCAAACTTGTCAATGAAGAACATACATATCCAGGAACTCCCACTGCATAGGTAATGTCAAAGCATACCAAGTGTACCAACCAACACTATATATCAATGTGTGTTAAGTAAATAAAAGCATGAAGTACCAAGAACAACGACAATGATCCACACATACAACCCAAAGGGCTGCATAATCTCTGACAACATGTTGCCACCATCCTCCCCAAAAACATGAACATCCAAGGAAGGAACCATGAAGAGAGAAACCTGTAAACCATAATCTCCTCCTACCAACACTTCAAAAATTGTACTGCTGTGTCAAGTATGATCTCCTAAACAACCCCAAATGAAAAGCCTCAACAACATCCATAACACCCAATCTCATAGATCAAGTGCAACATATGAATCAATGTAATAATGCCAACATGGATGTAAGCCTCTCTAATCAAGAAGATCAAACTCAAAGTAACCATCCCCATAACTGGAAATAAGCCCATAAACCATCTCCTAAAAATCCTCATCAAAAATGATATCATAAACTCACATGCACAAGGAGATAATTATGCCATAACACCCCTCAAAATGAATCCTCTAGAACTATCTATCCATAGCTCAATATCTATATCTATGAAAGATAAAGCATATAAACTCATGCTAAACCATCCTCAAATGAGTATCCATAATCAACCACAATGAATCAACTCAATCCCATGAGAAATCAAAGCACGAAACATAACACATTTGAAAGATATAATGGGCAAATACCTCTCAAATAATAAATTGTCGAGTAGACCAAGAGTGGGAATGAGAATGCTCCTCCAAGATAACCAAGTCATCAAGAGTAAACCATGACATATTAGCAAAACACTCTAAACCAAGAAAACATATCTCCAATCACATGAAGATAACCATACCACTGATGCATCCATGTCATTGCCAACAACTCCCACTAAACCATGGTACAAGCTACACATGGCATCATGACTACCATCCTCTCCATGAATATCATCTAGATTTGCACACACTCAACTGCAATATCACTAACATACAAGTGAAACCAAGATCTCCAAGCCAAGAAGATACATACAATCCCCAAACCATCACAAACATATCCATCACCACCAAACCATCACTATGAAATACTCCCAGTGAAAAGTGTATAACCGATGAATGTAACCAGCTATCATGACATCGTGATATACATCTCCTTAATAAAGATCAACCAAAGAGTTCTCTCACACAATCAAAGAACTCAAATGCAACATGAGCTCCCCAATAAGAAAGCAAAGTAAACCATGATCCTCATACCAAGAAGATACACTACCATAAACTTGAATTAGGAACCAATCCAACACTACCAACAATGCACTTGCATAAACCATCATGACATGCAAAATTCTCTAAAGCACAAGAAACATCCATGACACCATGATCACCACCAAATGTACAAACAACTCAACCCAAACGTGTCCCACATATCTGCACAACATAGCCAACTTCATAGGTCTCACATCATGACTATACTTAGTAATACCATCTCACCTCCTCAACATGACATCAAAACCAACAAACCAAGTGACTAAACCAAGCCACCAAACTGAAAATGCATCAACACTAAAATATCTATGGGCATAGACCACCGTAACGAGACTTGCCAGGACTCGGCGAGTCTCGAGTTGAATCACCTTGGCCGAGTCCTAGGGGCTTGGACTCAGACTCGGCCGAGTCTTGTTGAGTCCTGGTTGTACTCATTAAGTCTACCAGACTTTCCAGACTCGCCGAGTCCAGGTGAGTCTCATCAATAGGACTCGTCAGGCAGGGTTTGAAATGTGCAAAAACTTACATGAAATTTAAAATTAAAACTTGTTTTTTTTTACTTATTGTGAATGCAAAATGATGTACACCATGAAGGTTTGTATGGTTTTGGAGGTCTTAATTTTGGCTTGGTGGCAAGGGCTCCGTCCCTCGACCCCGCCCTGTATCACGATAGGGAGTGCACCTAGGGAACTGCCCTGAGACCTCGCAAGGGGCACTACCCCTCAACCCCACCCCGGGCACTACCCCTAGACCCCTGCAAGAGGCATTGCCCCTTGACCCCATTGGGGGCATTGCCCCCAAACCCCCGCAAGGGGTGCTACCCCTTGATCTCGGCACTACCCCCACAGAGAAGGGCGCTGCCTGATTCTTACCCTTACTCACCCTGACTCATGGTGCTGCCCTTAGACCCCCGCAATGGGAATTGCCCTTTGATCCCATTGGGGGTGTTTCCCCCAAACCCCCACAAGGGGTACTGCCCCTTGACCCTGTTGGGGGTGCTACCCCTAGACCCCCACGAGGGGCACTGCCCCTCGACCCAACTAGAGGCACTATGCCTAGACCCCCACAAAGGGCACTACCCCTCAACCCCATTAGGGAAACTGCCCTGATACTTGAGATTATTGCTACTACATCATCCAAGACCTATCTTAGACACATTCATAGGAAGAATGTAGGCTCCTTTGAGCCATAGACTTCTAGTTATTATTTTGAATCTTTTGATATTTCATATTTGTTTGGAACATTTGATGTCATGGATTTCATATTCGTTGAGTTTTGTATTCATTTGAGTCTTTGACTATATATCTAAGTGTGCTATTTCCTTGAGTAGCTCAACTATAATTTGTGTTTATAGTATATACTTATATGATTGATGTATGCTTGTGTTAGTGACGAGGACCTTGATTGGGTTGACCGGGCAGATAGAGAGGCTAAGACTATAGCCATGGTAGAGGAGGAGGTTAAAGCATGAGCAAACACATCCACAACTAATGTTGGTGAGGGTGGCATGGAGTCACAAGCAAAGACTATGGCTACAGTTGCTACATCATCTAGGACCCACCTTAGATGCCTTTGTAGGAAGGATGTAGACTCCTTTGAGCCATAGACTTGTAGTTATTAATTTGATATTTAATACTTATTTGGAAAATTTGATGTCATGGATTTAATATTCCATGAGTTTTGTATACATTTGACTATATTTATATATCTAAGTGTGTTATTTCCTTCAGCAACTCAGCTACAATTTGTGTACTTTATACTTATGTGATATATGTATACTTGCGTATGTGATCAAATTTGCTTCTATTTAATGATGTTATTGTGTCTTTAAGGTTTATTCAATAAAGGGTGCTTGAAACAAGTTTAAAATCCTTAAAAATAACTAAATTTCTAGGGTTTTTTCATTTTGTCGAGTCCCAAGTCGAGTCACCCTAGCCGAGTCTGAGTCTCATTACAAAGTCATAGGCACAATAAGTAAGTATAGACAGCCTATAATATTACACAACTTGTAGCTACAAAAATGAAGCATAAAAATCCAACCAAATGTTGATAACCATATCAAATGAGAATAATCTGAGACGTACAACTAAGCATACAATGAATCCAATATCAAACCTCCTAGTTTCGACAATTCATAAGCTCATAGTATCACCATAGTCAAAATAACCTATAAAAATATCATGATAGAATGTTACCTATTTTTCACCACCAACTCAAAACAGGTAGAGCTGAATTGCATCCATCAAAGAAGGTACAACAATTTTCTGCTTAAGTATTCATTATGTTCCAGAACTTTGATTACTTATGAATTTCAAGTGTTATTATGCAAATCTCAGACAAAGGAACTCGTAAATTTGCATAAAATAATGTTGTTATTATTCATATTGGAAATGTTGAATCCCACACAAGCCGTGGGAGTAACTCTTTTTTTTATTTTTACAATCAAGTAAAGAATGCATAAGCAATGGTACACTATACAACTGGAAATAACAAAAGCATAGGGTAAAAGATGATTCGTCATTGCCTGGAATGACGAATCGTTGACAGTTGAGGTTTTCAGTTGTGACGTTAGCTCTAACTCCATTTCCAGTTTCAACTCTAGTTCCAACTCCAAAAGCATCTGCAGGAAAGGTAAAATATGACATTAGAGATGGTCTCTAAGCGATGACAGACCATATCCTATCATATGCCTATGCTACTGATAGGAATATAAGATACAGTCGATTAGGCATCCATTAGATGATTGAAAAAAATAAAGAAGAAAGAAAGTAATTCAATGGAAGCTTTCAGCTTCTTTTATTTTGCTAACATGTTTCTTTCAGTGTGCAGGATTTACAGGTTCATCATGTTCGATATTACTTCATCAGATATGTGGAGATGAGTAAAACGGGCTCCCACAAGGGTTGAGCTTGGCATATCAAAGAGGATATATTCACAAGTTTCATACGAAATACATGAATATTGATAATAGCCATTAAAAGCATCAATGCTGCACTCATCAGATTTCATATTCTTTTCAGCTCTACTTTACATTTTTTCATTATGTCTAAATAAAGTATTGAGCCTCTTTGCATTGAAGAGAAATAGAATATTCGAGCATTGGAATGTTTTTTATAACTTCAGAAGCATATCATTGTAATCATAATCATGGAGTATAGCAGATTTGCAATAATCCATTTCTCTACAAGTTCTTTAATAAAAGGCAGCAATTTTGCCTTAGTCAGCATTTAAGAGATATGGAAGATACAGATTCATCAAACATACATGTTGTTTCAGGTTTCAAATGAGAATATTAAAAGATCATGAGTCTAGAAAGTTAAACTTTCAACTGCTACTGACGAGGTTAATAGGAAGTTCTGGTTAACAATATTCACAATTTCTTTTTTTAAAATAACAAATGATAGTTCAGCCTATTACTAGTCATTGGAAATATATATGAGATGTAGTGGAATTTTTCTATGCTAAATAAAGTATTATCTTTTATCAAACAGAAAGACAAGTTGCATTTACAGTGATTTCAGAGGGCATTCAAATTAACATATTTTATCAGCTTGAAGTTAATCTGTGATATTTAGTGTTTTTAATGTATAGCAGTGATGTTCGGCGTTATATTACAGATAATTTGCTAAAAAGAAAAGAATATAATGAAGAAAGCATTATAGTTGATCTGTTCTAGAGCTCACTGCCTGCCACTAAATTGTAGAAGCCACATGTAATGTCCCCAATTTTGCGAGCATCAGAGTTCGTAAGAATTAGCCTATTATGCGACCCTCGTAAGCTGATGGGATGGATTGAGGGTCTTATTGGAGCTTGACTCAGCTTCAGATTGTCAGTATTTGATCAGTTGGCTTTCGTTCGGGCTCATTCGGACACTTCTTGCAGAAGTTGCTATTTTTAGCAGTTATTGGCAGTCAGCGTGGGACCCCTGCTATTTTTAGCAACATGGATGAATTATGTTCAGAATCACTTCTTCAGTCGACAGCTTCAGACGGCTCGAGCATTGGGTTAATATTGAAGGAGATATTAATATTTAATTGAATTAATTAAATATTAATTATTTGGCGTTATAATATAAAGTTATAATATTTTATTATAATTTAAGTGATTTATGTTAAGGGGGTCACCATCATCAGAAGGGGCCAATTGGCAATTATATTTTATAATCAAAAATTACACTGAAGACTATGGAAATATTAAAAGAATAAAAAGTTTGAATTTTAATGATTCCCTATTATTGTGGAAATCGCACTTTTCAAGTGTATAAGCAATTTGCCTTGGGAATCGAGCCATTATGTGATTATTGATTTTGGAAATTGGTCAAGTTTTGTCTGAGCAAGAAGTTTTAGGGTTTCAGTCTCGAATTCCTTGGGGAACGAGCCATCTCCATTGGAAGCAGTTCAGAGGGTGTGAAATAACACCTGATTTATTGCCAGCACAGAGGATTCTTCATCCAGAGGAAATCATCGAACTTCACAGATCATTCATTGCCAGAGTTTTGATTCAGGGTTTCATTCAGAGAGCAATCTTTCATTTAGGTGCACCTTTCAGGGAGATCTGGAGGAACTTGAGGAAGCCGTACAGTCTCATTATTTGCTGCTAACAGTCGTACTGTCCTTCACCAGGCCGTACTTTCCAGAAAAGTGGCGTACTTCCTTCTAAAGACAAATCTCCTCCCTTTTGTTCAGTTTGCTATTACCTTCTGAGAAGCCTACATACCTAACATTGTTCTGAATCAACAGAAGGTGGGAAAGAGGAATTTTTTGCAGCCGTACCAGATCTAATTATTTTCAGCCTGCTGCATTTACCAGGTTCTTTCATATAAAAAAATATTATTTTTCCAGTTGCATGTTATTGGATCTCAGTGTAATAAGTCCAGAAGTTTTAAATAATAGACTGGCATTGATAGTTGCAATATATTTTGCTATTCTTGGAGCTATTATTTTGTATTTAGATTTTCTATCATTTCTTTATAAAAATCGCATTGTTCTTTATTTATGCAAAAACCCAAAAATCACAAAAAAAACCAAAACTTTAGAAAAACAGGCAGAGACAGAAATAGTGGAAACAAGGGGTTTCTACACCACAGGGTGGATCTCATGCTAAGAAAGTAAAGGTTTCATCAAAATCTAAGAAACCCAAGGAGAGTGAAACAACATTTCAAAAATTGGGATTGGTAATCTGGGTAGAGTGATGTCAATCCAATACAAATTCGTGCACATAATGAGACCTTTGAGGTAAGGAAGAGCACCAAATTCCCAAAAAATTAAGGATGGTGCTAAGGAAGCATTTAAGTTGTTTCCAGTCCATAAGGTGAGCTATTCACAAGTGCAAATATAGTAATGTTTCCTTATCAGGAGATTTATTCAAAAGAATATTGTTATACATTAAAGGATGGCAGAGGCAACATTGTTTTACGAGGTTTCATAGTATGTATTCCTGCAGGAGAAAGGACATATGGTGATTATCAAGTTATATATAGAGCGAGAAAGATTTTGATATTTGAGCTTATGAGATAAAGAAGTTCCATAATCATTTAAAGCCAGTAATACCCAAAACATTCATGTCAATGGTTATTCTCAAAAGAGTGGAGACATATACGCAAGGCAAGCCAAAAGAATATCAAGAAGAAAGAGCCATGTAAAGCTGGTTATTTTTTTTTTTAAAAGGAACTTTGTTGCTTCTATACAAGATAATAAAAGCCATGGAAGTCGTTTCTTGCCAAGAAGGAAGCTCTATTCGAGCTCATACAATAGGAGAGGATGCCCATATGAGTTTTTGAACCTCACAGCAGAGGAAATTAACTTTTCAGTCACAGGAAAAGCCATTCGCAATATTTCAGAAGCTTACCTAAGTATAAAAGGCACGAAGAGCATTCCTTGTTTCAGTGCCATGAAAATCACAAGAGAAACAACCGTATATCGGCTGGAAGGCTCCAAAAAGCTTCAAACTTGCAAATCCATGGCTGTGCGACAGTTCTCAAGTTCAATTTCCAGAAAAAATGAAGATTCCATGGCTTCCCATGAACAGAGGAGCAAATGAATGAGTTATATTAGAATAGAATGCATGGCCGCAACCTTTAAGATCAACAAATTATTCAAAGAAGTAAAATGAAAGCCACGTTTTTGCCTCAGCCAGTGACTTGATAGCTGAATAGAGAAACAAAGTTTATTTTTACTTCACAATAATGGCCGAATAATGGATGCTGAAGAACTCACTTTTAACGAGAAAATGTAGACTTTGTTTTTTTATTTTCCTGACAACATTTTTGCTACGAAAATCTCCAGATTCACCAGAAAAATCAAGCCCAAACCCTCCATGGCGGCACAACAGGGAAGTCTTCAGCAAAAGTCAAAAATGTGAATGACGAAATGATTAGGGTTCAATTTCTTTTGTCTTCCCTAATTCGACCAAGGGTGACTTTTTATTTTGTTAATGATTTTAATAAATCATGTCATTTTATTATCAACGTGGTCTTGACTCTTGAAGTCAATTGACCTATAATGCATCAGGGCCCGTGGATTTTGAAACTGCCTCGAGGAAATATTTTGTTTTTTAAAAATTACTTGTATTTGCATGGATTAATAAAACATCAAATATTTAATTAAATGTTAAAATGTAATTTTGTGATTACTTTAATATTTAGGCATATAGTGAAGAGTGATATTACCAGCCGCCTAAATATTAAAATAATTACTTAATGATTATTTTCAATATTTAATTAAATAAAGACTTTCTGAGATCCATGCAGATACAAATAAAGTCAATTGGAGAACGAATTAATATCAAATTGTTAACTGGAGAGGTACCATGAGAAAGATGGGTTTTAAAATGTGCATGGGCGGATTGATACAAATGAGGTGGTTTTTGCGTGCTTTAGCCCACTTTTTCAAGGATTTCAGTTCAGTTCGAGTGCAGATCAATTACATGCTTTATGACTGCTAGTTCGAGATTGAGTTCACTCATTTTCACATGAGTTTGAGCCACTTTTTTAGGGATTTTCACTTGTGCTTGGATTTCGCTTTGGAATTATCATCTTTGCACTTTCAGATCACTTTCAGTTGCTCATTCATGCAATTTGAAGTGCATTCATTGTATATATTGAAAGAGTTTATCTTTTTCAATCTAGTTCTTGTTTTTCAGCCTTTGCACTCTGCAAAGCGAATCATCTTGTAACTCAACATTTTTACAGATTAATACAGCAGTATTTTTTATAGGTTCAAATCGTGTTATTGCAGAGAATTCCTTCAAGTTTCAGTATTTTAGAATTTGCCTTCAATTTTCAAGCATCTTTGTCATGTGGGATTGATCGAAGTAATTATTGTGTTTGCAATATATGAAACCTTTAAATATTTCTATCTCCTTAATGAATTCTATATGCATCCAAGTTTAAATCTACTGGTTAAATATTGTGCTAATTAGTAATTGAACAGTCTAGTTGTGAAAGTCATATTTTCCTTCTGTGATTGTTTCTTTAACAACCTTTGTTTAAAACATTCAAGTGTTTAAACTTCCAGATCTAGTTGTGCGAATGAAAATAGTGAGTAATTGTTCTGTGAGTTAAGTCTTCATATTGAATTCTTTAGTGCATCACCATAGTTAAAGTTTGATAGTTTAGAATTCAGATTTAGTCTTTCTACCTCTTTCCCAGCCAAATCAGTTAGTTTTAGGAGGTTTTTTCATCAGGGAACTAGCCCTCTCTGGAGATTGATTCTCAAAATTAGGCAACCCACAGGCCTAAGAATCATTCCATGTTTCAACAGATTGCTAGATTTAAATAATCGAGCATTCGGGTGCAATCTGATTGACAACAAGAATATCAATGAATAAATCATGTCAAAACAACTCCAAACTTGATCCACTATGTAGTGCTCTGAACAAGCTTTTTGTCGACTATTCGAAGTCCAAAATTTGATTTTGTATGCACCTGATATGAACTCTCGAAGCTCAAGAAAAACATCTGAATTCCAGCTAGCAAATAACTATCAACACTATAAAATATCATAAAATCACTAGCACCACAATGTAGAGCATTGATTCAACTTTCCAATGAGTCCAAGAAGAGAAAAAATAGAGCACTTGGGCAAAATTTATGCCCCTCGAAAGAAAAAGCACAATTTGAACTTTAGGCAAAAAAAAATTAGCCACCTCTGGTGGCTGGGCGGCGGCCCCACCCGAGCGGCACCACTCATACTGGTGGCATACCCGATATAATATTTCAATCCATTTAAATTTATTTGCATTTGAAAATGCATCGGGCTCCATTTAAAAATTACCGAAAGATTTATATAAGCGATGAAGATTTTATTAAATGAAAACTATTTTTTTTTAAAAAAAATTTAATTAAAACTCCCCATAAATGGGGGACAACAGTCGGTGGGGCCCTACAATCCCTATTGGATAGAGACCCACCAGCGGCTTAGCCATCGGATGGCGTACCCTGCGTTTGCAAGGTACAATCGGTCGGGGGGGTCTGCCCCTCCCCAAAAAAAATATTTTATTTTATTTCTTTTTTTTCCATTTTATTTTGCAGGGATTTTTTTTTAATCGATGAAGTATTTTAATTTTTCGAATTTTATTTTTTGAATACAAAATTAACAGCCATAAGACTGCACAAAGGGGGATTTTACTAAAAAAAATTGCATTTTTTTCAACTTCTCCAAAATAGGTCGAGTTATATATCAAAATTCGTTTCTCAACCAACCTAAATCCAACCCTGAGGTCCATTTTGTCCTAGGAGGTCATTTGTAAAATTTCCCCCACAAAACCCCTATTTGAATGCACAACCAAGAAACCTTTTTTATCCAAAAAATTTCACCCCAAATCTGTAAACAACCCATCATAATAGCAAACCCAAAACCCTTAGATCTACAATAAACAACTTGCAAAACCCTCATATCTTGACATTTCTTTCATTCTCTCATGCATTGCATAGATTCAAACTTCAAGTAATATTTTCTCAACCCAGGGTTATAACAAAAATCTTCAACCATGAAAGCTCTTATACCACTTGTAAGGAAACTTGCAACCATCTAATCACAATTTCCACATAATCCAAAAGAGATAACAATGCAAATAAGTATTTAGAATCCACATGCAAGAGAATAGACAACATACCCATCAAATATGACACAAGATATACCCTGGAAAAACCTTCAAGAGGGAAAAACCCAGCCTCCAAAAGCATCCATATTCCATATTAATAAGCAATAAAGCAAATAAAAGAGTTACAATGAACACCTCTGAAGCATCAAGCCCTCCAATGCATTCCCATGTGTCCAAGCATGAATCCACACATCCCATGCCATGCTTCACAAATGCACTCCTCAAGAAGACTCAATAATGAAAGCCAAACCACTCAGCCACCTAAACCACTACATATGTGTTTGCTTTTATAGACATAAGCTCACACAAAATACAACTAGTGGTAAGGTGAAACCATGTACCAAAAAACCATGTGAATACAAAACCACTAACCCGTTATTTAATATTGGGTACTGTTGATGGTTCAGATAAGCACAACAACTGTTAAGCAGAATATTACTATTCTACTCTCCTAAAAGAGAAAGAATAATGCATGGATATCTAACTCCCAAGGTCTTGGTAATCGGTTCTCGACTATGCTGATTTCACTCAATGGTTGATGTGAACTATAATGTTCAAGGGGCTTGCTGGTGTTGAGCTTTTGGATTATTCTAAGATCAAACATAAATTCAAACCTACTTTAACTGGGGTTTTTAAAGAAACAGAAAAAGATAGATCAAAGCTTTGGAACTGAAGAGAATAATAATTCATCCAACTTAACCAGACTTGTTACCTTTCAAGGAATTGCTAAGTAAAACTGTAGAACAAAATTAACTTGTGATTAATACACAGTTTCATTCATTCACAGTGCTAACTTCAATAATAGATTTTAAATCACCATTTAGAAAAAACATAAAATAAGATTTCATTCCTTGAAAGCTTCTCAAATCGAATGATTAACCCAAGATAAGTACCATTTTGGAACACAACATGAAGTAGATTTAAATTTGGTTGCTTCTACTATTAGTGAAACAGATAAGCAACATTTACAAATCTGGAACAATCACCAGTGTACAGAAAACCTATGTCTTCAGACTGTTTCCATCTATACTAAGAAAACTTGAAAGATACATCACTACCTTCTGTCGAATCTAACTCCTATTCTACTACTCCTCTTAAGTTTCTCTACTGCTACTAGTTTCTGAAAAATCTTTCCCTCTTTTAAAAGAGGCCAAAAAATGCCATATATATAGAACGTGCCAAAAATAAATTCGGCCCTTGTTTTAGGGTTTACAAAATATCCCACTTTAGAAGGGTCGGCCCTCAGATCTTTTTGGAATGAAGTTAATGTTGCATTCAATGTGCATCCCTGTGTCCATGTCGATGAAGGATCACCCTCAGGAGAAGCCTTCAAATATTTTGGAATGATCACATTAACTCTCAACCTCCATGTCCACCCTCGAACTTCCATCAGAGCTTCATTGAATGCCCTGGAGTATAGCCATAAATGGCAATCTACCTTTTGCCAGTAGAGATCCCAGCTGTCACTGAGACTCGTGGCCTTTTCTTCCTTTCGGCTTTCTGGTGCTCAAGATCTTTCTGCAAGTTTACCATCTTCGAGAAGCAACATCCGACCTCCCCTTTTAGATCCAAACACCATTGCTTGACCGAGTCGACCCATGTTGCACACATTCTGTTGATCTTCCTCACAGGGGTAGTCAATCAGTCAAACTGCCAATGGTTCAACTTCAGTTCCCCTGATTGGTTGAATGCATGCCACTTAGGCTTTCCAGGCAGTCAAAGGCTACTCAAACGGAATCTCATGTCGATGAGACACTTGCCGTGTCTCCCCGATGCAATTATACTCTACAAAAACATTGACATAGCATACAACTGTCGGTGAGACCTCATATCAAATGCAAAACTTATATCGATATCACAAAAAACCATTGGCAAGACAATCATTATTGGAAAAAGGTCATAGCGGGTGATAAGAGTCATACCGATATCCATTTTCCATTGGCAAGTCCATTGCTATCGGCAAGACTCTCTCAGTCGGCAAGATATCGTAGCGAAGCCACAAGACCTTCGGCGAGACATACCATCATCAGCGAGATATTATGCCGAGCTCAACTTCCTTTGATGAGACCACCATTTGTCAGTAAGACATTACACCGACCCCTTCCTTTGTCAGCCAAACCTCAGCGATGATGACTCCTTTCGGCAAGCTCATTTCATTTCGGGGAGACCCCATCTTGTCGGCCAGAGGTTATACCAATATTGTTCCATGTCGGTGAGACTCTCCCCAATCGTAAAGACGTTACAACAAAGCTCCCACCTTTCAGCGAGACTCCAACGACTCGGGAAAACTTCTCCTCGAGCAACCCTTCTTTCACTGAGACCTCCAATAGTCGACAGGACATCATACCAAATACAATCTTTCACTCGGGGTCTCCCTGGGCTCAACCTTGTGAACCACTATCGGAAAGAGTCCCCCGGTCAAAAAGAGATTAAAGTGAAGGCATAACCATCGACGAGACATTCAGCAGTCGGCGGGACTCTTCTCAAGGCCTTCATCTTTCAATGAGACTATGCCCAGTGGGGAAGACTTTACCCCTTCGGCCAGACATCATGCCGAACTCAAATATTTCGATGAGACTCCCCTGTGTTGGTAGGACATCTCCCCGAAAGCATCCCACTTCAGCAAGACCTTACCCCAAAGCCACAACCTAATACCGAAGGAACCATCTTTTCGGTGAGACTCCACTTGGTCGCCGAGACTTCATGCCGATGCTACCCCATGTCGCCGAGAGTTCTATTTGTCGGGAAGACTGCTCCCTGAACCCAAATTCTTTTGGTGACGCTAGCCTTGTGTGCAATGGTTGGCGAGACTTCTTTTGGTCGGCGAGATATATAAAAAACCATGGTGATTAAAATTTCTGGCCGACCGGAATATTTCAAATGAATAGAACCACTGCTAGTCGACAAGACATCTGGAGGGTCTCACCGACTTTCTCCTTAGAGGAATTTTATGCCAAACTTGATTGAGGTATGCTTTCCAACTGAGTTCCTTGAAAAATATCATCAGGTGCATGATTTAATCCTACAAAACAAGGTCTCCATTAGTCCTCAGAAGCATATACAATATATCATTTTTCATTATTTCATCAATTTTAACAAAAGGAACCCAACTCTGGCTGAAGCAAAACCAAATCAGATAGAACAAAAGATAGACTTAGGAGGAAAACAAAAGAACTCCTAAGACCAAACCAACAACGAAAGGCGATAAAAACAAAAGAAAAAGGGGGACTCATTTTGTTCCAGAATAAAATGGGGTGGTTATGCAAGGCATAACAAATGGAAACTCGGTTGGGAAAATGGTTTAACCATTTTCAAGAAACTGAAGGATTCAGTTACCCATAACTCTTGGTTTATGAACATCACAACTCCAGTTGGGTCAGTTTTAACAAGCAAGGTTGAGCTAGAATCTCAAATGTAAGTCAACAGTGGCTAACCCTGAATCTATGTGTGTGCTTGATGGTGCATCATCCTTTTATAAAGTTTTCCTCATCTTTTGAACAACAATGTGCAAGATTTGAACTACATGAGTTGATTTCCTTTAGCTGTTGTGCAATGATATCCTGGGCATTGCTCTGCTGCTAGTTAGGCGTCCATAGCCCCGATGGAGATACCTCTAGTTTTCTCACAGCATTGCTTTACTGCCAGTCAGGCGTCCATAGCCCTGGTAGAGATACTAGAATCACCCATTCATATTCAATCTTCTCTTCCTTTTAGATAGTTCTCTTGTTTTTTCTTTTTCTCTTGGAGTTTCAAATATTTCATTCAATTTTTTCTCAATATGTCAAATGTTTAACATCTGTTATGGGTTAAAAACTACCACGAACCTCATAACAGCATCCGGGAATCGGATTTTTCACTCAAATCTTACAAAACTATCATCCTAGGACAAATATACCATTACAAAGGGAGATGATCTTGATGATTTGTGACAGATTCAGAGGTAGTTAATGAAGATTGTTTACTTTGCACCTTGTTTTCAAGACTTTCCACAAATCTTATTGAGAATGGGCATAAAACAATGAATTTAGGACAAAATCACCCAATCAGAAAACCTGAAAATATCTAAACCACTTCTCTCCTAATAACCAAAGTATACTTCAGATAACAACCCACTATTTAAAGATGGAAAGAATAGAGACCCCAAAGAACAAAACAAGATAGACACCAAACAACAAAGGAAATGAAAGGACAAAAAAAAAGAACAAACAAACAAACAACAAAACTATTTACATGTAGAACAACAGAAAAACCATTTACAAACAGAAAAACCAATTATTTACATAAATGCACAGGCCAGAAAAAATACCAAACTTCACGACTCAAAATAATGTTTAAGAAACTATCCATTGACAGGCATTGGAACAGGTTCTCCTGTTAAACTACTTAGTCAGAAAGCATTTTCTCCTAGGATCTCTGCAATTTGATAGGGACCCAACTGTTGATGTGATTTTCGTGACTGCACCAACGCAGAATAAAGTCGCCAACGGCTACCCTATTCTCTCTTGATCAAAGTATCTAGCACACTAAGATTGTGAGAGAGTTCATGCATTCAACTCCAAGGTTCCTTCAATGCGAATAGTCTCAGTTGGATCGATGTGATTTGCTGGTATTTCAAGGGGACTTAACGAAATTGTTCGGTAGTAGAGAAAGGAATTTGAATGCTCGAAAGGTTTGTCTATAAAGTTATTGTTTCAAAAGGTACTGAATGTAAATAGTGCTGGGTTAAGAAGGCTCTAATCTACCCTAAGGCGTGGGACATGGCGATCAATTCTCACAAGCTTCAACCAGGCTCTGCTTTGCATCGCTTCGGACAACCTCTACAGAACTGGTGCAATCTTCAGAGGAGTAGCTCAAGGTGTTCAGATCACAACTTAGCATGAGAATACCATCACAACGACGCATATATACAAATCATGATCGAGTTAAGTACACAATATTCTAGTTGACCACACAAGGCACATTCACCATCAGCGAACACACTAGTGGTATGGATAGACGAAGTTTGCTCAAATTGAAGACCACATTCCACAATCATTAACTACTTGCATGAAATGAAATTTATTCTACTTTAAGATCCTAATCGAATCAGAAGGACTAAGAAACCTTGCTAGCTACCCACAACAAAAGACGAGATCATCATCAACGAAAACTATTTTTATTGAGAGAGTGTTCACAACAATTTCTTACAAAGTTTTCAAAGGAAAAACTTTCCTTCTTCTTCAACTACACTATCAATCTATACTAAGCTACTTCTAAGTTGTCCCTCTACTCTACGTCTACTGTCTAACTCAATGTCTATTCTAATGAGGTACAAATGAGGGGGGATGCCCCTTTATATAGCTGGCCAAGTCCAACAGACGGCTCAGATTACAATTGGCTGGATGGCCCAGATCATGCCACCTCATCCCTAAACAAGATTCACCCTAAAAACCGCCACCAAGAGGAGTGGGGTAATAAATGAGCCATTAATGTCCATCATCCCTCTAGAAGATTCTTGTTCATAGACGCGTTCATACTTTTTTAGTTCCTAACTGCAGACTTGATCAAACAACTTCAACTTCTGGCATGGCAAACATGTTCTGATTTTGAAATTCCAAGACTGCAACCTCATTCTTCTACTTGATGATGATTTTCCTCTTTAATGTTGTTCTTCAACCTTGAAGTACTTGAGGATCATTTCTAACCTTTGGGCCTTCATCTTTTCCTATCCTGGACTTGATCATTTCTTCCTTGCAACCAGCCTAACTACGTTGGGTGCACATTGGGTCTTCAAGGAGAAACTCCAACACTTAGCCATTTCTTGCAACTTTTCTTTTTTCATGTTTTGGGTGCAACCGAGATCTCGTGGAAGAGCTTGAAACTCATAACTTTATCTCCCTTTGAAGGTTGTAATATCATTGTGCCTCATCACTTCAAGTCATTATGCTCGGTCTCGACGTTCCTCCTGCAAAACCAGACAAAAGGAAGAGCATCAAAACACTTATAATATAAACTCACCTTACTTACCTGATTTTCATGCTTTAACTTCCAAGGGTTCATCATTTTTCTCTAGCACAACTTTTTCCTTTAAATTCCTCATGCCTTAGAATATTTCCATATTATCACTCATCCCCCTTAGGGCACATCTGAAGACTTGAGCTTCCGTTTTCATTCCACTGGATGAGGTGTTCACTCTAATATTTCATTTGGCTCGAGAAAATTGTTTTCATCAGGAACCTGATCAAAAATCATCTAGTCATCATTTATTCCTTGCCTTAGAAAAAATTTCAAATTTTTACTTAGGAAATTTCATAATTCAAGTGCCCATCAAAAATATTCATCTTGAAGGCCTCGATGAATTGTGGAAGGCTTTGAAATCCATCCCTTGTCAAAAATATTCAATACCCAGAAGAAAATTTCCTTCAGAGCATGTCGAATTCATGGGTATACAACGAAGGGGTTCATTTAATTTTTGAATTTCAACCTTAGAAAAATATTTGTCAATCAAAGTCTATTCTAATTCTTCATCCCAGGCGTAATTTCCTACTATGAATTGACAATCTTCATCAACTTCATGAAGCTAGCACCTCCCAACATATTTCACAGCCAGTTCCTTCGTGCCTCTGAAAAATTTCATCATTCCTCCAACATGGGCGTATTTCCCTAGAGGGTGAAATATTGTGCCTTAGAAAATTTCAAATTAAAATCAATCATTTTGCCTGTGAAGAAATTTTTTATCAACTTACTCATACAATTTTCCTTTTAAATTCCTTTAGCACGTATAGCATGTCATGAAGGATATTTTTGATTTCAATGCCTAGCATACTTTTATCACCTTCACTTACTTCCTTGAGCGCATTTCCACATGGAGGAAGACTTTCACCACGCCCTGGTAACTTCTCCCATCAACTTCACCTTGCTTACCATCAACATATCAGAAATTACTCTTATTTTCACCTTCACTTAGGCACATTTTATGTATGGAGGAGGATGAAACACCAATGCCCTTTGACCTTTGACTTTCTCTTCTAAGCTTGGCGCATTCTACTTTTTCAAGAGGATTTTAAAATTTGTCTTTTCTAGGCTAAGTTGGGCGCATTTGAGGGGGTGAGAGGGATGAACGCCTTTGAATCTTTGACCTTGCTTCTTAAACATGGGCACATTTCCTACCTTGAGGAGGATGGGCGCATTTGACATAGGGTGGAGGATTAGCTTCAACACTTAGCTGTTTTTTATAGCTCCTTGTTAGGTGGGTGCACTTCATATGTGTGAAAGGATAAACACTTCCCTTTGACTTTTCTTCTAGTTTCTAAACTTGGCGCTTTTGAGACATGTAGAAGGATATTCAACACTTAGCATCTCTTTTCAATTACCACCTCAGCATGAGTGCACACTTGGGGTATGGAGGTGGATAAACTTCATGCCTTAGAAAATTTTATGGCTTCTAGCTGAGGATGGGCGCATTTTCAAGGTCCTGCAGGATGAAACTCAAACTTAGACAATTTATCTCCATCATACTTCATTTCTCCTTCAGGGCACATTTGGAGGTAGGAGGTGGATGTTGTTCAGACTTAGGCGTTTTTCTTTCCTTCTACCAGCTTCTCCATACCTTACTATATATAGTAAGTCCCTTGATTCTCGCATCTCTGAAGCTCAGATCAATTTGAAATTTTAAGCACATGATCCTCATGACCTACTTAGCCTATTCACACTGCCATCCTGAATTGACCTGCTAAAAATAGCACGTTTTTGAAGGTGGCTTACTATTTATAGCAACTGCCTATTTCTGAGACCTCCACAATTCTGTTTGGCTTGAAATTCGAATGGCGTGATCCTCATCGGATGACTTGCCCGTTCACACTGGCGCTTGACGCTGATTTACTATTTTTAGCCAATTTTTGGAACGCCTTACTATAAATAGTAAGTGCTTAGATTGCCTTCAAATTTTACCGGTGGATAGCTTGAAAGATGCTGAACGTAGTGGGATACACCAGTTTTTGAAAATTATGACATTTTACCCCTCATTTTGGGTCCCGAAGCTGGAAACCCTAATTTGACTTGCATGTATATCAAACGACCTTTGTTTGACCTCGTTTCTATTGCACTTTGTCCTGTTTGTGGTTCTGATGCGCTGGGCAGCTACTAGAATGCACCTGCTAAAAATAGTAAGTCTCTGAAAACTTATCATCTTTCCATGCATGTCACATCACTGCGTAGGTCTCGAAAAACCCACAAGGAATCATCAGACATGCAAAGAAAACCCTGACATGCAAACCCTAAAAATAGCCTCCGAAGGCTGAACTCTGAAATTCATTATCTCACTTTGCATGTTATACCGTCACGAAGGTTTCTGGAAACCCAAAAAGAATCCTCAAACATGCATTGAAGAATTCTGCATATAAACCCTAAACTTTGCTCCAGAAGTCGAACGGCTAAAAATAGTAAGTTGTTCGTTTCAGCTCAAATTTTGTGAGCTAGTAGCCTGATGTGTTCTTGATGCAGTGTGACTGTCGAAACTTGAAAAATGCTGAAGGAATGCCCTAAATTGCACACTTACTAAAAATAGTAACTTGCCAGAATTTGATGAAATTTAGCTAAGAGCTTGCTGGAAGCATACTGATTGTAACATTAGTCCTAGTTTTCAATTTATTCACTTCATTTGACCTCAGATTGACCAGAAAACTCAAAACCCTAATTTTATAGACTTTGCCAAAATCTCACGTTTAGGCTCATAGATGGGCACATCCCCAGAAAAGTAGATAGCAGAAAGAGAGAGACGACAACAAAACAAACCAAAAGCAAAGCCAAAAGACCGAAATGAAGCAAAAATTAGGGGGTCCCCATTTGCAATGGGGCGATGTGTGAAAAAGGTCACAACATTAGCCCCAACCTAAATAAATGTTCTTGAACATTTCAAAGACAAAATCCTTTCCATACTCAAAACCTTTGGACGATTCTTTCGAACCCAACAATTGACTAGGGGACATACTTAAAAGGGAAGAGGAATCCTAAATCGGATCAAGGCACCTCATCTTTTGATTACAAGTGTGTGCATATGCGTTCATTCCAACTCAAAAGACCATTGAAACCCCTAGAATCCGTCGTGACAAGTTGCATAATGATCCTGACTTCAAAAACATCCTGTAATTCTCACGAGTATTGCTCCACTGCCATCCGGGTGTCTATAGCCCCGATGGAGTTACTCGCATATTCCCAAAGCCCAATTATTTGATATTTCTTTCATTGCTCTTTTAAGATATTTCTTTTTAGCACATTGTATTCTCATTTTCTTTTTCCATATTGATATTCCGTCAATTCTTTTATTGGTTGGCAAGCAATTAAGCTTCCAATGGGTTTGAGAATTACAAGGGTGATTAAGTAGGATTTAAGATTTTTCACTTGCCACGACTTCTCCTAAGAAACCTCAATGACTTAGAGCAATTAATCATGTGTGTGAAATATAACAATCGCGAGACTTGGTGTCAAGACACAATAGATGATTCCCTTCCGAGTCAAGTACATATCCTAACCAAATGATAAAACTTGAAAGAATAACCTCGGATCCTAAAGCACTTCCTGAATGATTATCTAAGAAATGGACTAACATTATATAACATTGTATTGGAGTGTGGCGAAAACAACACAACACCCCCCTCACAAATGGGATCCCTTTATTGAAAGCGAACTAAACTAAGCAACAACTAAACTAAGGAAAGAAAAGCGGACCAAGCAAAGAAAAAATGAAAAGGAAGACCTACTCTAATAGGCCAACATTTTTGAACTGACAAGACTCAGAGGACAAAAATATATACAACTCCTAGTATGATTTCTCAAAATGTGTAGTAATAGCAAAGTAGTAGTCATAGTGCGAAGTTTTGCAAACTTATCTTTAAACTCAGAAATATATTCTTCCAAACTACAAATTTGAAACTCAAGAAAAACTTCAGAAAAGATTAGTAACTGGGGTAATTCATTCGGACCATGATTGATCCATAAACAAGTTGTTTTTCCTAAATCTTCATAATCAAAATGATATTCTTTGTAGCCAATAGTAGGGAAAGATACAACCTGACGGTCTTCATTTGCTGGCCTGCATTCTTACCTGTCATCCATTACTTCATAAGGAGGTCAAAGTTGATGGTGAACCAAACCTCTTGCATCGAAAACGTGGAGATAATCCAAACTGGGAGGAGTGGGGTAGGAAATCTGGATCATTTCATGCATTGGCTCTTTTTGAATCCCTAACAATGGATCAAGCCCCAACCTGAATTGTTCTTCATTTTCTATCCCTTTATCAGGCAGTGTTTCATTTGTTTCAATTTCATCAAGCAATTCTTCCATGACTATGAATAATGGATCAAGTGTTGATGCGAAATGCATTTCATATTCTGCCTCCATCTTGGTAGCCCATTGATCATCAAACACATCATCTTGACTTAAGCCGCTTATCATTTCTTCCATCTTGTTCATGCATGGTTGAAATTTTTCATCAAGGACCATCCCTTCTTGAAGCGTACTAGAATCACTCCCCTCCTCACATTCTCCTCCTCGAGTGAATGAATATTGAAAATTTCTCACACCATCTATACTTTGAGCTAAGTCCTCCATTCCTAGTTCTTGATGATCTTCTATAACTCGCAATCTTGTATATTCATTCACTTCCGTATGCTGACAATTGCCTTGGGTGGTTTCTCTTCCTTGGATATATCCCATTGCTTCTTTGATCTTTGCTCCAATAGCCTCTTGTTCTAATGTGATGTAGGAACAATCTTCATCTACTTGCTCCCTAAGCTAAATCACATCCTCCTATTGTGTCTTATTCTCCTTGTTGTTGGATGATGTTGAGGTACACTCTTCATTTGGTGCTAAAAATGTTTGTGTGACATATTCAATCCATCCTTTGTCTTTGAAGAATCCATATGGTAGTAATGGTAATCTGAGGCGACATCTGGCGAAGTTAATGGCTTCTTCACATGTTGTGCAAGTGAACTCTGGATGAGGTGCGTTGTGAATCCGACACCAACGAGGGAGCAAAACACCTTTCAAACAAAAATTGCCTAGCTCCATTTGATTTTGGATCCTAAGTATGAATCTTGTGAAGGCCTCATCCAAAACTTTTGAAATGCTATAATCATCAAGTTCCACATCCAATACTCCTAGCTTGGGGACATCCCAAAAGAAAATTTTCTCTTGGAGAATAAGCTCTATCCTTGAGAGGAATGTTAAGCAACTGATTTCTTCATGCTGGGAGGTCTCATGAATTTGACATCTTCCTGGCAAAGCAAACTTAGACAAATTCCTGGGGTGCAGTTGTGCATTCAATCTTTCTTGAATCTGAGCAATATTTGCGAGACTATCTTGAGAGCAAGAAATGTGCCCATCCATTGAGAAATCTCTTTTTCGATTTTCCATTTTTTGATTTTCTTGAATTTTTTGACTTTTCACTATTTTTGGATTTTTTGATATAAAAGAGATCTAACATATCTTTGATTTGGCACTTCAAAGCTCATAGTGGTTCCTTCCAGCCTCTGGAACAATTCAATGCTCGCCCTCCTTCTAGTGCCAACTCTGTTGATGTGATTTTTGTGACCGCACCAACGCAGAATAAAGTCGCCAACAACTACCCTATTCTCTCTTGATCAAAGTATCCAGCATGCTAAGATTGTGAGAGAGTTTGTGCATTCAACTCCAAGGTTCCTTCAATGCAAATAGTCTCAGTTGGATCGATGTGATTTGCTAGTATTTCAAGGGGACTTACGAAATTGTTCGACAGCGGAGAAAGGAATTCAAATGCTCAAAAGGTTTGTCTATAAGGTTCTTGTTTCAAAAGGTACTGAATGTAAATAGTGTTGGGTTAAGAAGGCTCTAATCTACCCAAAGGCGTGGGACATGGTGATCAATTCTCACAAGCTTCAACCAGGATCTATTTTTCCTCGCTTTGGATAGCCTCTACAGAACTGGTGCAATCTTCAGAGGAGTAGCTCGAGGTGTTCAGATCACAACTTAGCATGAGAATACCATCACAATGACACATATAAACATACAAATCATGATCAAAGTTAAGTACACAACATTCCAGTTGACCACACAAGGCGCATTCACCATCAGCGAACACACTAGTGGTATGGATAGACGAAGTTTGCTCAAATTGAAGACCACATTCCACAATCATTAACTACTTGCATGAAATGAAATTTATTCTACTTTAAGATCCTACTCGAATCAGAAGGACTAAGAAACCTTGCTAGCTACCCACAACAAAAGAAGAGATCATCATCAATGAAAACTCTTTTTATTGAGAGAGTGTTCACAACAATTTCTTACAAAGTTTTCAAAGGAAAAACTTTCCTTCTTCTTCAACTACACTATCAATCTATACTAAGCTACTTCTAAGTTGTCCCTCTACTCTACGTCTACTGTCTAACTCAATGTCTATTCTAATGAGGTAGAAATGGGGGGGGATGCCCCTTTATATAGCTGGCCAAGTCCAACGGACGGCTCAGATTACAATTGACTGGATGGCCCAGATCGTGCCACCTCATCCCTAAACAAGATTCACCCTAAAAACCGCCACCAAGAGGAGTGGGGTAATAAATTAGCCATTAATGTCCATCATCCCTCTAGAAGATTCTTGTTCATAGACGCATTCACACTGTTCTAGTTCCTGACTACAAACTTGATCAAATAGCTTCAACTTCTGGCATGGCAGGCACGTTCTGATTTTGAATTTCCAAGACTGCAACCTCATTCTTCTACTTGATGATGATTTTCCTCTTTAATGTTGTTCTTCAACCTTGAAGTACTTGAGGATCATTTCTAACCTTTGGGCCTTCATCTTTTCCTATCCTGGACTTGATCATTTCTTCCTTGCCACCCACCTGACTGCGTTGGGTGCACATTGGGTCTTCGAGGAGAAAATCCAACACTTAGCCATTTCTTGCAACTTTTCTTTTTTCATGTTTTGGGTGCAACCGAGATCTCATGGAAGAGCTCGAAACTCATAACTTTATCTCCCTTTGAAGGTTGTAATATCATCGTGCCTCATCACTTCAAGTCATCATGCTCGGTCTCGACGTTGCTCCTGCAAAACTAGACAAAAGGAAGAGCATCAAAACACTTATAATATAAACTCACCTTACTTACTTGATTTTAATGCTTTAACTTCCAAGGGTTCATCATTTTTCTCTAGCACAACTTTTTCCTTTAAATTCCTCATGCCTTAGAATATTTCCATATTATCACTCATCCCCCTTAGGGTGCATATGAAGACTTGAGCTTCCATTTTCATTCCACTAGCTGAGGTGTTCACTCTGATATTTCATTTGGCTCGAGAAAATTATTTTCATCAGGAACCTGATCAAAAATCATCTAGTCATCATTTATTCCTTGCCTTAGAAAAAATTTCAAATTTTTACTTAGGAAATTTCATAATTCAAGTGCCCATCAAAAATATTCATCCTGAAGGCCTCGGCGAACTATGGAAGACTTTGAAATCCATCCCTTGTCGAAAATATTCAATACCCAAAAGAAAATTTCCTTCAAAACGTGTCAAATTCATAGGTATACAACGAAGGGGTTCATTTAATTTTTGAATTTCAACCTTAGAAAAATATTTTTCAATCAAAGTCTATTCTAATTCTTCGTCCTTGGTCATAATTTCTTGCTCTGACTTGACAATCTTCATCAACTTCATGAAGCTGGCACCTCCCGACATATTTCATAGCCAATTCCTTCATGCCTCTGAAAAATTTCATCATTCCTCCAACTTGGGCGTATTTTCCTAGAGGGTGAAATATTCTGCCTTAGAAAATTTTAAATTAAAATCAATCATTTTTCCTGTGAAGAAATTTTTTATCAACTTACTCATAAATTTTCCTTTTAAATTCCTTGAGCACGTATAGCATGTCATGAAGGATATTTTTTATTTCAATGCCTAGCATACTTTTATCACCTTCACTTACTTCCTTGAGCGCATTTCCACATGGAGGAATATTTTCACCACGCCCTGGTAACTCCTCCCATCAACTTCACCTTGCTTACCATCAACATCTTGGCAATTACTCTTATTTTCACCTTCACTTAGGCGCATTTTATGCATGGAGGAGGATGAAACACCAACGCCCTTTGACCTCTGACTTTCTCTTCTAAGCTTGGCGCATTCTACTTGTTCAAGAGGATTTTAAAATTTGTCTTTTCTAGGCTAAGTTGGGCACATTTGAGGGGGTGAGAGGGATGAACGCCTTTGACTCTTTGACCTTGCTTCTTAAACATGGGCACATTTCCTACCTTGAGGAGGATGGGCACATTTGACATAGGGTGGAGGATTAGCTTCAACACTTAGTCATTTTTCATAGCTCCTTCTTGTTAGGTGGGCGCATTTCATATGTGTGAAAGGATAAACACTTCCCTTTGACTTTTCTTCTAGTTTCTAAACTTGGCGCATTTGAGACATGTATAAGGATATTCAACACTTAGCATCTCTTTTCAATTACCACCTCAGCATGAGGGCTCATTTGGGGTATGGAGGTGGATAAACTTCATGCCTTAGAAAATTTTATGGCTTGTAGCTGAGGATGGGCGCATTTTCAAGGTCCTGCAGGATGAAACTCAAACTTAGACAATTTATCTCCATCAAACTTCATTTCTCCTTGAGGGCGCATTTGGAGGTAGGAGGTGGATGTTGTTCAGACTTAGGTGTTTTTCTTTCCTTCTGCCAGCTTCTCCATACCTTACTATATATAGTAAGTCCCTTGATTCTCGCATCTCTGAAGCTCAGATCAATTTGAAATTTTAAGCACAGGATCCTCATGACCTACTTAGCCTGTTCACATTGGCATCCTGAGCTGGCATGCTAAAAATAGCATGTTTCTGAAGGTGGCTTACTATTTATAGAAACTACCTGTTTCTGAGACCTCCACAACTTTGTTTGGCTTGAAATTTGAATGGCGTGCTCCTCATCAGATGACTTTCCCGTTCACACTGGCGCCTGACACTGATTTAGTATTTTTAGCTAGTTTCTGGAACGCCTTACTATAAATATTAAGTGCTCCGATTGCCTTCAAATTTTACCGGTGGATAGCTTGAAAGATGCTGAACGCAGTGGGATACACTAGTTTTTGAAAATTATGACATTTTACCCCTCATTTTGGGTCCCGAAGCTGGAAACCCTAATTTGACTTGCATGTATATCAAACAACCTTCGTTTGACTTCATTTTTGTTGCACTTTGCCCTGTTTGTGGTTCTAATGCGTTGGGCAGCTGCCGGAATGCACCTACTAAAAATAGTAAGTCTCTAAAAAGTGATCATCTTGCCATGCATGTCACATCACTGCATAGGTCTCAAAAAACCCACAAGGAATTATCAGACATGCAAAGAAAACCCTGACATGCAAACCCTAAAAATAGTCTCTGAAGGTTGAACTCTGAAAGTCATTATCTCACTTTGCATGTTATACCGTCGCGAAGGTTTCTAAAAACCCAGAAAGAACCCTCAGACATGCATTGAAGAATTCTGCATATAAACCCTAAAATTTGCTCCGGAAGTCGAACTGCTAAAAATAGTAAGTTGTCTGTTTTAGCTAAAATTTTGCAAACAAGTAGCCTGATGTGTTCTGGATGTAGTGACTGTTGAAACTTCAAAAATGTTGAAGGAATGCCCTGAATTGCACACTTACTAAAAATAATAAGTTGCCAGAATTTGATGAAATTTAGCTGAAAGCTTGCTGGAAGCATACTGATTGTAACGTTAGTCTCAGTTTTCAATTTATTCACTTGATTTGACCTCCTTTATCTTCGACTAATACCTTTTCCCGAGCTCTTGCGTCTGAATCAAAAATTCTTTCTAAGGCCACCATTCCCTTGGGAATGCTATTACTTTTTAAATTGAGGACCCCCTCTACATCAAAATCTTCAAGGTTCCAATCTCCTTGATCCCTGTTGGACTCATCAATGATCTGCTCTTCAAAAACATCTGAGCTTGCTAGAAAAGCAAGGATATGTCGATCATCCTCAAAAACCTGAAAGTTCTTGATATTATCAGGAACAACCAGGGTGGAAATCAATTCTACTGTGAATCTCTTAAGTGTGGAGCTTTGCATGGGTTCCAAGCTACTTGTGGCAACAACTAATGAATCAGCTATTTGATTCTCCTCTCTAAGGATTAAACTAATCCCAAAAGCATCGAAGTCTTCAATCAAGTTCCATACCCGATTTCTATAGGTTGCCAGCCTTTTATTGTGACATGTGTATTGGTTGCACACTTGCTTGATAACTACTTCTGAATCCCCTTTAACCATTAATGCAGTAACTTTCTTCTTATGTGCAAACATTAGCCCCTGAGCTAAAGCTTCATATTCCACTACGTTGTTAGTGCATCTAAACTGCAACCTGTAAGAAGCAAAGAAAGTTTTCCCTTTCGGGCTGGTTAATTCAATCCCAACACCACAGCCTGTTTTGGATTTGGATCCATCAAACGTGAGGGTCCACAGCAGATCATGAGCTGGAGTTGATCTTTTTGAGGTTATTGTGGGCATTTGGATAAAATGAGCCATAGGTGGGGCTACTTGATCTTTGGCATCGAATATGGGGAACATGAGTTCAATAGGTTCCTCAGGTGTAATTTCCAATTCCTGCACAGATATATCATATAATTTGTGGCTATCCTTCTGACAGTCACTTACATCTTTGATTAATCCCTTGGGTTTTGGTATACTTGTGAGTGCAGGGGTATCAAGCAAACCTTGGGGTTGTTCTTCGTAAATATGCTAGTTTGGAAATGTGACTGGGGTAAGTTCAATTTGAGAAGGAACTTCCTTTGAAGGTATCTTATCCCTGGTTAACATTACTACATCTTTGGCTTCAAATGAGAAGTGATTTGCAACGGTCTCAAGGTGACTTAGGCTAGTTTCCTCAACTTGGGAAACATGATTTAAAATGTTGATTGAGGGTTGGCAGGTCAATTCCAAATGATTTTGGTAGTGTATCCTACACCAATTAGGGAGTAGAAGACTCTGTAGATCGATAGCTTCCCCCAAGACTAGCTGATCCTGTTGCAGCTTCCTGATCAATGCCTGTTGATTTTCATTAATCATGGGGTCAGGGGAATTTTGTATTGATAATTCTTTAGGATCAAGAACTGAAAAGGTCAAAATTTCCTCTCTTTTGTAAACCCCTATCTCGGTTTCAAAATAAGCTACCTCATTGGGGAAATCATATTCAGTGATGACATGCTTGAGGTGAGGCTCGCTTTCAATCCTAATCTAAACCCCTATCTCGAGTTCATCAAAATAAGCATACCCTCATTGGGGAAATCATATTCAGTGATGACATGCTTGAGGTGAGGCTCGCTTTCAATCCTAATCTACGTAGGCACTCCCCTCCATGGTAGCCACATATGTGAAAATTCAAGGGAGAGATATCCTCCTATAATTTTCATCAAATCTCTACTCAACAGCATACCGTAAGTCTCGGGAATGTTTGCTACTTGAATATCTATATTGGTTAAAATCCTAGGGTCAAACCCTACTTGCACGTGTATATTTCTCAATTCTCCAACCACATTAACCTTTGTTTTATCAAGCTGGATGACCTTGTTTGTTTGGATAGGGTTCAATCCCAATTTCTTGCATACAGAAAAAGGCATAACATTTCCAAAAGCCCCTAAATCTAACAAACAATTATGTAGATTCTTCCCACAGATTCTTAAACTCAAAAGAAATGGTGGGGTACCTACCTTGCTTCTGTACAAAGCTGCATTCATATTTGCAGCAGGTGCCGCCTTGTTTTTCCCTTTTGATTTATTAGCTTGCTCCAAAGCTTTCAACACTATCTCTCGTTGAGCAGGGCACCATTTTAGGATGTCAAAATATAATAAAGAGGTTTTCTGTCTCTGCATCTCAGCAACAATATCAAATTTTGTGTTATAGCTCGCATCACATCTGACAACACCAGGTGAATTAACTTTGTTATGGAAGTCAGGTGGACCTTTTGGTGGAGGCCGGTTATTATCAACACTTTGATTTGGAGGCACCATGTTATTAGGTGGTGTTGATGTGGTGAATGGACCCTTATTTTGATTTCTTAGGAAGTGTCCTCCCTTCGTCTGAAAGGCTTGGGCATCATACGAATCTTCCTCTAGTTCATTCTCACTTTGCATTGGGAATGAAGGTTCTTCCTCAAAGAGGTCATAAGTCATTGTTGTATCTACTGAGCCACCTTCTTTATTTGAATTCCCTTGGAACATTTGGGCATTTTCATGTGCCATCTTGACAACTTTCTCCATTTCAGAGCAGTTTACCTCAGAATGGGTTGCAGTATCATGCAGCCTGCACCAATTAGTCATAAAATTAAGGTCAGCCACATTTGTAGTATGTGACCTTTCCTCATTAGCTTGATAATTGTGAGAAACTCCACCATTATTTGGCCCTGTATTCCATTGACGATTGTTATTTGGCCTTTCGTTATATCCTCTATTTTGATTTTGATAACCTTGGTTAGGGGAGTTTTGGCCTTGATAACCCCTCTGGCTATGATTATAGTTATTCTGATAATTACCCTGATTATTATTGCTTTGATTAGGATAATTATCTTGGTTTTGAGAGGGGTTCAATCTAAGCTGAGCCATGTCATTTGTGACTTGAGATAGAGTTTTCTTTAAGGTCTCCAACTTGTTTGTGAGTTGGATTGTCTTTTCACTTTCAACACTCTTCGCAATAGGTGGCTAACTGACATGATTTGGTGTTCCAGTTTGATTATAATGACCCTGCGGACTATGATGAGCCGGTGATTGTTGAAAGAAGTCAGGAGCTCCATTGGCAAAGAATGGAACAGGAGATTGAGTCTACAACTCGGACATAGGTCCATAATGGGAAGGAGACATCCTTGGGACAATATTGAATAAAGGCGTTGGGCTAGGCATCTGATACCCCATTGAAGGAAAACCTCCTCCCAAACTTCCTTGTTGGGAGCTAATTTTCTGTTGCAGCTTGATGGCCAGATGATAAACTTTAGACAGGGAATCAATGTCTGTGGACAGATAAGTCCTTTGTAGGAATAATCCAAGCAAAGGGTCTATAACTCTAAAGTATGCTTGAATGGCACTATTCTCAACGACTAGATAGGGGTCCTGCAGTCTCCTATACATTCGTTGAAACTTGGTATTAAACAAGGGAAAAGGTTCACTTGGCTCCTTCCTAATGGTAGAAAATTGGTGGAACAAAATGGTTGGATCCACGTAAATTCTGAACTGATTGATGAAAGCATTCTCCAGGTCTGTCTAGCTCAGGATAGAGCGCTAAGGAAGATTTAGGTACCAGTTGTACGCCATATCCCCTAAGGAATAAGGGAACAACCTACAAACTACATCATGGTGAGCTATCTGAGCTTTGGTACAAGCATCCTTAAAAACTTGTATGTGCTCTTCAACACTCCTTAATTCACCATGAATGTATTTGGGACAAAATTTCTCAAGATTCTTAGGCATATCATGAAAACCTCTAGGGATAGTCCCCAATGGAGAGGGATTATTCTAAAAAAATGCCATTGGTAGCGGTGGTGGTGGTTGAGCCAGCTGTTGGATGGGTTGAAGTAGCTATGATGGCACTTGAGATGGATTCAGTGATGGATTGATAGGTATCCACTGGGGTATTGGTGAGAAGCCTGGTGGAGTGAGTGGGGTTGACAAGGGTGTATGATGGTTGCCCCAGTCTTGTGACTCTTATGTCTTATTAGGGTCTTGAGTTCTATCAAAGGAGGTGGATTTTCAATTGATCGAAAAACCCTACGGGACCTTTCTGGTGAGAAAAAACCTAGTATTATCCAGTTTTCTCTTCTAGCCCTCCTCCTTGCGCCAATTTCTTGTTGATGGTTTAGATGAGCACAACAACAGTTAAGCAGAATATTACTATTTTGTTCTCCTGAAAGAGAAAGAATAACACATGGATATCTAACTCCCAAGGTCTTGGTAATCGGTTCTCGATTGTGCTGATTTCACTCAATGGTTGATGTGAACTATAATGTTCAAGGGGCCTACTGGTGTTGAGCTTCTGGATTTTTCTAAAATCAAACATAAATTCAAACCTACTTTAACTGGGGTTTTTAAAGAAACAGAAAAGGATAGATCAAAGCTTTGGAATTGAAGAGAATAATAATTCATCCAACTTAACTAGACTTGTTACCTTTCAAGGAATTGCTAACTAAAACTGCAGAACAAAATTAACTTGTGATTAACACACAGTTTCATTCATTCACAATGCTAACTTCAACAACATATTTTAAATCACCATTTAGACAAAACATAAAATAAGATTTCATTCCTTGAAAGCTTCTCAAATCGAATGATTAACCAAGATAAATACCATTCTGGAACACAATATGAAGTAGATTTAAATCTGGTTGCTTCTACTATTAGTGAAACAGATAAGCAATACAAATCTGGCACAATCACTAGTGTACAGAAAACCTATGTCTTCAGATTGTTTCCGTCTATACTAAGAAAACTTGAAAGATACATCACTTCCTTCTGTCAAATCTAATTCCTATTCTACTGCTCCTTTTAAGTTTCTCTACTGCTACTGGTTTCTGAAAAATCTCTCCCTCTTTTAAAAGAGGCCAAAAAATGCCATATATACAAAACGTGCCAAAAAGAAAGTCGGCCCCTATTTTAGGGTTTACAAAATATCCCACTTCAAAAGGGTCGGCCCTCAGATCTTTTTGGAATGAAGTTAATGCTACATTCAATGTGCATCCCCGTGTCCATGTCGATGAAGGATCGCCCTCAGGAGAAGCCTTCAGATCTTTTGGAATGATCGCAATAACTCTCAGCTTCCGTGTCCACCCTCGAACTTCCATCAGAGCTGCTTTGAATGCCCTAGAGTATAGCCATAAATGGCGATCTACCTTTTGCCAGTAGAGATCCCAGCTGTCACTGAGACTCATGGCCTTTTCTTCCTTTTGGCTTTCTGGTGCTCAAGATCTTTCTGCAAGTTGACCATCTTCGAGAAGCAGCATCCGACCTCCCCTATTAGATCCAAACACCATTGCTTGACCGAGCCGACCCATTCCGCACACATTTTGTTGATCTTCCTCATAGGGGTAGTCAATTAATCAAACCGCCAATGGTTCACCTTTAATTCCCCCTTATTGGTTGAATGCATGCCACTTAGGTTTTCCAGGTGGTCAAAGGCTACTCAAACAGAATCGCATTTCGGCGAGACACTTGTCGTGTCTCCCCGATGCGATTATACTTTATAGTAGCATCGACATAGCATACAACTATCGGTGAGACCTCATATCGAATGCAAAACTTATATCGATATCACAAAAAACCATCGGCAAGAGGTCATAACGGGCGCTAAGAGTCATACCGATATCCCTTTTCCATTGGCAAGTCCATCGCTATCAGCAAGACTCTCTCAGTCGGCAAGATATCGTAGCGAAGCCACAAGACCTTCGGTGAGACATAGCATCATCAGCGAGATATTATGTCGAGCTCAATTTCCTTCGGCGAGACCACCATTTGTCGGTAAGACATTACATCGACCCCTTCCTTTGTCGGCGAGACCAAGATCATTCGGCCAAACCTCATAGTGATGATGCCTCCTTTCGGCAAGCTCATTTCATTTCGGGGAGACCCCATCCTATCGGCTAGAGGTTATATCGATATCGTTCCATGTTGGTGAGACTCTCCCCAATCAGCAAGATGTTACAGCGAAGCTCCCACCTCTTGGCGAGACTCTGGTGAGTCGAGAATACTTCTCCCCGAGCAACCCTTCTTTCGCTGAGACCTCCAGCAGTCGACATGACATCATACCGAGTGCAATCTTTCGCTTGGGGTCTCCCCGAGCTCAACCTTGTGAACCACTGTCGACAAGAGTCCCCCGGTCAACAATAGATTACACCGAAGGCATAACCTTCGGCGAGACATTCAGCAGTCGGCGGGACTCTTTTCGAGGCCTTCATCTTTCAGCGAGACTTCGCCCGGTAAGGAAGACTTTACCCCTTCGGCCAGACATCATGCCGAACTCAAATATTTCGGCAAGACTCCCCCGTGTCGGTAAGACATCTCCCCGAAAGCATCCCACTTCGGTGAGACCTCACCCCGTTTGTGAGACCTTACCCCAAAGCCACAACCTTATACCGAAGGCACCATCCTTTCGGTGAGACTCCACTTGATCACCGAGACTTCATGCCGACGCTACCCCCTATCGCCAAGACTTCTATTTGTCGGGAAGACTTCTCCCCAAACCCAAATTCTTTCAGCGACGCTAGCCTAGTGTGCAACGGTCGGCGAGATATATAAAAACCCATGGCGATTAAAATGTCTGGCCGACCGATATATTTCAAATGAATAGAACCACTGCTAGTCAGCAAGACATCTGGAGGGTCTCACCGACTTTCTCCTTAGAGGAATTTTATGCCAAACTTGATTGGGGTATGCTTTCCAACTGAGTTCCTTGACAAATATCATCAGGTGCATGATTTAATCCTGCAAAACAAGGTCTCCATTAGTCCTCAGAAGCATATAAAATATATCATTTTTCATTATTTCATAATTTTAACAAAAGGAACCCAACTCTGGCTGAAGCAGAACCAAATCAGACAGAACAAAAGACAGATTCGGGAGGAAAACAAAAGAACTCCTAAGACGAAACCAACAACGAAAGGTGATAAAAACAAAAGAAAAAGGGGGACCCATTTTGTTCTAGAATAAAATGGGGTGGTTATGCAAGGCATAACAGATACTAAGATATCACATTATTTAACATTTCCCCAATATTAAATTATTATCATGTCTCCCACACAAATAATAATAATATAATGTTACAATACAAAATAAGTGGGTCCCCAAATAATTACCTAGTGTGATTATCCACACCACCAAGGTGCATCACAACTAGATAATTATTTAATTACAAAATTATGATAAATCAAATTATGCAATGGTGTACAACACCATATCCCAACACCATGTAGCTCATCTAGAAGCTCATTGATCCTGGGAATAGGATATCTATTTTTGATTATCTTCTTATTCAACGCATGGTAGTCAATGTACATCCACATGGTCCCATCCTTCTTCACTAGAACAACTAAAGAAGCAGAGGGTCTCAAGCTAGGCCTAATGTGTCCCATATCTAGTAGCTCCTTAATCATTTTCTCTATCTCCTCTTGGAATCTCTTCAAATGCCAATAAAGAGTGGTAATTATAGGCTTAGAGCCCTCCTCTAGCTCAATAACATGCTCAAAACCCCTATTAGGAGGTCTTCTAGCAAGAAAGTCACCAAAAACCAGACTATGCTTATCCAACATTGATTGAATATTCACATGACACTATCCATTACCATCAACATTGGGTTGTCCAAGCAACATCACCATGTCTGAATATACTCTCCAACCTCTTAGCAGATACAACCTTGGGTGCAACATTATATATACCCTTTAGAACCATCTTCTTTCCGTCCACTCTGAACTTAAGTTCCATGGTCTGAAAATTATGAGGACTTTCCCAAGGAATGTAACCACTGGACCCCCAAGACCACATTGGTCTCATCAATACTCACTACGTAAAACTCATCAGTCGCTATGTAGTTACCCAATGCTATGCTCAGTTGTGGGCCTCACTTAGTGCAAGTCATGTTGAAGCCATCAACAACCATTACACTGAAACCCTCAAAGTTCTCAATCTACAAATCCCTCTTAGCCACTAGAGCCTCATCTACAAAATGTGGTTTGCCCCACTATCAATCAACATTGTAACGTTCTGCCCCTGTAGAACTCCCTTGACTTTGAATGAATTATACCTAGGAGTGCTAGAAAGGGTAGAAATGGTTCCTCCCTTCTCTTCCTCCAATGGGTGTCCATCTCCATCTATGGTCTCCTTGTCTAAATCATCTTGTACATTATTAGTAGCTCCTTCATTTTTCTCCTCCTCACCATGTAAAACCACCTCTATATAATGCACCTTCCCCTTTCCCAAACACCTTTGACTAGGCTCCCAAGGTTCTTTGCAAGAGAAGCAAAGCTTTTTCCTGTAAAGTTCATATCTAACCTCATCATCCATGTAAGTTTTCTTTGGCCACTCTTTAAAGAAAGGTTTTGTCTTTTTTCGGTGGAAATGGTTTGGGTTGGAATTTGCTTTTAGGAGCTTAACTCTCCATATGAAAAGCCTTTTTGATGGCATCCTGTAAAGTATTTGGACCATATTCCTTGACCCAACCATGAAGAGGTTCTGACAATCCCTCCATAAATAAAACAATCAACCTATGATTAGATATATCTATCACCATAACCGAAAGTTTTTGAACTCTAATATGTATGAGTGTACTAACCCCACCTGTCTCAACTGAGCCAACTCTTTGAAACACCACTCAAGGTCTTTTTTATCAAATAAGTCAATCAACCTCTACATAAAATCAGCATATGATGTAATGGTAGCATGTTCCAAAGCGACTAACCCACGGTACCACATCTCATGGGCCTCTCCATCTAAATGAAGAGTAGTGTACTTGATAGGCTATGTCTCTAACATGGGGTTAAGTTGAAAATAACTATCAAGTTTTTGTACCCATGAATGTGCAATGCATTTGCTAGAACCATCACAACTAGCAATACTCAACTTGCCTACCTTACACTGCAAATCCTAATTAGAACCACGTCCCCTATCTCCTCAAGGCCTATTCCTGTACTTAACCTGGAAAAAATCAGCTAACAACATAGTTGCATGGAACTCCTCTCCCAAAGTTGATATTCCCTCAAATAATCTTTGTGAACCCTTCACCAACTTCCTGTTGTCCTAGTTGTCCTCTAGTTGGTGCCTCTATAAAGTTAGGTGCTAAGGGCCTATGCATAGGTTTGCTAGCTGCCTTGGAGTTGTTTACAGGAAAATTAGTGTTACTTGCGTCTCCATTGTTTCCATTACTGCCATTATGCCCTTCACCTATATTTTCATTATTGCCATTGCCATTGTTGCCCATATTATTGTTATTGGTATTGATAGTTTGCATCATTTGGGTCATTAATTGTACCAACTTCTACTGCCCTCTTTCCAAATCATTTAAAATCTGCATGGCACTAGGATTTTGTTGTTCATTCCTATCACCCAATTGCCTTCTTCTTCAGAGTTTGAACCAAGGAAGTGTTGTCTTCTCCTGTATGTGATAAATTTTCTATATTTCAGATTCATAAATCAATTTCAGTCATGCCACGAGTTTTTAAACCCTCCAGACTAGCAAAATCAATGGCTCTGATACCATTGTAGAATTCCCTACCAATTTCTTGACTAAAAATTTGCAATTTTCACAAGCTCAAACATAGGCATTTTATCAAACAATTTGCTTTCAGCTGTTCTGAGATTTCTTTCAACTTGTTCTCGGAAGAATATTGCAGATGATCATCATAGTATGAAATTACCATCTCACAAATACTATAAAACTAAAATTCATTACAAGAAATAATTGACAAAAATATTTTATATGTCTACATAATGCTGTTACAAAAGTTCCTATTCAGGAAATACTATATAGCAGATTGATTCAATGAGAACAATATTTAAATACCAAATAATGGTGACCTAGATTGTAGAAATGGCAAACTTCCAACCAATACTCCCATTTTTCCTCCTTTATGTTGTACGACAACCTCCCAAGGTGGTATGGCTTCATTAAAGAAAGATGCAATACGAATAAAGTGTTGCATTGACTTTAGAACCCATACAATGCTGCGTTGAAATTCTCAAGAACCTTAACATAAGTTTCAACCTCTTTCCTCTCAAATTTGGACTCTTCTAAACGTTACCTTACTTTGACCCCCATTCATGATATGATGCCCTTGTTGACTGATGCGACTCATTTAAGAAGTGTACATAATGCTTGAAAGGTTGCGCTAAGGTTTGGAGAGGCTATCAAAGCCCTCAATAAACACCATCAATCCTTTGCTGCAATGTGCAAATGGTATGGCAACTCTATGGTACGGCTGGGAAGACTTGCTCAACACAATTAAAATATATAATATTTAAATTCCTTACACTCCGTAACCTCCATAGATTTGGCATCTATAAATTACTTGAAACCGCATTCAATTGATAATTCCTTACTTCAAATCGGCAAATAATAATTTTCTGCTTGCCTGCAAACCTCCTCGAAATTTATAAAACTTAAATCGTTCATTCTCCTGCGTAAAATTTGAGTGATTTCACCCGCAACCTACTAGGGAGGATATTTCACCTCAGAAATTGATTTCCCTTAGGATTTTCGTCCTAAGATTTTGCTCCAGCAAGAAGCTCCAAATTCACAATAGTGAGAAATAAAATAAGCATAAGAAAATGAGCTCCCAAATTCACTTTTATATTTTTTCTGATGACCTTTTGAATTCCCCTTTCAAATATTTCATTAAAGCTCAATAATAAAGTGACTTTTTAATATTTCTTTTAATTTTCACTTAAGTCACTTTATTACATTAATTAAAATAAAGATATCTATAAAATGTACTTTATTGGACAACTTAAATTAATTAATTTAATTTATTCACTGATGTCCCGAAATTAGCCTACAAGAATAAAATAGGCTAAACAGACACTTCTGACTACTCGGAAGGGAACATTACACAGGGACATCTTGAAGACTTGGGGACTTGGGGAGGGTGTCCCCAAGCCACTCCTCCACTAGTGCTACCGTCTTCGAGATGTCACTAGGACACCAAGGATGCTAGGACATCCCTGAGACGTACAGGGGACTCCTAGGAGTCTCCTGACCATCTTGAGGATGCCCAAGCATCTTTTGTGGCTAGATGACCAAAAAACATTTATTTTTTTAAATCAAAATTTTCTTTGAACTTTGTGCCCAAGGCCGAACCCTAATGGCCTATGGGCCCTACCTAAACCCCACAAACTCTATAAAACTTCCTCCAAGCATCTTTTGTGGCTAGATGACCAAAAAACATTTTGTTTTTTAAATCAAAATTTTCTTTGAACTCTATGCCCAAGGCCGAACCCTAATGGCCTATGGGCCCAACCCAAACCCCACAAACTCTTTAAAACTTCCTCCTATCCTCATTTCAATCACAAAAAAATAAAAATAAAATAAAGGAAGCTAATAGTGTGAGTGTGAGAATGGGAGCTGCAAGTGTAAGGTGAAAGAGTGAGAATGAAGAGAAAGAGAGTTGAGGAGGAGCAAGAATAGGAGTGATGCCAAGTTCATGTTCACTTCGAAATTCATATGTTTAAAACCAGTTTGCCAAAGTTTCATTTGCAATTCTTATACATATACATCTTTTTATAACTATTTTTTCAAGTACTATATGTATTTTTGAGCTGCCCCCCACCATCGTCCCCAAAACTTAGGCCCTTGGTCCCCCCATCCTTGAAACCCATCCTCGCATACCCCCGTTAGGAAACTAAATGGAACTATGGTTTTTGATGGTATGGATATCATAATCCACGAGTTTTGTACACCTAAAACACTTGACAATATTTATTTATTCAAAAAATGTTGTTACCTTCAATTAAAATCTGTTTTTATACCCTTGATCAATATATACTTGCATGTGTAATCAAAGTAGCTTATATTTTAATAATTTATTGGGTCTTTAAGATTTATTTATTGAAGAGTGTATGATAAAAGTTCTAAATTCTTATAAATCTCTATATTTTATGGTTTTTTCAATTTGCTGAGTCTTGGCCAAGTTTGAGCACCGAATCTGAGTCTAGGTTGAAAATTAGCTTGCTGGGTCCAAGTCTTGTAACATAGTTGTAACAATGATTGAAACTCTCTTTATCTTTCAGCTTGCCAAGCTATTCCTACGAAAGATTCAGGCTCATGATCAATGTATACTTTTGTGTGTAATTAAAGTAGCTTCTATATGATTAGTTTATTGGGTCTTTGAAGTTTATTTATTGAAGGGTATATGATTAAAGTTTTAAATCCTTAAAAATCTCTATATTTTATGGTTTTGTCAATTTGCTGCGTCTTGGCCAAATTTGAGCACCAAGTCTGAGTCTGGGATGAAAATCTGCTTGCCAAGTCTAAGCTGAGTCCGAGTCTTGTAACATAGTTGTAACTATGATTGAAACACTCTTTATCTTTCAGGTTGCCGAGTTATTCCTACAAAGGATTTTTGCTACTATGAGTTCCACCAATAACAAGCTAAAAAGTTATGTCATCTAAAAAGTACATCGCTTCATTCTTATGGTCTTTCAATTAAAAATTTAGTATTTGTTTGATCTTATCACTGTATTGCTATCTACACACAGTATTTGGAATTCACAAAATCCTCAGGGTAGGATGTGCATATAAATGTGAATATTATCTGTTATCTTGTTTAGTTTCTTCCTAATACTAGTAAGCACATTACACTTTGATCAATTCTTTTAAAGCATTACCTCATTTATTTAGTGTATTCCTCTAGGGAGGTCAAATCCTATTGATCTTAAAAACCATTTAAGGATACTAAAATTTTGAAGTGAGGTTCATCCTCCTGTACAGCTTTGCATATGGACAGACTTGTAAAGATTACAGATATACACTAAAAGTTGTAATCGTATTAAAAGCTGCATAATACAAATATGATACATGAATGCATTGAATTGCAGGTTTATCTGCACATATATCACTGTATGTATTTTCAAACTCCCGGGATTCATCAAATTATACAAACATGCATAGATTAACATGTTATACATTTACTCTGCTTCATTTTTTTCTGTGTGCTGTGATTCTCTCCAACATCCTTTCCCTGACTGTATCCCAGACATATGAATCCAGAGCATGACTCTCCGAATCAACAACATAGAAAACATCTTCAATAGATTTTTCTTCTGTTGAAATCCTTGCTTGCTGCACACTACATGAAAAATGGAGGTGGATTAGCTTACAAGGTCATGTAACTCAACCAGATATAAGCAACTGCAGAAAGCATCAGTCCAAATTCAAGACCGTTCCTCTTATGGAAGCATAAATTGTTGAAAATATGTCAAATATTTAATCACATTTTAATTGTTTAGCAAGATTTATTGCAATATTAACTAACCTGCCACACTCCAATGACCTAGAAATTTAGATTTGGATATCTAATACATAGATTATATGGTATATACTACATCTTATTGCTGCAATCTGCAATACAGACCTTATCCCCATTTCGTTAAATGTTGTCGTAATGTCAGCCAGAAGCATGTCCTGATCAGGCCCCTCAATTGTAATTTCAGTATGTAAAGTTTCATTTTTAAAATGAACTGTAAAACCATTGGTTCCTTGACTTTCTTCCATCTCTAGTCCAGGTTTGGATAAGTTTAGTATTGGATCTTCAGCATAATTGTTGAGAGAATATTGGCCATCCATTGCATCATTGGGATCATCAACATTCTGAAGAGGGGATACTGAAAGAAAACCCTCTTCAGAGACATCACATTCCTCAGAATTCACTGAACTTTGCATTAGAGTGTCACCCACAGAATAGTTTAACTTGATATGAGAAATGGAAGGAAATGATCTATCTGACAAGATTGCCTCCTCAGAGCTACAGCAACCATCGGCTTCATCAATTTCTTGTCCAAATTCACAATAGAAGACTCGCCTGCACAAATACACAGATTATATTTCTAACTAATAAAATGCCTCAAGCATGCAATATATTTGCAGTTTGCACATATTTTTGGATAATGCTTTGTGAAGGCTGCTACAAGTAGGGTCCACAAGTATAACATAGAAGTGAATTGACAGGTAAAAGAAGGAACTATCATCTCTGAAATTAGCCAGTAAATATCTGTTAGGACATTTGTTCAGATTCAATGACTAGCTTTTACACTAAAATTTTTGGTAGAGTGGGATTACAAAAACAAAATAATGTTCCAAATACGTTTTCACGAGTATCCCTTATGATGCAAACATAGAGTATTATTATTTCTTAGGACATTCGTGCAGATTCAATAACTATCTTTTACACTAAAATTTTTAGTAGAGTAGGATTACAAAAAAAAAACTTTGTTCCCAGTACCTTTTCACAAGTATCCCTTATGATACAAACATAGAGTATTATTTATCACCCTAATAGTTTGTAGAAATGTATCACAGGAAAGGGTAAAAATTGTTACCGCCACCTTAATAAAGACTAAAGATTACAATTTTTGCCTCTGTAAAGACCAAAGCAAATCTTCTAATTCTTTTTCATTCCAAGATATCTAGGGTGAATAAATCTTTGAATACCCTGGTAGCAAATGAAAAGAGAAACGAATATGACCCTCCTTTATGGAAGAATCTGATTTATGTGACATAACAGGTTCAAGTAATAAATACACAGTCATGTCAGGTTGTGACGTCCAAAAAATTTGCTAGTTGAATCAAATATGACAGGGAAAGGACACAGAAATGTTAATCATCAATAATGGAACCACCATTCCTAATGTGCTGTTAGTGTAATTTTCTGACCACTGTGTTAAATTAAGCATCTATTTATAAACATCAACCATCAACATCCAAACATAGAATAATGTTGTACATGATGAATTGGTATTTTTCAGAATTTAGAAGAAAATTCAAGAGACTTTTAATTGATTACAGACTTGTTATGAATGGAAAGAGCCAAGAATGTTTGCCATACAATCCTTGACAGTTATATATATGATGAAAAACAAAACTTATTGGAGAACTTCAAAAAATATGCCATTTCTTGAAATCATTCCCCAAAAACACCTTTAATTAGCAGTGGTAGAAAATGACTTCTGCAAAGGCTAAAGGTAATGCATCCCCACTCAGTGTAGCCATAGAATTATCCTCCATTCAAATCAAGCATGTGTAGCTTGTTTCCTTTATAACAATAGGAAAGATTATCAACAATGTGAAAACTGAAAATTATGAGAAAATCAAATTTCTTTTAGTTACAATCACAACCTAGATGGAATTTTTTTATATCCAAACTGCAGCATTCTTCTTGTATTAGCTTCTAATCCACCTAGAAGATATAACAGAAGGAATACAGTACAGAAAGATATGTAGCATCATAATATAATATTGATGCAACCATACTCAGACCTAACATCATCCAATAGCCACATAACTGAACCAAGTCCCCTAATGGTTCAGATCCTTGTTGGAATTTAGGTGATATTTTCCTAGGATAATGCCAATGGTAAGAGTTTATCTATAGTCTTCTTTGCAGTGGAATGTGATGGAATGTAATGAAACACAGTGAGTTTCTAGTATTGCAGTGTAGCATTTTATGTTGATTAACATGTGGTAATGATGTGACAAGGGTTGTGATGCATCATACATGGCTTGTCTACATATGGCGATTATATTATAGCCACCACAAGGTATCTAGAAGAAGAACTTGCTGGAAGCACAATCAGTTATTTAGGTGCACTTGCGACAGCACTAGTGAAAATGTGAGCATGATCTAAGGACTAGATATTGTCCTGGAAGAGGATAAAAGGTACTACAAGAAATATAGAGTGAGGTTGTATTTGTATATTCTACCACAAGTGAGAAGCTAATAGTGGTGGTTATACAGGAAACTCACTGATATTGACAATGTAAATTATGTAACTATTGTTTCATACTGTGTGCCAACAACAAAGTTTACAGGAAGCTTGTCCATGTGGAGACATCTGACTTGGTAGTAAGTGTCGTAGTCTAATGTCGCGTATATAAGGAATATGGTTATATGTCTCTTCGTATTCTATAGGTTACATATACAATTGGACAGTTGGTAGTCCCAAGAATACATCTATATGTAATAATTTGTGAATGTGCCAAGGTTACTCAAGGTTATGAACACCTTATAATAGAGACTGAAGACATTCATACATTGTTGGTGTGTAAACACTTGACAGATTGCAAAAAGATATGTTGTAGATTGTGACTCTAAAACCTTATTGTATCAAATTGGTGTCACTTATGAATAATACAATTGTGAACATCTTTTGCTGGTGAGTTTTCTCTTGAAGGGTTTCCCATGTTAAACACATTGTGTCTTATGAAATCCTATTACAGCATACTATCCCATTACTTCCATGCATGTTGTATTTAGATTTGATACATGATGTTGATTGTTATCTGAACACACAATCTTAAGAATTCACTATCCCAATCTGTCAGTCCTTTGTAAGAAAGGCAAAAATCCCTAACATTTGGTATCAAAGTGTAGTTAGTTGTTTGGGTGACATATACTTCATTGGAGTGCAAACCCTAACATGTGCAATGGTGTAACCCTACAATGGTTAAAGGGTTACAATTGGCGTATAACTAGAACAAAATGAAATATTTGAATGATTTTGTGAGAAAACAGAACAACATTAAATCTATGGCAAGTACATTGAGGTCTAAACTTGAGAAATTCAATGGTTAGAGCTTCGAAACTTTGGACGTTGAAGATGAAGGATCTTTAGGCTGAGAGAGATCAGTCAACTGCAACATATTCTTCTATGAAAATCACAGGTATTTCTGATGAGGACTAGTTAAAACTAGATAAGAAAGCAAGAAGTATAATTCGATTATGTCTTTCAAAACCTGTGTTAATGTATGTGTCTCAGAAGTAGATATCAAACTAATTATGGAAGAAATTAGATACGTTGTATCAATCTAATAGCCTAGTAAATAAACTTGTCTTGAAGAAGAAATTGTATTTTTTTGAAAATGAGGGAAGGTGGTTGTGTAACTAATCATTTAAATAGTTTTAATATGGTACTAAGTCAACTTGTGTCAATGGGAGTTAAGATGGATGAAGAGGACAAATGCATTTTGTTACTTTGTTCCTTACTAGACTTAACAGATAACCTTGTGATGCCAATAAGTAATAATGACACAACACTTAAATTGGAAAAAGTGATTGTCAATTTGTTAAGTGAAGAAACTACGAAAAGGTCCATGGGTGATAAATCTTAAAATGCCCTTGTGCTTAGAGCCAAGTCAAAAGAGAAAAGAGATAAGAAGAAGACAGGAGATAGAAGTTCTATGAGAAAGGATGAGCCTAAATATCCAAGTGAGACTGGAGTAAAATGTTGAAGTTGTGGCAAGACGGTTCACATAAAGGAATGTAATTCCAAGAAGAAGGATGACTTCTTTGATAAGTCCTCTGATATTGATGGATATAGTACTGATATTTTTGTGTTTGCTAATGTTGGTGATGGTTCCTGGTTAGTTGATTTATACACTTCCTTTCATATGACACCACAGAGAGTGGTACTCAAAGTATACCAAAAAAGATGAAAGGCAAATGTTTCTTGGTGAGAACAGCTCTTTGAAGATTGTTCATCGAGGAAAGGTCAAAATTGCTTTCATGGATGGTAGAATACGAAAACTCATAGATGTTTTGTGTAGTAAGTGTCCAATGCCTATTAGTATATTTCAATAATATGGTTTATCCACCTATGTATTATTTGTTTGTCAACTTCACGTAGTTATAAGAGTCAGTTGGTCAACAATTATGTTCTTCTTGGCAACTATTGGGTTCTTTAAATAGACTTTGTATTGTCAAGGAAGGGGGTATGATCAAGTCTAATACTTGACCGACCATCTCTAGTCTACCTTTGTAATAATTTTATTACGAATAAAGATATATTTTACTTCTCTTTCTAGTACATGTTTTTAAAATGTTACTAGCCTAGTAAATAAACTTGTCTTGAAGAAAAAATTATCTTTTTTGAAAAGGAGGGAAGGCGGTTGTGTAACTGATCATTTAAATAGTTTAATTATGACTATAAGTCAACTTGCATCAATAGGAGTTAAGATGGATGAAGAGGACAAATGCATTTTGTTACTTTGTTCCTTACTAGATTTGTCAAATAACCTTGTGATTTCTATAAGTAATGATGACACAACACTTAAATTGGAAAAAGTGATTGGTGTTTTGTTAAGTGAAGAAACTAAGAAAAATTCCATGGATGATAAATCTTAAAATGCCCTTGTGCTTAGAGGCAAGTCAAAAGAGAAAAGAGGTAAAAAGAAGACAGGAGATAGAAGTTTTATGAGAAAGGATGAGCCTAATATCTTAGTAAGTCTAGGGTTAAATGTTGAAATTGTGGCAAGACAGGTCACATAAAAGAATGTAAGTCCAAGACGAAAGATGACTTCTCTGATAAGTCCTCTGATATTGATGGATGTAGCATTGATGTTTTTGTGTCTACTAATGTTGTTGGTGATGATTCCTAGTAAATTGAATTAGATGCTTCCTTTCATATGACACCATAAAGAATGGTACTCAAAGTATATGAATAAACATGAAAGGAAAATGTTTCTTGGTGATAACAGCTCTTTGAAGGTTGTTCGTCAAGGAAAGGTCAAAGTTGCTTTCATGGATGGTAGATTATGAAAACTCATAAATGTTATATATAGTAAGTGTTTAATGCCTATTAGTATGTTTCAATAATATGGTTTATCTAACTATGTATTTGTTAGCTTCTAGTAGTTATAAGAGTTGGTCGGTCGACAATTGTGTTCTTCTTGGCAACTGTCGAGTTCTTTATATAGACTTTGTATTGTCAAAGAAGGGGGTATGATCACGTTCGATACTTGGTTGATCATCTCTAATCTACTTCTATAATAATTCCATTGCAAATAAAGATATTTTTTACTTCTCTATCTAGTATGCATTGTTATTTCTTCACTATTCCAAAGTATTAGTTTTATCAAATAGAGCAGTAAATATTTGGTGTTGTTGCCTTAAAAAAATCGGGTCAGATTTGAGAGATTCATGCCTTTAGACACCAATAAACATGGGAAGAGACTACGATGTGGTGAAGACCAAGTGATCAAGCAATCTTTAAGGGTCGTAGAGCAAAGTGAATGGAGGAAAAGGCTACGAGAAACAGTTGAAGAAACTCCAGCCATACAAGTTCAAAGTTGGAGCCCATCCCAAGAAAGAAGTCAAAGTCAAAGTATAAGGCAATGTCAAAGCTGTGGTTGGAAAAACAAAAGCACTTTCACCACAAGAAAACGTACGAAGAGAGAGTGAGAACAAATAGCAAGACACTTACCACTACTTAATGAAACATGGGTTGATCTTTCTGACCAAGTGCAAAAGTTGGTACAACTAATAGATGAAGAAGAATGGGAGATGGAACCTAAAGAATAGTTTCCAAAACCTTATGAGAGTAACATTCGAGGCATCGAAAGATTGTTGATTGAAAAAAAAAAAGAATTGGTGATTTAAGGATCCGAGCCAGATACTTTTGGGCTAAAGGTGTACAAGAAAGAACTTGAAGGAAACTCAAGTGTGTGGAATGTTGAAGCAAGAGGAGTTGAGGTTTCTCACATGGTTGAGAGTGCAAGAGAAGCACCAAAGTGTTTGAATCAAAACCCCTTGGTGAGCAGGTTCCAAGCATCTAAGTTGCATTAAAACAGAAATATGGTGACTCCTCCATCAAGTCCCTATAACAACGAACAACCAAGATGATAGAGCCTATTGGCTACGATCCTTCCAAAAAATTCTAAGGGGCATAGCTATTGACTAGCACATAGAGGTCAATTGACTTCCAAAACTACTTGGGAAAGATTGAAAAAAAAATTGAAGAGAAGTTCAAATTACTATGAGATAATGAAATTGTAGCAAAGATTTATAATACGATGCAAGGAAAAATCATAGGCTCAAGGAACTCTTGTAAAGTTAGAGAAGGAACCAGCCGACAACCTCAAGAAGCAATGGTTCATCAAAGGCCTCATTCCTTTGTTGTGGAACAAAATAAAAGTGGTACTACCCTCTTCTTATACAAAAGCATACAATTGGGCTATGGATATAGAGAGTGAAGACAAAATGTCTTCCCATGGCAAAAAAGAACAAAAGATGATGAAGTTAAGATCATAGCAACAAGAATGAATCGAGAATTGTGCAAGCCTTGAGAAGAGATATGATGTGAATGATGAACGAACTAAAGGAAAAAAAAGGAACCATTAAAGAAAGAAAAGAACTTTGGTGCATGAATATAAAGGTGAAGGTCACATCAAAAGTAATTGTCTTAGAAAAACAATTTGTGATATTTTCAAAGTTATGGGTCATTCAATCAAAGAGTGTTCATACAATATAAGGAGTAGGAGCACGTAAGTGCTCTTCATACAAGGAGAGCAGTCCACTCTACACAACACTCCGCCAAAGCCACAAAATAATAATAACACATCTCCAAGTGACTACTAGAATCAAAGAGGGAGAGATTGGAATCAAATACAATACGACTCTAAAGGTCATTCCATTATACAATGTCTACAATATAATGAATAGGGACACTTTTCAAGAGACTATTATAGAAACTAAAGCACAACAAGAGTACCACACAAATGGTGTGGACTTGGAGATCATGAAGATGTTGGCTATCCAAAGAAAAGGCTAGTATCAACATGATTGATGTAGAAAAGCATAATGGAGTATTGGTCATTACTCAAGCTTAAGAAAAGAAGGTAGTATACTCGGAACCGCATACAAAAATAGAAAGACTATGAAGTGAGAGTTGAAGTGCAAAACGCTATGGCTAATGAACAATTCCACTCAAATGCAAATGCAAGTACAGTAACAAATCAATTACAATACGGTATAAATGTTACAAGGCAAGTACTTCAATTACCGTACTAGTTAAAGAAGTGGAATTATTAATAAGTATTCCTGAATTTTGAAATGTTATTGTATCGAGGAAGAATGAGATGGTGCATGCTACAACCCATTTAGAATTTGGAGGGAATGAAGACCCTATAACTGAACCTTCATTGTCAGGTGACCAAGTGTTGATCCATGTTACTAACAATTAACATGGAAAAGAAACCAAAGGTGGCGAATATGAAATCCTTGGAAGGAATCTCATTAATACAATTGTTGATGGTAGGCCTAGTGTGAATGTACGCTTGGAAGATACTTGGAGAAGTCTGGGCAAGCCGACCATTTGGTCCCCAACTTTTAAATTAGTGGGTGCAAATCAATAAGGTATTAAAGTACTTGGAGTTTTAATGAGCCAAAAGGTAATTATCGGAACCCAAAGCATTTTTGTTGAATTTTTTGGTATTTCATTGCGGAAGAAAGCATACAAACATTGTTGGGTTGAGGTTGGCTAGTAGGAGCCAAAGTTAACCACAATTGGAAAAGGAACACAATCTCCATAAAAAACAAAGGTTAGATATATACAATTAATTTGAAGAACTAGGCAATAAGTGAGGAAGCAACTTCCTTGGATTCCTCAAATCATCAGATTCAAACTCTAGAGAAGAATGGATAGAGAAGCAAGATCAAGGTCTAATGGATTTAAATGATGAAGGGATTCTAGAATTACAGTCGTGTCCAAAAGATGAAACAAACTATCCTTGCGAACTATTTCATTAGCAAATGGAGGGCTATGAGGTATTTCTATCAACCTATAATTCTATTGAAGCTACAACGATCAATGAAGAGGAACAAAGACTACCTAATGACAAGCAATCTATTGAGAATTATTTCAAAAATTTGGATAGTTTATATGTGTTGGATGCAATACAAGATTTGCAAAAGTCAACAATTTTTTTATAGCAAAGACGACCCACTTTACTGAAGGTATGTCGCAAAATAATAATATTAAAAGAATAGTTGACCTAAAGCCTACTATATAGTAGGTTAGACATAAAAGTAATGAAAGGAAATGTATTATACAGTGGGTCAAACATAAAAAGGAATTTATTAAAGTTAGGGAAGAATATAAAGGCAATGTAATGTTCCCTTTTTTGAGTTCTCTTGCTTTGCAGTTGGCGCTAACTTTTTGGGGTTGCGTCAGTGTGTTCAGAGGAGTAAATTGATGTTACTAGTGAGCTTTTGTGGGTTTTTCTGGGTCTTTTCCAACAAAGTTGCTATTTTTAATAAGTTCCAGATGGGCTCCGATTAGGTCAGTTTGGTGATTTGACTCGCTTACTATTTTTAGAAAATTGCTATTTTTAGTAAGGGCTATTTTTAGCACCTAGCCTTGGCTCTATTCCTCTAGCAGTTCAATGTAGTGCTTTCTAATTATTTTCTAATTATGGCCATGGTGAGTTCTAATGGTGGTCGGATTAATATTTGATTTATTGCCACTTAAGTTTCCTTTATAAAATTAATTTATAACTTAAGTGAGGGTGGTGTGTTCATGAAATCACCCCTTGTTCCACGCTTAGGAAAATGGTAACTTAAGTTGTTTTTAAAAAGCAAGTTTTAGCTTCAAAAGGTAAATGCCATAGTTGAGGAGGAATAAGTTATATGAGAGATTTAAAGTTGGAGCTCAAAAAGAGATCGAACCTCTTGGGGTAATTTTATGTCATTTCATTAAGTGAAATGAGAGGGAAAAATATTCAAATTCAAATGCAAGTTGTCATATCTCATTTGGATATGCATGTTTTGACAACTTAAGGAGATGCTGCTGGAATGAGCTCAAGGAGTTCTTCCTTTGCTGGTTGAGGATGAAAACCTTCTTCTCGATTGTTGGTTTCAGTGGTGAAATATCCACCCTAGCTGGTTGGAATGATTCCACCTCAGGAAGCACCATTGTTTTCACGGAGTTTGCAGATTGGAGCTTCAGTAATGAAAATATTCAAAGTATTTTGAAATGAATGATTTTGGAGTGATCAATATTGTTTTTTGGAGTGCTTGTTTATGCTTTGTAGGAGCTATTCAAACCTGGCCATACCCTTTCCAGGCCAAACCCTTCATTTTTGAATGCCTAGGTTGAATGAGCAACTTCTAAGTTTTGGGTGTTTATTCAAAAGCTTTTCCATGGCTGGGCACCCCTTTTGCCAATGATATTTAGTGGTTTGTGGAAGCCTTTATTTTCCTAAAGCAAGTCGCCCTATTAGCAGGCCATACAAGTGATATTTTGGTTGTCTTGGAGTCCGTGCCAGGGTTTCTGGGTGACTTAGATGACTAGAATCTTCTCGTGCAGCAGCACCCAGACTTGTGGAATGCTTTACAAATGATTTATTGCATTTAGAAAGTCAAAGAAATAAAATATGAATTATTTGAGCCAAATCGCCCCTGCTGGGAGCTAGCACCACTCATGGTATGGACTGTAATTCATTTACAGGTCTTCAAATATAATGGTTTTATTAGATTAAGGAGTCAAGGAGTTTGCTGGGGGGCAGAAGAAGCAGGTTTTTGTCCATTGAAAGGTGCTCACTGCTTATGGAAGAACAGTTCATAAGGGTATTGCTATTTATGGGATGACTGCATATAGCCCTTGCCAGCTTGGTATTGCACAGATTTAAATCTGCAGACCTTAAGCAGCAATTTCTATGGTTTTTTCCCATAGCTGGGTGTGATTGGAATTAAGACATCAGACCTGTTTGTTGATGTTCCCTGCATTAAGTGGTTGTAGGTGGTGGTTGAAGGGGACTGAAGGCTGAAGGTCAACCTGGGAGGCATTCTCTATCTGCTAAAAGGAGTTTCCAATGTTTATGAGCTGCTGATTGCCCAGCATTAATCCTATATCAGACTTGTAATCACTTAACAGACCTGAGATCTGTTATTCTTCTCCAATTGAAGGCTACTTGACGTTGGTTGGGTGTGTGGGAAGTTGATTTCCACTTCTAGGAAGAGCCTTTAAGAGCACCTGGAAAGAAGTTTGAGAGAACTTAACTGATGTGACCTGCATCAAAGAGGTTTCAGACCTGCAATACAAATTATACACTTCGCCTTGAAGCTGTTATGTGATGCTAATTGCATTTAGGGTTGATGATCAACCACAGGAGATGAGTTCGACCTACTAGTAGGTTTTTAATAGTGTTTTGGGTGGCTGACTTCCTTGCAACAGCCTTGCAACAGTTCTACAATCAAACTTCAGGCCTGTGTTGATTCATACAGCAACCTTGTGGAGATTCTAGCAGACCTGCTATCTGCTTCATCATCCTTGTTTAGAGGTATTTTGTATTGGAAAGCAATTGCTGTTCATTTTAATGGTGGAACTTCCATGACAATGTATGCCTTTAAATAGCAGTGCTTATAGATTGAAATTACTGCTATATCAGGCTTTACTTTGCATGCTAGTTACTATGGCCAAAACTGCCCCTATCACTGGTTTTATCAGCCCATTATCATCTTTTCTTACCAATGAGATCACTAGAATGAAGGAAAGAGAGACTACGTGTAATCTTTCAAGATCAGAATAGAACTTATCAGACAAGGGAGGTAACATGCCTGTACACTGACTAGCACGGAGTATGTCACTTTTCTTCTCCTAATCGAACTGCTCTTGCTTTGAACTTCAGTTTCAACGATCCCTTACTTCCTTCTATATGCACAAGGAAAACACAACGAAAATAAAATCTCTTTTTTTGTATTAAGTATAGAGAGATCATTATATATTGCATCAGAGTATATGCATCAGTATCATGCCTCTAGGAAGCCCTGCATATGCTGCCACAACCTACTGCCCCAAATTACAAAATATACATATCTACCCCTGCCCTTGAAGTTGAAACAACAGAATATACAACACTGGAATGACTGTTTCAAGTACCACCCCAAAAGATTTACAAATATACCAGTATTCTGAGATTACATAAATACATCTGTATAGAGATCAACATATGAATCAGACCTGTTACCATTGATAACCAAAAAAACAAAAAGGGAATCTATGGCAAGTTCCTAAGTTGTCTGAACTGAATTGTCAAAATCTCCAAGAGACACCAGAGTCTCTGCAGCGGCCATCTCCTCTACTGACAGACCAGGATCTTTGTTCTTTTGTCTTTCCATAATCACAATTACCACCTCTTTGCTTTTGTTCTTGTCAGGATTGTTCTTTTGTTCTTCTTTTAGTTCCTCCCTAAAGGCCTATAGAGCCTTTAGGAAGACATCTGCCCCAGGGTGACCTTCCTGCCACATGTACCCATATCTTGCTACCAAGATACCGATGGTGATTTCTTTGTTTTCCAAGTACTTCCAGAATTTGTCCTTCAAGAGCTCCACTGTGATGAAAACCTGCATAGCAACATTGTAAAAAATAAGTCCCTTATAGGACTCAGTAAGCAATCTCCTCCTTCCTTGAAATTGGTCTTCATTCTGAGCTTTCCAAATTGCCCACAAAATTTCAGTTGAAAGAATATGCCAGAATAAAGCACCAGTTTTGCTCATTTTGTAATTTTGAATAAAGAGGATATTCTCAGGGAGTATATCCCCATTTTTCCCCCAGATATTATGTGAAATGCAGAACATATTCCATATTTCCTTAGCAAAAATGCAATAAAAAAAAAAAAAAGAGTTATTGATTCAGGCTTTCTACATAAACTGCAAATGTCTATATCATCCATTTTACTTTTAAAGGAGAGTTTCTGTAAGATCAAGAGCCATCTGAAACAGGCCCTCTTGGCCTCCAACTCTTTCTGCCAATTTTTCATAAAGATTTTCTACCATTGGTCTTTGTTCAAATTCATTTGCCAGGATTTATTCATGTGATCTGTTAAGTCCACCTATTCCATTAACATTGCATAAATTTCTTTAACCTTAGATTTCATTATTTTGTTACCATTTCGCCAAAGGAATTCTTTAAATTGGAGTGGATCGTTCTTGGTTTCAACTGGAAATTTTAGATGGCCACAAGCCTCTCTTAGCACTATGTATGTTCTCCAGTTACTTTGTGGAATGTTATATTTTGAGCTTAGGTCATTCCAATCTTTCAACATCCCATCCTTTAGAACTTCACTAAAACATTGAATCCCTTTTTGAGCCTAGCTTTTAGCAGAACAGCCTTGAATTAGAGCTAGAGGCTTTCCTTTGTGTTTCAAGTTCCACCATATAGATCTGTTGGAAAGGATGACCCTATTATCACCCTTGGTGAAGTGGCAGTTGGATAGATCCTTTTTTATAATTTCCCAAGCCTTCCATATGGTTCTAAAAACATTGGATCATGTAGGTGACATAGGCCATTCACTAATAAGGATATCATTGAAAGGGAGAAGCTTCCAAGATTTAGCATGTTTAGGAACAACATTAGAGATGTTATGTCTGATTAGCACTTTCCAAGGTTCCTCCCCTTCCAAGGCTCCAATCACCCATTTTGTTGCCAAGGCAATGCCTTGAATCCTTAGGTCTTTCAAACCCAGTCCACCTCTTAGCTTTGATATGGTGCACCATTCCCATTTAACTGAGTGTCTTTTCTTTTTCCCCTTGCCATTAGACCAAAGAAACTTCCTTATTCTTTTTTGAATAGCACTAATTTGGTAGGAGCAAAAGAACTGCACTGATGCAAAGTAAATGCTGTAACGGGACAATATTTTTTACAAATATGGAACCTTCCAGCAAATGAAAGGTATTGCTTGTTCCATTTTGTCAACTTCTTCTCAATCCCATCTCTAATCCAACACCACATTTCTTTTAAATTAGGCTCAACAGTAAATGGGATACCAAGGTATCTCACCAGCTTCTGGGGTCCCCCCCATTGGATGCCATATCTAATGACCCAATTTGGGGGCTTGTCCTTCCAACCCAAAAGGTAGGACTTTGTAGGGGCAACTTTTTCCCCAGAAACAAGACAAAAAGTTTCCAACTTCCTCATTAAAATTGCAAAGTTATCTTCATCAAGCTGCAAAAGGATATAAGTATCATTAGCAAACTGAAAGTTGATGAGCTCATTATTGTTAGGCAGCCTGATACCTCTTACCCTTGGGACCAATGAAGTATCCCTTAAGACATAGTGAAGTGCATCAGAGGCAATTACAAATAGGGCTGGTGCAAGAGGACAACCTTGCCTTATTGATCTCCCAAGTAGAATATCATGTGAAAGAACTCCATTGACCTCCACCTGTGCAGAAACATCCTAGAAGAGAGTTTTAACCATAGAGCAGAATGTCTTTGGGAATCCAAATGCCTCTAGTACAAGAAGCATAAAATCCCATTCAATCCTATCATAGGCTTTTTCAAAATCTAACAAAAGCATTGCTGCATCTTTCCCTGAGAGCTTTGCCCAATTCATGGCCTCCCAGCTTGTTATAAGGTTTTCCAAGATATATCTCCCCTTAATGAATCTAGTTCGAGTAGAATTGATGATATTGGGTAGGATACTAGCCAATCTTTCAGCAAGTACTTTGGCTAGGATTTTATAAGAAACATTCAAGAGTGTAATGGGCCTCCAGTTCTTGACAAGGGTTTTATCCCCTTCTTTAGGGATCAACTTAATGATTCCTTTATTGATATTTTTGCCAAGGGTGCCTTTCTCAATGGCCTCTTTATAAACCTAATAGAGATCTTCACTTGCCTAGTCTATGAAGGATTTGTAAAATTTTGCAGGGAGACCATCAGGTCCTGGAGAATTGTCATTTTTGAGGGAGAGAATGGCTCTCCTTATATCATCCTTAGAGATCTCTCTATTTAGCTCTACAACTATCTCATCACTAATCCTTTTAGGCATGATCTTCTTAATATACTCCCTAGCATGAGAGCAAGGCTCATTACCCTCTTCTGAGGTGAAGAGATTCTGATAGAAGAGAAAAAAACTACTATCTTATCTCCTCTTGCTTTACTAGAATATTGCCATTTGCATTGATCTGGTCAATATTTTCTCTGGCATGTTTTTCCTTTAGATATCTGAAGAAGAATTTTGTCCCCTTGTCCCCATTCTCAAGCCAAATCATTTTGGCTCTAACTTTCATTCCCTGAATCTTGTTGGTTTGGAATCTCCTTAGCTTCTCTCTGGCAAAAGTAAGTTTATCAATTAGGACATTACTAGCAGGGTTATTTTGGATTTCTAATTTTGCTTGGTAGAGATTATCCTGCAAGAGAGCCTCTTTCTTTCTCCTATCCTTGGCTTTCTTTCTCCCTATAGTTTGAAAAACGATCTTCCATCCTTGAACATTTAGGTCCCACCGCTCAATGGGGGATAAAGTTCTATGCAGCCACTTATTGATTAACCTGAGAGAGGTTATGGAATTTCTGCAATCATCTTTGAGGAGACTGGTGTTGAGACAGAACCCATTTTTAGAACCAACACTTGATGTTGCTCTATTCTTGAACAAAAACTTAGCCCTTATTGGATGATGATCAGAGAGAGCGTAGGGGGTGACTCCATCTTGCAACCTTCTTTGATTAGAGCAGCTGAGAAGAAGGCCCTATTGATATAAAATCTATCAAGCTTGCAAAGAACTCTCCTTCCACCTTTTTGATAGTTACACCAAGTGTACCAAATATCCTTACAATCTTTCTTCTGGCCTTCAATGGGGTCTTCAAGATTTAACTTGGATTTTAGCTTCAGCCAATAAAATCTCTCAGTCTCTTTCCAATCATGACCAACTCCTCTAGATTTGTCTTCCTCTTTTTCAATAAAATTAAAATCTCCCCCTATAATCCAAGGGATGTCTTGAAGATTAAACATCCATTTCCAAAGAAGCACTCTATCTTTATAATCATTAGGTGCATAGACGGAACATATGCCAAACCAATCATCTTTCCTCTTCAAGATTGCCCAAGCAGCCCTATTACAATGGGAAACTCCAGAACTTACCACATACTGAGTCCAATTGTTGGCCATTAGAATTACAGCCCCACCCTTACCTTTTTCATGGTTGGTAACAAGCTGGGAAGCATCCTTCCAGATTACCCTTAGGCTTCCAAGGCAAAGCCAATGGACTTAACTTCTTGCAAGAGGACAAAATATTTCTCCTTTTGTGAAACAAGTCTTCTGACCATATGCTTTCTATCAGGGATCTCAAGACCCCCTACATTCCAAGAAAGACAGTTAATTTCCATTCTTTTGTTCATTAAATAAGGAACCTTTATCACCCCTAAAGTTATCAAAACATTTAGGTAGTCTATTTTCTGCCTCTATTCTTTTTGCAGTGGGTGGAAGGATCACCCCACTAAGTTTTTTTCTTTTATTTTTCAACAAGTGATTATTGTCCCTCTCCTCCTGTTGCTTGGTATTTTCCATTCCTTTCTTTTTTTTGTATCTCCTAGTTTTTTTAACTAGCACCTCCATAGGAATTCCTTCCCCATCAGTGGTTTCCCTAGTCGAAAATATCCCTAGGTCATCTGCAGAATCCATGTCCGACTGGGAGGCAAACCCATCCGCACTGAGCACTCCATCAAGGGAGTTAGGTGTAATCAGTGCAAGATTTGGAATCTGAATCTCATCCACCTTTTCATTCCCATTTACAAAGGGAATAGTATTGAAATCCAACCGTGGCCTCAAATCTATCTCAACTCCAACAGACTAAGAGATTTCCACATTATTTATCTCTCTATCAGAATTCAAGCTCTCTAAATTCTCAATAACTTTAGAGGGGCAGTCTCCTTGCTTCTCGGAGATTAAGTTTCCTTCACTCTCATGGGAGAAAACAACTTGTGTTTCCTCAATCTCACCAACATTATCCATTTCTCTAAAACATTTATCATTGAAGGAATAGATCTCTTTTATAATGTTATTATTATTTTCTTCAGGTTGTTTCAATTGTCTAAGTTTTTGTAATGCCAATTGTTGTGCATTAAGTTTTCCATTGTTTGGAGGTTCTTTTAATTCATCATGTTGGGAAGGTGAATTACATTCCTTCCTATTGTTGGTGTCCATCCCCTTGATGTAATTGTTTGCCAAGGATGTGCCCATTTCCTGTATTAGAGATGCCATGCTATCTTTAATCTGGGTGGTGTCATTCCTGTCATCTTTAGGAATATTGCCTTCTTTACTTTGTTTATTTGTCCCCGGGGAGAGACCGCATTCCTTAGTCTTCCCCAAATTATTTTCAGCCCTCCCATTCTTTGGTGGGGGCTTTTTTTTAGAGTTGTTACCGCCATAGGTAGAGGATTTATTAGTCTTATTCTTTATTAGAGGACAATTCCTTCTAATGTGCCCCTCCCGATGACAGAGATAACAGGCATTAAGTCCACCGAGGGTTTCCAAAGCACAAGTTACAGTTCCAGTTTTAAGTTTACTTTCAAGAATCTGCGGGAGATCCATTCCAGGGGTTAAGGAAACCAAAACCCTTACATCCGAATGAGGGAGAGAAGACTTACTCTCTTCAATTCTCAAAACTTTGCCATATGGTTTGATCATCAATGGAACAAATTTCCATAATCGAGGGGGGACATGTTTGATTACCAACTAGCGGGGGCTGGACAAGGCCAACACCTCCTCTTCCAAAGCCTCTAGATGCCATGCTCGGGCTCAAAACGTAACTTTCCTGACGTTCCAAAATTGCTTGTTAATTATTTCTTGTTGAGATTTAGGGTTATTGAAAAAAATAACAAATAGGCCTTTTTGAACCATACGACAATAGCAGAAATGAAACCCTAGTTTCCGTTCCCAGACATTTTTAAACCATTCATCCATATACTTTCTAGCCGAGATCCTATTGGAATCCACGACCGCAAAGAAAATTGTAGACTTTGAGAGCTTTAAATCTTCCTCGGAAATAGCTTCATCTAATGCCTCATTCGGAACCAAGACAGATTTCAAGAGGGGAGCCAAGCATTGCTTACTTTGTCCCTCTTCTCCATCCTCCAACAATGAATCTACCAGTTCCACCACAAACTTCGTGCCCTGGGGAAGCCGCCCGCGTTCACCTGCAACTATGTCCTGGAAAGACTTGGGAGAATGTTTAGCCACACCGCCGGTAGCCAGGTAATTTAGGGGGTTATCTGGGGGATCTGTATCCCCTTCCATCATTTCCTTACACCACAGCCAATTCACACATGCATCGACACGACCCAGATAGTCGATGGGAGGAGCCCGTCACACCCACAACACACCAGATCTAAGCAATCAATCTCTCTCGTCCTAAGGAGTACTGTCGTACATAGGAAAATAATGCAAGATCATGGAGGAGGGCCAAGCCTCCTCCACGAGTGTTCGAGGACACCCACACACCAAATACTCACACGCATGGCCAAAAGTTGCAGAGCCCTAACCAAAACTATCGGTGTTTTCTATGGCCTAAAATAATGCTCTTGCTAATGAATCTGAAAATAAAATCTCTTCGAACTAACACCCTGTTGTTATCAAGAGGCTGCTCTATCTACAAGAATGACCCCCGTTCTCCTCTTTCACTCTATCAGTTTAGTATGCAATGCAAGATAGTGATAATTTCTATCCACGGGTTTTTGACTACCTTTTATACCACTCTCCAAAATGCTTTCCTTCCTAGGTTTGGCGATTGGTTCCAATAACTAAATCTACTCACTAATACACTTAGCAAGAAACACTTACAAGGTAGTTTTCTCCCTACCCTTGCACAATGGAAGCCACGGTTTTTACGTGGTAAGTCTGAGTTCAAAAAGATGAGAGTTTTACACCACCTTAAAGCATTATGCCGTGGCCTTTCAAGGCTTACGCTAGCATTAGAAACAATTAGAATTTCATTTCAAATACCAAAAGGTGCTCCTCATTTAAGAGTCGAGCTTTATACTCTTAATGTGCTCCTCTTTTAAAAGGAATCGAGCCTACCAAAAGCCACGGCTTGAACAACTGACAAGCATTAACAAACCACTTACATATTTTTACCAAGTATTAAATCTTTTAAGCCAAGTATATGTATGTATATATACATATATATACATACATATGTATGTATATATATGTACATATGTATTTATATATATGTATGTATATATACGTATATATATATATATATGTTAACATATAATTGACGTAGATGTGTACATATATATTATATAAACACACTCATGCATAGATGGTTGTATATGCATGCATATATTTGCATATTATATACAAGATGCTTAGTGCATAACTTATTAGATTAGAAATCCAATCATGCAAGAAAATAGCAAGGTTATATAGCGATAAGGCTAAACTTACCCAAGATGAAACTGAAAACACTAGACACTTTTAGGTTTATGGGGTCAAATACTTGACTGACGCTAGGCTCAAATGACATTGTTAGAAAATTCGTAATTTTACCCTTCTCCCAGGTGATACTCCCCCTCTCTCTCTCTGGAGGCGCTTAAATCGTTCTTGTATTTCCACTCAAGAACACAAATGGTAGTTAGCTGGAAACTATTACATCATGATCATATCATTGCATTTTCATTAACAATTGCTTTAAATAAAATAGAATTGTTGTACCCAAACCAATGAGATTCAGAACAAGGCATATCACGATGAAGAAGCATTTCATGAGGAAATTATACTCTTGCATGGTCAAATCAGTGGCCAGAAGGGTGATTTTAGAGATCAAATTAATGAAGATTTTCAACAAAATGAAGATCTGCGCCCCTGTAGCCCAGGGGCACCCTTCTCTATGAGGGCCCAGATCTTGTTGTTTTTGCTTGCATATGTAGTCAATCTCTTCATAATTAGTCTGGTTATCCGTTGAGCTATCCTGCGAGGTTATCCGAGGTTTACAACTCCAGTTACTGAGGTCAGAAGCTGAAGGTTCAAGAAGTTGCAGATTGCAAAAGGTGGTCAGTTCACAGCTTTTGCGCCCCTGTAGCCAAGGGGCGCCCTTCGTAAAGGAGGTTTAGATTATGTTATTCTTGCTTGCTGATATATTCAATCTCTTCCTAATTGGTCTGGCTATCCAACGAGCTATCGAATACAAACATTCGAGACTCAGAGCTCTGACAGTCAAGGTCAGAAGATGAGGTTATGAGGAGGCTTCATATCACAGAAAGTTCTCAAATGGCAAAATTTTGTCCCCCTCCAGAATGACCCATGAGATGGATGAGATTGCAGATGAGGTCTTCCTAAGATCTTTGCTACTCTAGTCTGGTTTCGCAACGCACCAGTCAGCTTGTCAATCCGATATTCTGAGAGATCATGGCAGAGATCCTACCAAGCACATAAATCAGAGGGTGGAGAAACGTGGTATTTTTGCCTGTACTTCTATAGGCCAGGGGTTCCCAACCTTTAGGCCTGTCAAATGGAGTTTTTAGCTTTCAAAGTCTTCACGGGACTTGTGCGTAATTACTCCAGCTATCCAACGAGTCCAGCCGTCAGCCTCTGGAATTTAACACTTGTACATGCGAGGTCTTTGCAGAATACTGAAAAACGAAGACAGCTTGAAAAATGGCTAAGTCTGGTCGTATATTTCACCTTGAGAAAGGTACCCTTCTCTTTGAGCTCTTAGAAGCAGTTTTCTTGCTTCGTCGCCTCCAGAGACATCTCTCGCAAGTTCTTCTAGTTACGCGATGAGATAGATGGTGCATGAATCAGGTCACCCCAGCTCCCGATATCAGAGGTCAAAATAGGGCATCTTGTTGATAGTTGTACTTTTGTCAAAATGGTGTTTGAGCCTTTTCAGGCCAGGGGCGCCCTTGCTTTTGGGGTCCCTAATACAGCTTTCAGGTGCCTTACATATAGTCGTTGGATGCAGAATACTTCTAGTCACGCAATGAGCCTATCATCCAGTCAGTAGGTTTCACCATTCATCGTCAGCAGCCGTTTGAAGCGTCATTTGGCAAAATGGAGAAATGGCTGTCTGGTGTCTGAAAATTAATTTAATCAAAGGCGCCTAATTTTTTGAGGTGTCAAATGATGGATTTTGCAGTTCTAGCTCCCAGCAGACATTTCTTCCTTGCTCTACAGGCTTCACAATGAATATCCCCGCTAGGTCTCAGCATCACCCGGTCAGTCGGAAATCAGTGTTGAAAATGGTCAGTTGTAACTTTGCAGTCAGCTACAAAGTAGGGAGTTAATAAAACGTAATATCTTGAGCAAATGGACGCCTACGAGGTCAAATGAAGACTTTTCGAGATTGGTGAAGTTTTTTGGACGAGTTCAAATGCTTTACGTGGTTTGTCAACTGAATAAAATAATATTAAATTTTCAAATTGCATGCCTATTGGCGTAAAATCTAACACCTCTGGAGTGCAGGTTTGTACGGACAGCTATGTACACTACGCAATGAGTGCTCTTCAAATTAGGAGGGGAAGCTCCCTCATTGTGCTGGAATGCATGAAAAGAGAAGTAATCTAAGTCCTATCTTTTTGTTCTCAGCTGGAAGAGGCACAAGGTTAAGAAAACCAAGAACGTTGCAGCTAAGGATTTTCTGGTTTCGCAGATCATTAACTACAACTAAGCTATCTACTTTAAATCTATCCAATTTCCTCAAGAAAACAGAGCATGAGGAAATGGAGCAGGGTTTGACTATCGACAATAAACGAGTTTAGATTCTCTACTTGAAGGCAAGGTGGCGATCTATCAGCTCAATCTAGACAAGTTTATTGGGCACAAAACAGATTTGAGAATTTACCATGACAATCTTATGAAACCCTATGTGGCATAACACTTGATCATAATAGTAAAGACTCATAAAACAGATTTATCATCACAATCTCACGAAACCCTATGTGGCATAACACTTGATCGTAATGATAAAAGATTCACAAAACAGATTTATCTAAACTATGGGAAGAATTTACCACGCCAATCTTATGAAACCCTATGTGGCATAACACTTGATCAAGATAGTAAAGACTTCACAAAACAGATTTATCATCCCAATCGCATGAAACCCTATGTGGCATAACAATTGATCATAATGATAAAGATTCACAAAACAGAAAGAATTCACCATTACAATTGCATGAAACCCTATGTGGCATAACAATTAATCGTAATAGCGAAGACACATGAACAAATACCAAAAGAGCAATATTGAGGGCAAGGTAGGTGCAACATATATTTCTCTCTCAAGCAAAAGTTAATTACAAATGAGCAAAAGCTCTTATTTATATACATCAAGGTGTAGGTAACCCTAAAATCACCTTGAGTCATCTACAGTTCTTGCAATGCATGCAAGATTTTCTGCCAAACCCTAATGAAGTAAACTATACAGTTAACTGGAAAGCTACCATCAGTTAACTGAAACAACTAACCTAAATGGACCATGTGCAAGCACGCACGTCCTTATTTAAAGCAAAGTTAACTGGAAACCCTAACCCTAACTCCTGTGATGATAATTCCAAGGACGAGATAAGCATGTGTTAAGTCAACAAGTAAACTCAAGACTGAAAGTTGAGTTAACTGCTGCTCATGACTCAATCCTCGAAATTAATTGCAGGTTCCAACTGGCAGATCACTCCATGTCAACTCGGTCTAACATTTCGACCAAGAACTCATCGATCTCTTTGTCGTCTGGCACTTTGATGCTGTCTAAAGCGATAATCTGTCTGTTCAATTCCCTGCCGCCTTCTCTGACTGTATGCATGCCTTCTTTAACATCTTCAGTCGCCTTCTTGAAACTAGCTGAAATTATTGAAATATGATCCAAAATCTCCATCAAGATATTACGAACATGCTTCTGGAACTTAGTTTGCACAGCCTCGAGATCAGCGTAGGTACCATCTTCACGAAGACAATGGCATGGGATTTGAGTGACTTTGGCGGCTCTGTAAATGGAGTAATCTCTGTTCCTTTTGCAGCGTAACGCTTCATTGTCAGCTGCTCTGATGAAAACCTAAATTAAGACCGATTTGGTCTTGAATTCAGTCTAGTTGAACCGCCTTCGAAAAACTTGTCCGTTGATTTGTGAACACGGCTATGTTCGACAACTTTCTCTGGAAAGCTAAAATGGCTCCTGGTGAAGCTAAAAATAGCGTGTCGGAGGATAATTTTCACCAAAAATTCTGAAACGTGGGTTTTGTCCGGAAAATGATTCTAAGACAACCCACAACATCAGAATTGTGAGAAAACGCCGTTTAGCCTAACATGCAAAGACTTTTCAGTCAAGAACTGCAGGGGTTTTTAGAGCTTCCCGGGGCAATTTTTCTTGAGAAAATCTGGAACATGGGTTTTGTGCACAATGGAATTCTGAACAAACCCAGATGATGAGATTTTCAAAAAGATGTGATTTTGGCCCACATGCAAAGAAATCTTCGGAAAAGAGCACAGAGCTTCAGAATGAAGACTATGGGGCAATTTTCTCGAAAAAATCTAAGACGTGGGTTTTGCTGCTAATGCTGAAATATGCGAACCCAGATGATCAAACTCTGAAAATACGCTGAATTTCTTTGACATGCAAAGAAAGTACCTAAGATGAGAAATAGAAGAAATAAGACAGAAGATAGAAAGTTTTGCTTGTTCTGCTTCTGAAGAATTCGCCAACTTCTTCCTTGAAATTTGATAAAACCTGCATGCAAAGTGAAAATAAAGTCTAGAATCGCCTTCCTCTGAACAATCTGAACTCGTTGCTATGAAGAACGCTGAATTCGGACACCTGTAGCACCTTTAGCTTGCTGCTCGCTCAAGAAAAATAAGAACTTCGAAGCTAAAGATGAAATAATGGACGCCATTGCTGAAATATATAGATTTTCATCATTGAAATTCACACAAGGCAAGGAATCCATGAAAAGTGTGCTTGGCTTGTGATTGGACCTCATTCCAGTTAACTGAAACTCGAATATGCTAAATAAATTGCCATGTATCAGGGTTTCCCTTTTCAGTCTTCAGTTAACAAAACCATGCGACTTTGACTTCAGTTAGCAATCCATATCAAGTTCGCCATCCTTCACATTTGCTTTAGATTCACAAATTTGAACTAAGGCGTCCCTTTTGATAACTAAAGTTAACAATCTTGATTGAGATGAGAAATTCGCCATATTCATGCAATAAACATTCTAAAAATAGCAACCCTTTTCAATCTTCAGTTGGCCTTCAAAAAGTGCGCCAACTTCACACTTATGCTTCAATTCAATTCTAAAAATAACAACCCTTTTGGAACTAAAGTTGTCATTCTTTGTAAAGGGCGTAGCTTCACAAATTATGCTTCATTATTTTAAACACTAAATATGGCGACCCTTTCAGAACTAAAGTTAACAACTTCATGCCCCATACTTCACTAATCTATGCTTCATCATTTATGCCGTCCCTTTTCAGAACTTCAGTTGACACTCAACGAAGCGCCATCTTCACAAAAGCTTCACAATTGCAACCAAATTCGCCATGCATTTTGAAAATAAGGACTTTCACTAATAATCTTCAGTTAAGTGGACATGCAATCAAGTTAACTCAACATGCAAGGTAGTTAACTAAACATGCAAACTAGTTAACTCGACATGCGAACTAAAAGATCACTCAACATGCCAATATACGAACTGAAGATGACAACCCAGAAAACGTTTAGTCTAACTGCAGTCAGAACTCCAGTTAAGGCGTCCATTCAACTCTCTTTCGAAAATTCAACTTTGAACTCTCAAGCGAATTCCAGACTTAGCCAAATTTCATGAAAATTTAAGCTAAAACCTCTGCCGAGACCTCTGTTCATCTTCTGACACTGGTTGACTGACTTCTCCGATTGACTGGCTGATAGGTGCATTGCAGAGCTGAGTAAAAACTGATCAAAAGGTATCTTGAGACTGGAAACCATAAAACTAACATCTTGTAGGCTCAAAAATCCAAGTGCCTTTTTCAAAAGCTGCGCTTTTTCTCAGACTTAGTCAAATTTCGACTTCTCGATCCCGTACGAAGGGAAAAATAAAATCCTTCATAACTTCTGATTCATCAACTTTCAGGACTGGATCTCAGGTTCACTGGGGAGCTGACCTCATTCTGCACGACAGCTGCAAAGGCACATTTCCCAAGAAAACATCGTCTGAGGGGTGAAAAACAAGGGCGCCTTTTTGAAAAGTTGCTCTTTTCACTCCAAACTTAGCCATTTCTAGAAATGACAAAAATAATATAAAAACTTCGATTGCAAGCTGCTGAGTCATCTTCTGGACTGACGAAGACAGGCAACGGAAAGCTGAACGTAACACGGACACAATGAATATCTGATATCATCAGAACAAAAGCATTAAAGGCCTGAAAAGCTCAGGCGCCTTTCTCAAAATGTGCTCTTTTGCTTTTTCCTCTGATATTTTGACTAAGATTTGACCCTACGTTCGACCTCAGGTTCAGGTACTTCAGCAACTCAGATTCACCCACTGACGGATGCGTCACGAAGCTCGAACAAATGTGAGATAAACATCTTGGATGGCATTTAGTCAAAAACCTACATTTGGCACCTCAAAAAGATGGGCGCCTTTCTGAAAAGCTGCGTTTTTCTACAGTGTTAGCCAATTCTCGTCTTCGCCTCGTTTTGCGCTATATCTTCCACAACTTGCTCGAAACAAGTCCGTTTGACAGGCTTGATAGCTCACTGCGAAGCTAACGTGATGCCGGACAAATGTCTGCTGGAGGTGACAAACCCTAAAAACAGGATCTAAGCCCCTAAAAGATAGGGCGCCCATTTGAAAATGTGCTCCCTTCTTCAGAGATAGAAAATTTTGATGATCTTCCTTTAGATTTTCATTTTCCTCAAATTTCTTCAGTAATAGACTGACATGACACTGATACCAACTCCATATTTAAAAACCCCAAAAACGACCTTCTGACATCAGTTTAACAAGATTAAGACTCAATTAAGCAAAATGCCTTAGTGAAGCAAAAATTTTGGTTTTGGGTACAACAATGCCAGCATGAAAGGTGGCGATTTTGTCCAATAAGCTATTTTTGGCGCCCCTTTGTGTTGTAAGATGAAATTCGCATGTGGTTGGCAACTGAACGTATTTTATTATTATTTTTAATCTAGGACTCCGAGTCACTATTAGTTCAACTGGAGGGGTTCCAATCAGAACAATTCTTTTCAAAGTTTGGATTCTATTCTTGCAGTCATGCTTTTATGGTGCGATTTTCCTCTATTTGTGCAAGCATGGCGTCCATTTTCAATTCATCCAGCTTGGCAGAGGTGAATTTTCCTTCAGAGTTGGGCAAATTTTCATCAGCAATCATTGGCGAAGACATCAAAACACTTTTTTTGTAGGTGTAAGTCCGAATTCATTAGCATAAATCAAGAGAAATTGGCGATTTTAGCATAAGAAAAAGCATCAAAACCTCGATCTTCTGTCTCCAATTCCATTCACATGTTTGAAGAAAAGGAAAATTTTGGCAAAACAAATCTTCTGGGTTTATTCAAAATAGCTTCCTTGAGAAAACTCATGTGCTAGAATTTTTCAGGAAAATTTACTCCAAAGCATCAGTTCTCGAGTTCCTAATTTTCTCAACTAAAAATTCCTTGCATGGTCGAGTAGAAGTCAAATTTTCGCATTTCTGATGTTCTGGGTTGTCTTAGAATCTTTTTCTAGACAAAACCCATATCTCAGATTTTTCCGTGAAAATTGCCCTTCGATAGGCTATTTTTAGTTTTCTAGAAAAGTTGTTAGAACATAGCCGTGTTTACAGTCAACAGGCGAGTTTTTCAGAGTGCAGTTCACGTAGACTGAATTCAAGACCAAATCAGTCTTAATTCATGACTTCATCAGAAAAGCTGAGACCGATTTGTATCAAGTGCATTCAGAGGGTTGATAGGCGTAGTCACTCAAATTCATATGTTTGCATGCCTCGTATGGCCAATTGTCTTCCAAAGCCGATTTAGAGGGATGATACCATTGGAATTTTGTGTGTGCAGCAAATCCGTTTGCATTTCTCACAACCAAAGTGTGTGCAGTCAAGCTTCGCAGTTTCGTCATGCAACACTCTTTCATTAAGGAAAAGCGTCAGAGACATCAAGCTGCAGAAGAGATAGTGGCCATCACTTTAGTTATAGAGCCACCAGAGTTACTAGTCAGTGAAATGCCACTTTAAGTGTGCAGAGATTTCCAAGATTGTTTGAGTTGCTTGAGATAGCGGCCAGTGGTCAATCAGTTAGAACCTGTAGTCGTCTGCAAGGACAGAATCCGGAGCATGCATTTAGAACTCGATCTTCTTCTTTAGTTCTCTTTGCGGGGTCCACACATGTCTATCTTTATCCTTAGAGATATCTTGTAACAGTTGGAGTTTCTTTTAGGGTTTTCATTAATTGATGGTAGTGTTCCAGTTAACTTGCTTTCAATAAGGACGTGCATACTTGCACATTGTCCATTTAGATTAGATGTATCAGTTAACTGATGGTAGTTTTCTAGTTAACTGTATAGTTTGCTTTATTAGGGTTTAGCAATAAATCTTGCATGCATTGCAAAACTGTAGTTGACTCGAGGTGATTTTAGGGTTCCCTACACCTTTCGATGTCTATAAATAAGAGCTTTTGCTCATTTGTACATAACTTTTGCATGAGAGAGAAATATATGTTGTGCCTACCTTGCCTTCAATATTGCTC
>VDFB02271358.1:674677645-674776310 GCA_007258455.2 Sequoia sempervirens
CGAATCCGCCATTAAGACTTCGTTAGAGCCACTTTGAATGCTCTACGGCAAGGTCATTAATGCCACCCACTTTTTCTAGCCGACACCCTAGCTATTATTGTGACTCACAGTCTCCTCTTCTTCAACTTCCTTCTCACTCCATATCCTTCTTCAAGTCAACCATCTTTAAGGAGCAACATCAAATTTACCTGTTAGATCCAAATGTCATCGCTTCACCGAGCTAACCCATGCCACACACATTCTCGACTGTCAAAGGTCGCTCCCTTAGAATTGCATGTTAGTGAGACACTAATTGTGTCTCCCCGATGCGAGCATATTATATAGTAGCTATTGGCATAGCTTGGGACTGTCAACGGGAACTCATATTGAGCTTCAAAAGTCATAATGATATCCCTAAAACCATCGGCAAGACCATCGCTTCGGCCAGACATCATGGAAAACCCTTAGGAGTCACATTGATATCCCTTTCCATCACTGAGACCTCCATCCTTCGGCGAGACCTTTCATTGAGCTCATTCCGCTCTCTCCAAGCTCCGATCATTCCTCTCGATGAGACTCCCATTGTTCAGCAAGACCTCTCGCTGAGCTTCTTTCCTTTGTTGATGCCACTTTACTTCGACGAGCCACCCATGTGTCAGTGAGATCTCTTACCGAAGGCAAAACACTATACCAAGACCCTTCATTCTTCAGTAGGACCTCATGCTTTCGCTGAGACATCATAGCGAGACTACCTTCCTTTGCGTCGAGCTCACATTCTTTCGGTAAGAGGTAGTCGGGTCGGTGAGACATTATAGCAAACTCAAATCTTACATTGAGACCTTTTAAAACTAGCAGGGGCGGAGCCAAGATGACACTAGAATGGGGACCAAGGTTGGAAAAGGAACGGAAGCAAAAATAGACGAATCCCGACAGAACTGGGATCGAGACCAAATCCTCCCCTGAAACTTTCTTCAAGTTTTAGTTTCAGATTCTGACCTGGTCCCGCCCCCGACAAAACTCAAAAGAAGGTGAAGGAAAGGACGAGAAGGAAGAAAGACAAATGGGAGAAAGCACCTCCCGAAAAAATACAAGGAACAAAGGAAAAAGAACAAGGCCGGCAGAACCAGGACCGGAGTCAGAATGGGAGCAAAACAAAGAGTCGGCAGAACTGGAACCAGAACCAAATCTAGACCTGAAACATTCTGAAGTTTCAAGTTTGGATTCCCTTCCAATCCTACCCCTGGCAACATACAAGGCATGAAGGAAGAAATAAAAACATAAGGAAGAACAAATAGGAGGAGACATTTCCCGACCACCGACAGCGAAAAAGCAAAGAAAAGAAGGACGAAACCGGGATCAAAACTGGAATGGAAACAGGAATTGGAACTTTTGAAAAAGTTCCAAGTTCAAGTTCAGTTCTGATCCTGACTTTGATGACACTCAAAGAAAAGTGCCTAAGGAAAAGAAAACCCAAGGCACACAAAAACAAAGACCAAAGGATGCCAAAACATAAACGGGATCAGGACGAAAACCGATCTCGGGCGGAACACAGCAGGGTGGGGTCGGAAACAAATACGACACCGAAACCTTCATCAAGTTTCAAGTTAGGATTCCGTCCCGAACCTGCCTCCGACGACATGCAATGATGATGAAAAAGGGATAGAAAAGGAAGAAAAAGAAGGGGAGGAAACACCCCACGACCCAAGAACAAAACAAAGGTAAGACAAACAAACAAGCTCAATAGAACCGGAACCGAGACCGGAACAAAAACAGGATCTGTAACTTTTGGAAATTTCCAAAGTTTGGTTTTGGTCTGACTTGGCCCCCACCAGAACAAAAAAGGAAAAGGGCACAAGGAAAACAAAAGGGAAAGGGGGAAAAACAAGGCAAAAAACAAAAGGGAGGACCCCCCAATAAAAATGAACATTTACACACTGGGCTCAACCCTTGTGGGAGCCACATTTAATCCACGTGCTGAATTTTAAAACATAATTCCCCTGGAGCGCATAAGAAGCAAACAAGTTAGAAGGTATGTAACCTTGATGCAAATGTTCCTTCAGTTGGACTTCACGAACCCTCAAAAACATAGGTTACCCTGCCTGATCAAGCCCATAGGTGAAAATTGGGTAACATTTATGGTGACCTCAGCTGGATGTTTGTTTGCTAAACATGGAAACCAATAGCCTAGGCCAATCCATTGGGCATGGAGTCATTGGGAAAACTCAAAAACAGACTTGGATCAGCCTTGTGCATGGTTGTAACTCACTTGAGACTCATAGAACATAACAGGTTGCCGAAAAATTGATGAAAACAGGAAAAAATTGAGGTGGAACTATTTACTGTGCTGGGACAACATTTAGGGAATGAAAACTACACCTCTTCTCTAGAATTTTAACAACTATGTACAGATTTAGGTCCATACCTCAGAAGCAACGTTTGAGGTGAATCCCATTCACTGGGATTGGTTCCACTACACCATCCAACCAAGATAGCTAGAAAGCATTATGTTGTTTTTCCTCAATAATGATATACGGCCTAGTTCAAAGTGCATCAAATTTGGAGTGATTTCCAGGCTCGCTTTTTAATTCATTCCACTTTAGCACTATGTCACCTTCTTGAAATACTCAAGGAGATGTTTTTTTATCGAATGACCTTTTTATCTAAGCCTGATATTGCTCAGTCCTTTTCACTGCTTCAGCTCTGAGTTCTTCAAGCTCAAATAATTGAGCTAACCTTGCTGTCATATGCTCCTCCTCAATCATATCAAACTAGTTTACCAAATTGAGGGTTGGGAGTTCAATTGAAATGGGTAGTCCTGCCTCTTTTCCATACACTAACATGTATGGAGAAAGTCCTGTAGACCTTTTTGACATAATCCTATCAACCCACAAGGTTGATTTCAGCTTGGTGTGCTAGGCTTTTTGATTGTCCTCAATAGTTCTCTTAATGATCCTTAGGATTTTCTTGTTAGTGGACTCATCTTTTCCATTGTGTACGGATAATAATTAGAGGATATACTCAGATATATACCATTTTTGACAGCCCAGTCAGAAATTTTAACACTCACAAAAGCAAGGGCATTGTCTGACACAATAGAATCTGGGATACCAAATCTAGTAACTAGCTCTTCGTAGAAATTCAAGAAAGCAGATTCATTAGCTTCTTTGAGTGCCATAGCTTCAGTCCATTTTGAAAAGTAATCAGTGGCTGTGAGTACCCATTTGTGGCCTGCACTTGATGGCGGGTTTATAACCCCAATGAAATCCAAACCCCATTTCATGAAGGGCTGATCAATTTGAATCGGTTGCAGTGGGAGGGCTGTCAGCTTCTCTTTTCCAACAAAAATAGCACACTCTTTGAACCTTCTTACCCATGCATGAGCGTCTTTGAATAAGGTAGGCCAGTAATAGCCTCCTTTCATTATTTTAAGAGTTATGGCTCTTGGAGAAAAGTGTCTACCAGTTGACCCTTGATGGAGTTCATATAATACTCTATCAACCTGATCGACTCCAATACATCTTAATAGGACACCGTGGAAATCTCTTGTAAATAGCAAACCATTTAAACGAACATAAGGTATGGATTGCAGTCGATAATACCTTCTTTTGGATCTAGTCAGATCAGGAGGGGACTCACTAGTCAATAAAAAAATGTGTCATTGATGTAATCCAACCAATAGGAGTAGGTATAGCAGTTTGTTGTCCATTTTGGAGTACTAAAACAAAAATTTCCTCCTCCTTTACACTATTGTTACTGTCCTCAGTAAGTTGTTTGCAGAGACCTCTCCCTCTTATTAGTTTGGTAACCTTTATTTCAAGGTCATACTCCATCACCTTAGTGACCCAACCAGCTCTTTTATCACCCAAATCTTTGTTTAATAAAAACTCTTTCACACTGGAATGAGCAACCATCAGTATAATCTTGTTATTGGAAAGCATGTGCCTAAACTTCTTTAAGCTTCTTATGACAGCAAGAACATGTGTCTCTACAAAAGTGTACTTGAGCTCGTAATCTTTGAGTCCCTGACTGAAGAACACCACAGGCAGTTCAGATCCTTCATCATTTCGCTGTGCAAGTATGGTTGAAAGCGAATCAATATTTCCATAGGCATATAGAATGAAATCTTTAGAAAAGTCAAGATTCAGAAGTGTAGGTGTGGTTGCCAATGCCTCTTTTATAAGCTCAAAACTTCTTTTTCCCATCCTTAGTCCAGCTGAAAGGTACATTATTTCTCAGCATATGAGTTAGTGGACTTAATAAATCAGCAACGTCAGGGATAAACCTCCTAACAAAGTTAATCCTACGCATAAAACTCTGCAAACCTTTTTTATGTGCTAGTAAAGGAAGAGCTAAGATAGCACTTATTCTTTCAGGGTCAATAGTAATACCCTGTTTAGATACCACATAACCAAGCAATCTTACTTCATGAACAACAAACACACATTTTTTGGGATTAAGTGATATCCTGAATTCCCTACATTTTTCAAAACTCTGCCTCAAATGATTCAGATGATCCTTGGCCTCCTTAGAAAAAATAGTGATATCATCAAGATAGACTAAGACTACGTTGTACATCAAACCCTGAAAGGCCATATCCATGGCCTTTTTAAAGGTTGCCCCAGCATTAGATAAACCAAAGGGCATTTTTAGATAGGCCATGGTTCCCCATTTTGTGGTGAAGGTTGTTTTGTACTGATCTTCCCTTTTTACCAATATCTGGTTGTAACCAGAATAGCCATCTAATAAGGAAAACCTTTCAGACTCTGAAACTACTTGAAGTATCTGCTCCATAGAAGGCAGAGGATGAGGGTCTTTTAAGGAGGCCCTATTTAAATCACGGAAATCTACACAAAGTCTTATTTTGCCATTTTTCTTTCTTACTGGTACTAGGTTTGAAACCCATGAGGTATGCTTGATGGGGAAAATAATGTTGCTTTCAATCAACTTATCTAGTTCCTTTTTCATCAAATGCTCTAACTTAGGATTCAAGGGCCTCTATTATCTTTTCCTAACAGGTTTAACATTAGGCTCAAGTTCAATGGTATGTTGAGAAAGCTAGGGATTAAATCCCTTTAAATCAGTATATTACCAAGCAAAGATATCATTAAATTCTTGACAAAGCTAAATAAAAAACATGCTTCTCTTCAGCTGTACATATCTTGCCTAACTTAAGAATCTTTTCTTTGAAAAATTCAACTTCTTCATAGTGATCTTGCTAAACTTGAATACTCCCCTTGGGCTTTCTAGCTTCACATCAGGATTAAAAACAAATTCTAAAGTGACCAGGCCTTTAGGCAACTTGTTGTTTTTTAGCTGAATAATCTGGTCATTGTACTGGTGCTGTAACTTTTCCTGATTGGTATGTGAGAACTCAACTTCTTCTCTTAAAAAGCTGACAATCTGCTGGTCACTATCAAAGACTTCCCAGTGCATATTATTATCAGGCACAATAGGCCTAACTACAATCTTGATATGCTAATTAGTTTTATCACTGCAAATCTCCTTTGGAATATCATGTTTAGCTCCTATAATAGCTAATCTATCAACATGTTTATTTTGAGCTCTAGGAATGGAAATCAGATTAAATGCCTCAAATCCCTCTAAGAGGTCCCATACCCTATTCCTATAAGCCTTGAGTATATCATTTTTAACAACATTAATATTTCTCACCTGATTGACAACAAACTCGTTGTCACCATAAACTTTTAAACAATTGATACCTCTTTGTATCGCCCAGCCCAAAACCTTGGACTAGAGCTTCATATTCAATGAAATTATCAGAACAACTAAAATAGAATCTGAAAGCTTGATAGTATTTCTAACCTTCTGGTGATACCAACATACATCCACCACCGGTACCTACTCTACTCCTTGAGCCATCAAAATATAGCTCCCATAGATCATTTTCATGCTCCTCACTATGTTGTTCCTTGTTTAATTCAATATTAGGCATAAAAGAGTCAGTCTCATGCATCATATAAATACTGATGTCAACTTCTTCCAACTGCTTACCTGTGCCCACCTCATGAGCTTGAGGTGCCCACTCTTTAGGAAGAATATCTGATGTTCTTTCTATTTGAATCTCAGCCTCTTGAACAACAGGCTGCTCCACTTGTTCACTTGTAACCAAGTTGGCATTGATAGGAGACGGATTATAAAGCTCAACATGAACCTTGGCTATGGGTTTTGATTTAATAGTGGCTCTAGTACCATATCTAGTTCTGAACAACATGTGTGACCAATCAGAGGATAGGTAACCACCTATCTCGGCCGTAAAATCCCTAGATAAACAAAGGGCAAAGTATGGGGGCAACTCAATAATGTATATATCCTGTGGTATTGTAAAATTGGGACAGGCATGTAGAGTTAAGCTCAAATTTTTAATGACCCCTACTGTGTTGACAACTGTACCATCCAATTGCACTACCCCCTTTTCTAGTAGCTCATATTCAATTCCCAACTTATCGACAATTTGTTTGGGCATAACTGAACTACTAGCCCCTGAGTCAATCATACAATTGTGAACCAGATGATCTCCTATAATCAATGACAAATAAAAAGGAGGCGGCTTGGCCTTAGTAGCATGATTTTCATTATTACTAACTGTAGTGTTAGCCAATGCAACCTTCTTCTTTTCTACACTAGGCTCATCTAAGACACTTAAACCTAATAAAGTAGATTGAAGCAGGTCCTTTTGACCTAGAATACTCAGAGAATCCCATATTGACATGGGTACATGAATTTTCTTCATATGCTCCAATATATTGAAAGATGTAGCAGGTTTAACTTGAGCTTTGGGAGGAATAACATCACCTTTAACTGAAGGCGCCTAGGTCAATGAATCGGACAGTTGCTTGCCTACCAAAGGCTGGTCCCTTGGTAGCACTCGAATTTGGTCAACTTTTGATGAGCCAGGAGCACTCTGATTCTAGTTCAACCCTTGTTTCGTTTGAGTCTAGACTGTATTAGGTTGATGTCCTTCATCTATTGCCCTCTTCTTACTACGTGTATTGTCTACAATTGAAGAATCAACATGGACCACTCCACAAAATTCTTCCCCTTGCCAGTTTAGGAATGTAGACTCATGTGTCTGTTGCTCTTGCTATTGTACTTCAGTTGTTATAGGCACACTAGACTATATTGTTGAACTGTTCTGAACCATCAAGGCTTGGTTAAGCAACCCATTTACACAGGTACTCTGATTATGGGGTTGACTACATGGAAATCACCATTCATAATCTTGAACTAAGTTGTTTTGGACAGGTGCAAGCTCTTTGGAAGTGCTTGTAGTGTTAGAGTCATAAGCTTGATGTGGCCTTGAGTTAGAAACGAATCTTTGGCCCTGATTATAAGGATGATAAGATGGTTTGTTGGTCTAACTTTGCTGGTAATTAGACTGAAATGAGGGCTGATAAGACTTAAAACCTTTATTTTTTTATTTTCTTAGATTAACCATCTCATTGCCAAAGGTCGTTAGAAGGCCTTTAATCTCTTGTAGTTCATTAGACTGAACTGGAAATACATATGATTGACCATTAGGTTGGGTATGAGGCACTGGCAATGCTGGCACACCTGGAATAACAGCCAAATGAGGTAACTGCATAGGGGTTGGAGGCTGAAAAGCAGGAAATATTGGCATAGGTGGTCTTGGGGCAATTTTACCAGCCTGTGTGAGGTTGTTTTCAGCTCCAACGGCTACACTATATGCTACAGGAAGTGTATCACCTCCCATCAATTGAATCATCACAAAAATATCACTATTTAAAGCTCTTAAATATTTTAAAAATGCATGATTAGCAGTAGGTCTTACCATTTGTGGGATTCTATCCCACGTCCTCTGGAAATGGTGATTGAAATCTGACATAGCTTCATGTGGAACTCTTTTGATTGTAGACAACTACTCCACCAATGACAAGTGGTCTGATTTATCTTCAAAAAAATTGCACAACTGACTGCCTAACTCATCCCATGTTGCTATGGAGTTGACAGGCAGGCCTCTGAACCATTGTAAGGCTTTTTCTTTAAATGACGTTGCCAACAATCGGAGTGCCACATTTTCTTTAATCACATGGTGAACAACACACAGGTTGGCAACATCTTTTATATGCTCTATTGGGGTGGTATGATCCTCCCCATTTTTAGCACTATACTTCCCAGTGACGGTTGGCCTATTTTCGGATACCCGTAGGAAGGTCAGAGGAAAAATTAGGGTTTCTAGTTGTTTGGAGGTCTCTTTTGTGGATTCAGGGGTTTTCATGTTGGAGTTTTACAGTTTGGTTTATGGATTCCCTCTACATTTTCAGAGAGCTTCAAAGGGATGTGACATGCATTTCAAGGATGTGATGTGCATTTCAATCAGGGGATTGTATGCAAGATTGGTTGTTGGATTCTTTTTGGATTTTCAAAGAGCTCCGTAGTGGTATGACATGCATCTGCATTTGACAGCCTTTTTCAAACTTACTATTTTTAGTAATTTGTGACGATTACCCGATTTGTGCTCAAAATGCATTAGGAGTCACTTAATATTTTTAGCAGTATACTATTTATAGTAAGTGCTATTTTTAGCATTTTAGTTTGGGGGTTTCCAAAGGGGTTTCTATTTATAGTAGTGGTTGGTTTATGATGTTGCGATCTTTAGTTGGTCACAGTGTTCTTCAAAGGTCTTCAATTTCGCTCAATTTTGGCATTTGGTATATACTTGCTATTTTTAGTAGTGCTATTTATAATAAGTCATCTTTGGGGGAGTTGGTCCTAGGCTAGTTTACACATAGCAATATTATTACTTAGTTTATTTTCAGAGAGCCTAAGGTTGTAGTATTCATTATTTGTTTAATTTGACCATTTAAGTCATTTTATAAAGTTACATTATAAAATTAAGTTGAGGGGGAAAAGTGGTCATTTTGAAAAGTACCTTGAGCCTAGTGAAAAAACTTAAAGTTGTTTTTAAAAAGATAAATTGATATTATATTTGTTTCATGAAGTGGATGCCTATGGAGAAGAAAATGTTGAATAACCAAGATATTGAGAGGGGGGGTGAATCAGTATCTTCTTAAATTTACTAAAAAATACCATCCAATTACTCCGATGCATAAAACAGTAAAGATAAATAAGAGCATTAACAAAACATGTAATCACACAACACATGAACACTAGGATTTTTGGGCGGAAAACCCAAAATGGGAAAAACCACGGTGAGTGTTAGCTCACAATATAGTATAACCGATTATAAGATATTACAAAATGGGGTGGCCCACTGTCAGGATTCATTGTCCAAAATGAGAGGCTCACTGCCTACAAAATTACAATGACAAAATAAAATCAATTGATATTGTACACCTAACAAGTGTTGATTTAGTTCTTATGAAGCTCACTAAATTGACTTGACACACTTTATCATATTCACACTTCTTCACATTCGCATTCACAACTGCATCATCTCTTCAAAAACTATCTAATATATATACTTGATCCATCTGCAAGCATCAATTAGGTTGGCCTAATTAGATGCAACTTTGATTCATCAAAAATACCAACTGTCAGCTTCAAGCTTTCACAAAATATTTCCAAAATTAGTTCAAATGCTCAACATGCTACATCATGTCGGCATGGACCTAAATAGGTCATACATATATCTGCAAAACAAAATTGATTCACCATTACATCATCTATCCATTAGGTCAGCTAGAGATAGACGTAATAGAAAAATTACAACAACAGAATAATGTTGATACACCATATGAGCATCTGAATGCATGAAGTTCTAAATGTACGTGCTTCCAACATCCATACACCATCTCCCAAAACCGCAAGCAACAATAATCAACAACAAAAGATTGTAGACCAAAATACCATAGGATGTAAGCTTCATATTGGTTCAGATACCAGCCATAAATACCATATCAAACTAAGACTTAATCTTGCAGTTGCAACTCATATAACATGGTGACATCAATGACAATACAAAATAACAAAATGAGATGTTCTTCTTCATTCTTCCAAAAATCTCCCCCTTTGTCATTGGTGGCAACATGTGCCAAAAATTTACGAAACCTATTATGTACAACACTTCTCCCCCTATCACAAGTATTTTTTCTTCTATCACACTTCACTCCCCCTTTGAAATCAAGGACAAAGGGTGACTCAATAGAAAATATGAAAACAAGAAAAACAAACATTAACCAGAGGATGGTGAGCCTTGAAGCTCCTTAAGAATACCTTGCCATGCAGATTTTCCATGCTCCTAACTTTTCTTTCTAGCAATCAACATCTTGTTCAGGGATTCCAAATCCATCAAACTTTCCTCTGCTTCATCTGGAGTACTAGGAGTTAGATTTATCTTTCCAAGTTTCTCTGTACTTTCCAAAGCATTGGCAACCAGGGTGTCCTCCATTCTCACAAGATCACCTAACTGACCAAATTTTCTGATGATTTCTTCCGTTTGCTTTTGTAAAATAAAGAATTTATCTCTTTGAGTGGAGAAGGCATTCCAGGTTGATCTGTCTCTATCCTTGGATGCGTTGTAGGTACCAGAGACAGTAGTCAACTGGGATTCAGTGGAGTCCATAACATTTTAATTCTTTGAGTGGCATCCAACCACTTTAAACAAAAAGAAAAGACAACATTAGCTTCAGTCTCACAGATTTGCACAGATTCTAGATTTTTCTCAACATTAGTGTGTGCCAAAGCACACTTTTCATGCAATGCCAATAACCTTTTCTCTACTAGCTTTTCCTCAACCTCTTACTTAGTCTTCTCACCAAGACCAAAGGCATACTCCTTAAAGGAGTCCAATAACAATCTCATATTTTCTACAAGAGTGAGAGATGTATCAATTGATGTACCGAGTGTTGTCTCTTGCAATGCCTTAAGAGAATCTTCAATCATTTCTATTGCTTTCTAGTGTGTCTCCATAATCTCTCTTCTACTAGATGCATGCAATGCATTTCCCAATACCAACTTATGAACAAGAGAAATCTTTTCTAGATCCACACTACCTTGCACCATAGGAAGTTGTAAAAGCTCTGGAGGAATCACCAACTAGAATCTGATCTGCCTAGATAGCAAACCCTTCAACACATCATCACCGGAGGAATATTCTCTAGGAAATCTCTGAGATTCTACAACCTACTTTAGATTTTCTTCATTCTTCCCAACAAATTCTTCATTTTTCTCTTCTTCTTCCTTTTCCTGCTCTTCTTCCACTTTCTCTTCTTCTTCTTTCTCCTTTTCTTTTTCTTCGTTACCCTTTTCATCTCTATCTTTGTCTTCATCCTTGTTGCCTTCTTTATCATTTCCTTCACTTTCACCTTCATCTTTCTCTTCCTCAGCATTATCTTTATTATCCTTTTCACCTTCACTGTGCTTCGAAGGAGCATCATCATTTTTTTAGGCTCAGCTTCACCCTTGTCTTGCTTCTCCATTTCCTGAGGATCATTTTACACAACTGTATCATTTTCAACACCAATATCTACAAAAATACCTACATCACTTGTACCAAGAGGAATACCTTCCTCAACATTTTTAGCATAAACTTATTCACTTGTCTTAAGTGAAAAACTAAGCATGCCATATTTTTTTGTTGTATCCCGGATCACTTCTATAGCTTCCTTTTGTAGACATGTAAAATTGGCTTAACACTTATCACAAACTTGGAATGTCTCAAAACAACTCAGAATCAACCCAAAACATCTAAGAACATCTCAGAGTCAACCTAAAACATCTTAGAACATCTTGGAATGTCTCAAAACAACTCAGAATCAAATTGAAACATCTCATAACGACCCTAAATCAACTCATAATATCTCGAAACAACTCTGAATCAACTTAGAACATCTCAGAAAGACTCTGAATCAACTCATAACATCTCTAAATCAACCTGAAACATCTCAGAACATCTCTTAAACATCTTGAAACAACTCAGAATCATCCCACAACATCTCACAATGCATCAAATGGCATCTAAAACCCTAATTTCCTCTATTAATTGAATAATATGACATTATTTAATTAATCCACTATTTCATCATTTCTCGACAAATTATACCATTTATTTAATAAAGTCTTGAAAACCCTAATTCTACTATTGATCGAATAATACAACGTTATTTGATTAATTCACGTTTCATCATTTCGAGCAATTAAATAAATTACATTTATTTAATAGTCTTAATCTAATCTTATTTCATCTTGATTAGTCAAACAACACTAATTATTTGATTATGTCACTAATTCACCTTATTCCTCAAAATTGATTAAATTATTAAATCATAATAATTTAATTATCACACTTTCCCTCTAAAATTTGAATAATCAAATCAAACTATTCAAATCAATTATCAAAAATCAAATCAAACTAATGCAACTCTATTTGCAAAATTCAAATTTGATTTGCACGTTCAACACAAAAAGGAATTAATTAATATTCCTCACCCATTTTTTGATTGAGAAAATCATGGATTACTAACTAAGCAATCTAATTTTGCTAACTCAACCATCTAATTCCTAACTAAACCCTAACTGATCAATCAATTGCTGACTGAGCAATCTAAAACCCTGACTAGCCAATATATTCTTCAATCACCCTAATTGTATAATCAACTTTGCACAATCTTCTCATGTCTAAATCCTCTCAACACATGTTGACCATTGATTTGGATATTCTCGAATGCGATCCTGATCATTGATTCGAAATCTCTTTTCCTATAGAACAAACCTCTCTCCTCACAAATATAGATCGAAGAATCAACATACTTTTGCAACGAATTGCTGTCGCAATCACCATTGATAGAGCTTCAACCTTTTTTGATCAACCAAGCATCATTCATCAAGATTTTGTACACAAACAATGGAGGCTTTGCAGTGATACGAACAACACAACATCATGAAAACACACTCCATAATGGGATGGTAATCTCTCCTTTGCTTTTGAAATCATTGTGTTAATCTTAGGATTTCATTTCGTAAGTTTAAATGGCTTAGATTGTTCATTTCATGAGTGATGGAATAAGAATAGATTAAGAGTTTTTGGATTAGATAGATTTTAAATTCAATTTTCAATCTTGATCTTGCTTTATTTTCCAATGGATTCTTTCCCCCTCACACATTCTGGCATGCCTGGTGGGACCTAGGTCCTCCTTACTAATGTTTTTATAACCAAATTTGAAGTTATAGGAATTCGGGAGCCTTCTAGAGATGTTTCACAGACTACCCAGCAAAAGCTCGCTTTTTCCATGAGAAGCTCACCTTTGCACTAAGCATGACGCTTTTTCTCCAAAAAGCATGCTTTTGAAGATTTATGGGTTTGCACATGCACGGAAGATCTGAGCTTTTGCTTGATTTATGAGCATTTGCAAAATTTCTTCTGAGCTTTTGAAAAAAAAAAAATTTGAGCATTTGCTCTGGAAGACAAGTGCATGGATCCTACACTATTGTAGTGAACCTCCTTGCTAACATCTTGTTTTTTTTGCAAGAATTAATGGATTTTTATGCAGGATTTTGAACATACTAACTTATTTTGTGTAGAGAAGACGATCGGTCCAAGATCTTTGGAGCCACAAATATTTTTGTTTATTAACTTAGGAACTTTCTTTTGGTGCATTAAAATGAACAACAACTCTAACATTTGATTAAGTGTTGCTAAAATGAATTATTTTTAAGTTTTCTAAGTTAGGAAATTCCTTTTGGTGCTCCAAAATGAACAAACAACAACTCTCATATTTTGATTTTGGTGCTATTTAAAATGATCAAATTTGAAGTTTTTCTAAGTTAGGAAGTTCCTTTTGGTGCTCTAAAATGAACAACAACTGTCACATTTGATTTGGTGTTTTTAAAATAAACCATTTTGAAGCTTTCTAAAGTAGGAACTTTCTTTTGGTGCTCATAAAAAGAACATAAAACACTTCAATTTTGGGCTCTAAAAATGAACACATTTCATGTTTTCATAATTAGGAACCTTTGAATTTGGTGCATAAAAAGAGCGCAAATGTTTTCCATTTTGTTGACTAGTTAGGACTAGGCCTGATTCTCTTAGAAACACTTCAATTTTTGGGCTTAAAATGAACAAACTATTCTTGTTGTTTTCACACCATTTCTATCTTAATTGCTTGATGTCCTGAACACTTCAATTGGTGCAAAAATAAAAGGAACATTTTGTTTATGTTATTCACATATTTTTTGGGGATAACATCGCTTGGGGTGTTTAAAATGAATCAATTTGCTATGAATTGTATGTCATGTATTCATTGATTGGAAAAGCTAAATGTTTGTCTTCTCCCCTCGCACCTTTTGGTGATCTTGGGTGAGCAAGGACATTTTAAGCTTTACACCTTTCTTTTCAAGCACACTTGTTTAGAGGGCCTACCTATTGAGACACATCCCACGTTGGAGAACTCATAGGCAACCCAAGCGGTACTTTCATTATGGTACGCTATATAAATCTTTTGTGACTGTGAGGAAATTTCATCACTTTTCGGGTGTGGATGTCCTATACTGACGTATTCTTCCTTAGTATCCTCATGATGCATAAAAACCTGCAAGGACTGGAAGGTTCTTAATTGACAAAATGCTGCACGTGTAGGTGCCTGAAAATAATATCCCCAGAACATGACTAAGAGCCAATTGTTTTAGAAAGCCATCCATTTTCCCAAAAGGGTGTTTTAAGGTATTGCATTAGAATAACACCATTCCAAGAAGTTACTTACCATGTTCGATTTTTGGTCGAGGCAATAAAGCAAATAGGGAAGGGACTCTTTTGCTTGGCATGTCAAGACGGTACATTTCCTTGACATGGCCTATTTGTCCATTCCATATTCTTAGATTAATCATCCTGGGATGATTGGTAGGCCTACTAAGAAATACGTACCCATTGAGCTAGGATTGTAAAGTGCTTGTTAATGTTTAAGTTGCCCAATTACATTGAAAAACAATTGTGATATCAAATGTTGTGTTTGATTTAAAGAAAAAATAACACATCAAACATTGAACAAGATGGTCAAATAAAAAACCCTTTGATTTAGTGTATACTTGTGAAAGAAGGCTTATGTTTTGTACTCCTTAAAAGGATTTATGCTTAAAGGTTTCTGAACATTTTGGCTTTTATTTCAGGTTACCTTAATAAAAGTAAACATTGGGTATTCTATGGCTTGGGTGTTGTGATTTCACAACTTGAGCTATGGAAATTCAGGTCACATAAAGTCCATGCTTTTAAGTCAGTCCGGTGCTATTATATCATTTTCCATACTCAGGAAACATAGAGAAAATAAAAACACAAAAGTTACAAATTGTCATTCTAGCTCACAATATTTTTTGCTAAAACACCTAGGGGAAAACAAACTACAATTGTTTACAAGGTCATTGTTCGAACAAAATATTTGGAAAATTAGATTGGTCACAAAGTCTCTCACCCATTATTCCCATACTACTTATTTGAAATCAAAATCCAAAAAAACATTAGGATCATTCCTTCACTCAAAAAGTCTATGATATCAACAGTTACTTGGAACTCATAGATAGTTCAAGTATCTTTCCCACAAAATATCCTCTAGACCAAGAAGTGGAATATTGGCCCTAGTTCTTTAGAATTTTGATTTCCAAAAAGTAGCCACATTCCAAAACAACACTCAAGCCTTATGGTTTTTGAGTTTCATAGCAAACCACCCCAAAATACCACCACACCTTATGACCATCTAGCAACCCACAACTCTCGTTCAGCAACCAAGCCTTGTAGCACCTATTATTCAACCTAGTCTCATGCACGTTGAAGGTGCCCAAACCGACATCATAAGCAGTTTGACAACCTTTATATTAGAGAAAAATGAAACACCCTACCAATTTCTCACCGCATCAATAATCTTAAATGAAGAGGAAGAAAAAGCAAACATAGTAGTCGAAAGACCCATATTACTACCTCTCACATGGAAATAGGTATTAAGTGACCTTATGATAGGGTATTGAACACCATAACCACCTCACAACACCATCACACCTTATGACCATTTGGCAACCTACTTTTCCCGTTCAACAACCAGGCCTTGTAGCACCAATCTTCAACCAGGTAACACACATATTGAAGGTGCCCAAACTGACATCATAAGCAGTTTGAGAACCTTTATATTTGAGAAAAAATGGAACACCCTTCCAATTTCTCATCACATCCATCATCTTAGATGATGAAGAAGAGAAAATAGACATAGCAGCTGGAAGACCCATATTACCACCCCCCACATGGCAATAAACACCCTTTCTTCCTCCATGATCTCATGCAGAATTAGGATCCCCAAAGTAAAGACTACAAGTCGTTATTCCTGACTTAGACATCTTAAGCCAAAGGCTCTCGGGAAACACCTTTTAACGCTACACAAAAACAAAAACAAATTGGTAACAAACTTTTATAGACGCACTTCCAAGCACAATCCATATTTGTATGTGTTCTTTTTTGGTCAAAACCCGGGTCTTTTTCATGATACTGAACTTCTCTAAAGGAATAAACTAGATTCACATATCCAAATCTATCCTCTGATTTAGAGAGAAATAAAGTTACACAAACTTTCCCACAGGGAACCCAAGTTGTTTATGATAACCACGTGGTCACAACATAGAAATAAAATTGAAGCAAATAAAACCAACACTAGCATCCCACCAACCAATGCCATAAATGATGAAAGTAGCCCTTGGGGCTATAGGCCAAGTGATCCTGAAACACCAAAGAAGAGGCCTATGTACAAAAATACCTTCAGTGAAGAGGAACTAAATCACAAACAGAAGGAGGTAATTGAAAAAATAACCAAGACCCAAACAAAGTAGTTATAGAGGAGGTAGACACATAGGAAGAAATAAATGAGGATGATGTGTTCGAACATTCCAAAAACCCCAAGTTTCTTAAATTAATGGACAAGCTGTTAAGAAAGGATCCAAACTCCTATTTCTTCAAGTTAGCACAAAGTGGTGTTAAATTAGTAATGGATTTCAACGTAGAAGCTCTCAGGGATACCAAACTTATTCCCTTAGGGGATAACTCAGTTGTAAGATAGATAACTGAACTTCTAGAGATGCCAAACATGTGACCTATGTTCTCACAAAACGATGGTCAACCCAAAGATAACCCCTTATTCAAAAAACTAGCTTAGGTTGAACAAGCAGTAGTGGCACAACTATATCAAGAAGGACCATCACAATATGAACCACCAAACATTAATCCTCCTCCCAGATAGTATGTACCTCAAAATACCTCAAATATCGACCCATTCCAAAATATTCAATACCTTCAACAGGGTAGAACATAGGGTCCTCCTCCAAAAATTAAATACCTTCAATAGGGTGGAACACAAGGTCTCCCTCCAAATAATTAGTACCACCAACAAGGTGGACCACATGGTCCCCTTCTAAACCAACAATACCAACAGTAAGGTGTGCCACAAAGCACTCTTTTTCAGTAAACCCATCAACAAGGTGTCCCAATAATGCATCAATAGGGTAACCTTTAGTTTAATCCTGTCCAATAGTAAGGTGTGCCATAGAGAACCCTTCCTCAGTTGTCCTACCAACAAGGTGTCCCAATAATGTATCAACAAGGTAACCTTTAGTTTAGTCATGCCCAATAGCAAGGTGTGCCACAGAGCACCCTTTTTCAGTTGACCCATCGACAAGGTGTCCCAATAACGCATCAACAAGGTAACCTTCAGTTTAGTCCTGCCCAGTAGCAAGGTGTGCCATAAAGCGCCCTTCCTCAGTCATCCTACCAACAAGGTGTCCTGATAATGCATCAACAAGGTAACCTTCAATTTAGTCCTGCCCAATAACAAGGTGTGCCACAGAGCACCCTTCTTCAATTGTCCTACCAACAAGGTGTCCCGATAACACATCAATAGGGTAACCTTCAATACAATTCATCTCAGCAACAAGGAGCTAACCCTCCTTACACCCAATAGAGACCTAACCCATTATATGTGCAAAATATTTACCAAGGTCTCATACCTTTACAATATCCGATATACGACCCAAGCATGTTGAGACAACAAGGCTATTATACACATAACTTTCAAACAAACATGTTGAAAATGGACATGGAAATAAGGCTAGAGGCCATCACCCAGTAGGTAGTAGGAATGCAAGCCCAAAAAAAATATAAATAAAAAAATACTATACTATCCAAGAGATATACCCATTCTCGTTCAATCAATCTGTCACTACAATACCCTTTCCAAAGAATTTTGAAATACATAGGTTTGACAACAAATACAAAGGAAGAGGGGACCCAATAGAGCATATATGGGATTTCTCAGTATCATGAATGGAAGTGTGACACAATGACTCATACCTCATGAGACTATTTCCATGTAGCCTTACGGGCCATGATATGGAGTGGTTCACCCATTTGACACCAGCAGTCAAAACCTTTGATGAACTCTCTAACAAATTCATAAGTCACTTCTCCTTGAACATTGAGCAAGATTTCACCATCACAAGCTTGTCCACGATCAAAAAAAATCAAGGAGAATATTTTATCTCCTACCTACAACAATGGAGACACAAGACTAGTAGATGTAAATGGCCCATTCCCGACAAGGAATTGGTGAGCATATTCATTACCAATGTCTTACCTGAGATCAATTATCAACTCATAATTTTATGTCCAACAGACTTTGAAAAAACCATTGAGAAGGGGTTGAGTATTGAGAGATCCCTCATTGCAAGAGGTGCCCTTAAAACAAACAGCTCAAAAGACTATCCATTTCTCATAAAAACATCACAATCAATGGATTGGCTGATGCTAGGACATTATAGTAGGCACAAAACAAGGTTCAAAACAAACCACAGGTAGCACAGACAAGCTATGTTCAAAACAATGCACAAAATAACCAAAATACATATCCCAAGAACAATTAGGTTGTGAACCCACAAACGAATTAGTGAGGACAACAGAGGCAATACGATCAACCAAGAAAGCAATTCACAGTACTAGGTGAGTCACTGGAAATAGTCATGTACAAACTAGTACAACAAAACCTCCTCAAAACTAATGATTGTCCAAACTATGAGGAGCCGAGTTTCAAAACACTGTGGTATAACAAGAAGGACTTGTGTGACTTTCGTATGATCAAAGGACACACCACAAACAACTGCATGAGACTCAAGGACCTTATCCAAGATTTAATAGACAGATGGAAGGTAGATGTTGAAAATCATCTTGGGAATAAGGACCTACAAATATACTCAAACCCAATCTCAAACCATACCAAAGGAAATGACAAAGGAAAGAAACAAGAGTACCATAACGCCAATTACACATATGGGGACACATTGTTAGGAACACTTTCACAAGTTGATGATAATAGGGAAAATGTAGTAACTCTACAAGGTGGAGACAATAACTGTAATGTAACCACCCGCCGAGGAAGAGTTAAAATGCAAGGAGTATTACCCAAACCTACAATCAAGTCACCAAATGACTACAATATTGTGGAACAATTAAAGAAATGACTTGCCCTAATCTCAATCTTGGAGTTGTTAAAACTATCACCTACCCATAGGGAAATAATTTAAAAGGCATTAGAAACAACAATCCCTAATGACCTCAAATCTATTCAAATCCAAGCTATGGTTGGTAAGATCACACAAAGTAACCATTTAATATTTTCTAAGAAATATATACCTCGAAGAACATTTTACAACAAGCCCTCTACATAGAGGTTGGTGTTCATAAAAACATGGTCAAATAGGCACTGATAGATAATGGTGCAGGTTTAAACATATGTACCTTAAAATTCATCAAACAGTTGGGGTATTCTAACGACGTGATTTACAAAGGAAACAGTATCATGATAAGGGCCTACGATGACCTTGAAAGAAATTATAGGGGAATAGTCAGGTTACCAGTGTAGATAGGGTCGGCCCTAACAGATTCCACTTGTCAAGTACTAGACCTTGAGTTTCCATACAACCTCCTCCTGGGATTCCCTTGGATCCATGCCTTACAAGCGGTCCCTTCCACTTTTCATCAATGCTTAAAGTTTCCCCATGAAGGAAAAGAGGTAACACTATATGTCAATCCTAAACCTTTTCATTTTTGTGCCAAGTTAGAGGAGAAATACAATAAAATCCAACGTGTGCCTAGCAACGACATGACATTCCACTCATTTTCTTATGTTGACCCTTCAACACTTCCATCCACCTCAACCAAGAACACTTCAAGTGGCCAACTAAAAATGGAAGCCAAGATTCAAGTACTTAAAAAGGGTAATGAGAATTACTATTTCAACCAAACATTTTGCATCAGCATGCTTCTGCCAACACCCAGAGTATATGGAGTTCCAAAACATATCAAGATAGTACAAATGATTTCCAAGCCCACTATCTTCATTAGGTGGGGAGACATGCAAGATGAAGAAATATTTGAGGAAGAATTTTCATATATGATCTACAAGGAGGGCCAAGAAGAACCAAAAAAACCACAATCCATTTTAATTGACCCTACTACTAGAGGCTATCAATTAGTTAAAAAGATGGGATATAATGGAAAGGGTGGCCTAGGGATACACAAACAAGGTTGGTCAAAGCCTATTATAGTAGAACAAAGGAAGAAGAATATGGGGCTAGGTTATAAGCCAAAAGATGTGGTTATTCTAAAAATTGGACGAACCTCTTGGAAGAAGTGAGAAACTTCTGCTAGGGTTAAGGCACTAGATACCTATCATACCTTAGACAATGATTTACCCGTTGAAGACTTATTTGATAACTTTAGCATTGATAGGTTCCCTCTCCAACATATTCAAACCATTCCCAACATCTACTATAATTCTGGTACAAAGTCTAATGAATACAGATGGGATTCTCCTTCCTTCGTCACCGGATATGATTCTCCTAGTTCTAGGAATGATGACCTAGACACTCAGTGGGAAAAAGGAACCCAAGCCATACTGACCCTTTCATCCACTTCCATAGGCTTTGTAGATCAAGATAATAACCTCCCACTCCAGTACCCGCAACTCATAGATTGGGATCAATAACAACATACACCTGTTCTGGATCAATTCTAGAATGATGAGGCAATCACGAAGTTCATAGGACTTCGAACAAACATACCATCAGGAGACCACAAAGCAGGATTCAACATAGAACTTGAACAAGAGGCATAATTTGGTGGAGAGATTGAATCTTCCAAACGTAAAAATGAAAGAAAGAACATGAAAATACCGTCCCCTAGAGAAAACCACCTTGTGGCTCTATCAGATCCAAAAAAAGAGAAAAATAAAGGACACATCCAAAGGTGAAATCCTCTCAGAGGCACCTGAGGATGGAAGATTCAATCTCCCCATATCAAAATATCATGAAATATCAACACTACCAGTAGAATAAGCATAACCTATAAATTTTGGCACAATAGAGGACCCAAAGATAACCCACCATACTGCATCATTGGACCCAAAAGAAAAGGACAACTTCACAGCTTTCATCAATGCCCGAAAGATAAATTTTGCATGGACCTATGCTAACATGCTTGGACTAGATCCAACATTAGTGATACATCATCTAGTTGTAATCCCTGGAGCAAAGCCTATAAAGAAAAAAATCAAAAAAATGCATCCATAGATAGCATTACTACTAAAGGTAGAGCTAAAGAAACTACTAGATGTGGGTTTCTTCAGACTCATTGACTATCCATAATGGTTATCAAATCTAGTACCAGTGTCAAAACCTATTGGGGCATAAGGATATGCACAAACTTCAGAGACTTGAACAAAGCTTGTCCAAAGGACGAATTTCCATTTCCAAGTATCGACATGATTGTAGATCTAACAATAGGGAATGAGATGTTATCCTTAATAGATGGTTTCTCTAAACACAACCAGATAAAGATCTCTCCAAATGACCAACACAAAACAACATTTACTTGTGCTTGGGGAACATTTTGTTGGAATGTAATGCCATTTGGTCTAAAGAATGCAGGAGCAACATATCAAATAGCAATGACAACAATATTTCATGATATTCTACACACGATCATGGAGGACTATGTGGATGACATTCTAGAAAAATCAGTCAAAAGGGTAGACCACTTGACAAACTTGGCCAAGGTATTTGATCGTATTGAACAACACAATCTGAGACTCAATCCTAAGAAATGTGTATTCAGGGTAACATCTGGAAAGCTATTAGGGTACATAGTATCAAGAAGAGGGATCAAAGTAGATCTAGCCAAAGTAAAATCAATAATGGAGATGCCTCTGCCTAAGACACTAAAATAGTTGAGGAGCCTACAAGGGAAGCTACAATCCATCAGGTGATTTATCGCACAATTGGTAGACAAATGTCACCCTTTCACTTACCTCCTACACAAGGACATCACCTTCAAGTGGGATGGGAGATATGACCAAGCATTCCAACAAGTCAAGGAGTACCTACTTACTCCTCCTATATTCATGCCACCTATCCCAAAAAAGGGAATGATACTTTATGTGTCTACCACACAAGCAACACTGGGAGCTCTCTTGGCCCAACTAGATGATAACAATAAAGAAAGGGTAGTCTATTATATCAGTAGAACATTGTTGGGATATGAACTAAACTAATCACCCATTGAAAGAGTGTGTCTCCTAGTCGTGTTTTCAACACAAAAACTAAGACACTACATCCCGAATAGAAAGATCAAGCTGATTTCTAAGGTAAACCCACTCAAGTACTTACTAGAAAAAGCAGCCCTAACAAGCCGAATAGCCAAATGGGTAATGATCCTAAGTGACTTTGATATAGAATATGTGGATAGGAGAGATATCAAGGTACAAATTATAGCAGACCAACTATCTGAAGCACCCTTAGATGATCACAAACCTCTCATAGTGGATTTTACATATGAGGGTATCTTGATGATAGAATAGATAGACCGATGGACTCTATACTTTGACGGGTCCCATACTCAACATGGATCTCAAGCCGATATTCTATTTCTCACACCACAAGGAGATAGTATACCTAAATCCTACAGGATTGCATTCCCATGCATGAACAACATCTCAAAAGATGAAGCTCTTATCATAGGGTTAAAAATGGCTATTAAATGGAGAATAAGAGAGCTACATGTCTTTGGAGACTCTCAGCTAGTGATTAGACAAAAGATGAAAAATTTCTACCATATAAAAGGATGGTGGATAGCTTCAAGGAATACTTCATCAGAATAACCTTTGAGAAAATTCCTCAAATCAATAATAAAGCTGCCAATGCAATGGAAACAATAGGCTCACTGCTTGATATTCTACAGAAGGTGCCTAAATATGAGCTCCTTGTGGAGTAGTTATTGGTACTAGCATTCGAAATCCTAGAATAAGAATTGGTATGCATTGTTGTTGGTCCTAACTCCCCATGGTACCAAGATACCTTTGACTACATCCAACATGGTACCATACCCATTGCCTTAAGGACCACCCAAACAAAAACCTTCACTCGTAGAACTTCCCGTTTTACCATCTTAGGAGATACCCTCTATCATCGTAGTCTAGGTGGTATGTTACTTTGGTGCCTTAATGCAAAAGAAGCACAATAAACCTTACAAGAGGTTCATGAAGGTATTTGTGGATCCCACTCTAGCGGACTTAACCTAGTCTAGAAACTGCTCAGAACAGGATACTATTGGCCCTCCATGGAACAAGAATGCATACAGTATTCTAGAAAGTGTCAAAAATGTCAACAACATAGTGACCTAGTTCATGCACCAACACAAGAATTGAGACCTATAACCGCACCATGGCCTTTCTCGAAATGGGGATTAGACCTGGTAGGCAAGATATCACTCGCTTCATCCAATGGGCACAAATTCATTATCATGACAAAAAAGTACTTCACTAAATGGATAGAGGAAATTCCACTGACCTATAGCATTGGTAAACAGATATCAAAATTCATTTTGAATTATCTCATCTACAAGTATGGAATTCCCCAAACAATGATAATAGATAATGGAACCCCATTCAAAAATCAGGATGTCCAAGAGCTCTATTCCCAATTTTCTATCCACCATCGATTCTCCACACCCTATTACCCCCAAGGAAACGGTCAACCTGAGGCATCTAACAAAACCATACTGAAAATACTCAAAAAGACTACTAATGAAGCCGGTCATGATTGGCATTTGCAGCTAAACCAAGTCTTATGGGCCTACCAAACCAACATTCGTACACCTACTCGCACCACACCATTTTCCTTGGTCTACAAATTAGAGGTCATCTTGCTTATTGAGGTCAAAATCCCTTCGTTGCGAGTTTCACTAAAAGGCATGGTCAACAACGAAGAATACAGGGTATCCAGGCTGAATGAATTAGAACTCCTAGATGAAAGATGTTTGAGTGTGTTAAACCATTTGCACGTTTATCAGAATCAGCTCAAATGAAAGTATGACAAAAATATCAAGGACAAGAACTTTCAAGTTGGTGAATTATTCCTCAAAGAGAATAAAAAAGTACAACTAAATTGGGATGGCAAAGGCAAATTTGGACCCAACTAATTAGGCCTGTTTGTCATCACAGCAAGCTACGACTCTGGTGCCTATTAGTTAGCTACTCCTGAAAGAGAACCTTTAATTGAATTGCTGAACAATAGCCACCTCAAGAAATTCTACACATGAAGCATGCCAAAATACCCCAGGCAAAAGGGTAAAAATAAAAATAAAAAAATAGAAAAAGGATAATTAAAAAAAGAAAAAAAAAGAAAGAAAAATAGTAAAGAGAAATAAAATGTTCTTTGAGTGAAAACCACTTTGTGGCGCTCTTAAAACAGGTACTGTAGTGAAAACCATTATCTATCAGTATTATCCATGACACCCATTTCATTTCATAATAAAACAGGGTATCCAAGCATGGCTTGTCACTGATTAAGGAAAGTTGTATTGTCTACAACTAGGGATAGTTTCAAAAACCTAGTCATGGATTAGATCTCTAAGCATCCTATCATGGTCATGAAAACTATAAAAGATCAAAAACAATGGAAAATAGCAAAAAATTTAAAAACATTTAGAAAACCACAAAAGAAAAAACATTTGAAAAACATCAAAAACAAAACAACATCATGGGGTTATTGCTTCACTCAAACAGTCTAAGATATCAACATTTTCTTGAACCTCACAGCTAGTTCAAGTAGATTTCCTACAACATATCCTCTAGACACAAAAGTGGAATATCAATCCAGATTATCAAGGTTGTTTATCCAAAAATAGTTTATTCTTTGAGTCAAATGGTTGAACTACGTGGTCTCTGCATGTACAATGTAGGCAAGGCTTATCAGCCCCCGAGACCCTAGGTCAATCCCCTTATTTTTCCAACATGTTTTATTTCAACTTAGTCAAAAACACAAAAAATCCAAAAAACAATCAAATCTTGATACAAAATCCCAAAACATTCACAAAATAGAAAAAGGTCAAAAAAATTCAAACCAAGTGAAGTACAAGCCTTTGCGTGTACAACGTAGGCAAGTATTATCTTTGATGAGCCCCCGAGGTCCTAGGTTAGTCCCTTATAAACAACAAAAATAGCATCATAAAACTCAGAAAATCAAAAGAAACCATCTCGTCCAACAAAATCCGCAATAAAACATCACCCATAATAAAAAAATCGTCACACTCACCCTTTGAAAAAACAAATAAATAAACAAATCAAACATCAAAAGCTATAAATTTCAAGAAAATAATTGCAAAACTCTGACTATAAATAGCCGAAAACAAGGCCAAAGTATTAACTACCTATATTTTTGGCAAATCCCAACAACATCTTGAGATATGCCTTAATGAATCCATTCCTACGATAGACATGATCAACACCGGATAATAGCCCCAGCCCAAACAGTTATGGCAAGTGATACTGTAACTTTGTTTTATCTTTTTATAGTCTTATCTTTTTTATTTATTTTATTGACTCATTCCCAGGATCTCTCAAGGATGTCCATAAGGATTTAGAGAAGAAGGAATGTTGGAAATTGACCATCATTTCGGTTTGTTGTTTGTAAGATATTTTTGTAAAACTATCATGGCAAATACTTGCTTTATTGAGTGTATAGAAGTTGTGTTGAAGCAATTCATGTAGCAGTTGCATGTTAGGTATTTCATACCTCTCTATGTAAATGGTCTAAAATTCATGTAGCATTTTCATGTTAGGCATCATATACCTCTTTGTGTGACTGGTCCAAAAAGTTTTAACACAACTCGACTATATACTTTAAACAAAGTTTTTGTATGTCTGGTATGAGCAAGAAAACTCTTTGTTTGTAGAATCAAATTCCACACAATGGATACAAAGTCACCTTGGCCATTAATATCCTGGTGCATCATATCTATTTGCTACATCAAATAGGATTGTTCAAAAACTACAAAGACTCCAAGTAAAGCAAAAGCAACATCATCAACTACTAACAACATCAAATTTCTATCTATCATCAAATATTTCTTCTAACTAACATCAACCCTGCATAGCAATATCATTAGTACCATTTTGCATGCACAATATCAGCAATATACATCATGATGATAATAAACCAATAAAAACATCAGGTATGGAGCATTCATTCATATCAACACAATATCATATACATACATCATCATATTTCATCATCATATGAGCATAAAATGAGAATGAATCAAAGAAGATATATATCATATATATCATCATCAAAAAGGAGAATACATCATTAGTGTGATAGGATATACAAAATCATAATATATATATGAAGCCTCGACTGGGCTAATGAATATAGGAATTCAAAATACATGTCTACAAAATGCCTCTAAGCAATGAACATGGAGATCAAGTACAAAGGTAAGACCCTAATAGGAAGGACAAAACCCTATAGATCACCAAAACAATCTAGCTGTCTCATAGACTGATCACCTGCACCACCACTTGCACCACCAATTACACCATCACTGCCTACAGAACTAGGCTCTCCAAACCGTGGACACCGAGCACCCTTGGGAACAACAAACTCATATAATTTTTGATAGTAGGTAGACCTCTACAAATAATGATCACGTATTGCCTTGAGAGTATCTCTCTTTGTAGTCAACAACTATACAAAAGCCTATGCAGCATGCCATTGACCACTCTCACTATCTCGATCGGCCCTCAAAATATATATCTGAGCCTCTACAGCCTGTCATCTTGCTATCTTTGCATCTCTAGAAGTAGTCATCTGAGCTAATAGTATGTATCCATCCCTAGCTGGTGGAGGACCCAAAACTTTCCTATGACCTTGCACCTGAAGTGGCTACTCATCCTAATTACCGTGGGCCCCATCAAGATGAGCTCTATCCAACTACTTTGTAAGGACCTCGATACATTGTCACTCCCCATGATGACCTGTAATATCTGATTTTCTTGAAGCAGGATCACCCTCGAGAATAGTGAGTCTTAACAGCCTACAACGGGTCCACCACTCATCATAGTCATCAGAGGTACCTGGATCTACTAGACCAACTGACCAACCCCAACCAATTGGGGCAAGTGCACTGAAATCAACAATGGCAATATCTATATCTGGCTGAAGACCCCATACACGAACCTCCCGATTCGTTCGATTGAAACGAGCCTCATAAGTATCAGGAACTCAACCCTGTCTCTCCCCAAACTAACGACATACTCAGTCTGGTAAATAACGTTCTAGAAAAAGATCATAACAACCAATCAACCAATGGGTCTTTCAAAAATAGACAAGGTGATATGAATCCTCTAGCCAAACATCACACCCCAAATAAGGTCTCCACACAAAACTAGGCATATCATCGAAAACTTGACGCCAATAAGGAAGATTCCTAGGCAAGGTATAGTGCATAAAATCCCCATAACAATATGAGTATGGATCATCATGGTGAAGAACCTATATCCCATCCGACCGAGTAAGTGTAATATGCTCCCACGCCTAGACATGCAAAAGTGAAACACCTACGGAAATAGATTTCCTACCCCAATACATGACCTCATGCATATCTGTGTACAAGTGGGCAAGAAGACATGGACCCCAAGCATACCTTATACCATGCTCAAGCATACTCTTAATACACACACCCCAACCTATGGGAAACTGTCAAACTCAACTATTAGGAACAACGAGTCCTTAAATCAAATTGCATAAGACAAGCGAGATAGGATATGCACTATCAGAAAACTCAAACAAATCAATCTCTGACCGATGTACCACCAAGTGTTGAGCATTTAACACTTGATGCATGGCATAGGTGCCACGTCAAATATGATAAGTAATCAACTCCCCATGAATAGGAAGACAAAGTATCCTCCATACATCCTCAAGAGTGACAGTCGCCTCTCCTGTAGGCAGGTGAAACGAGGATGTCTCTGAATGCCACCGTTCCACAATTGCAGTCATCATAGTGGTATGGGTCCTAATAGGAGGCATATAACAAATGTGAAGTAGTCCCATAACATTGAGAAAATCTCGCTCCAACACACCAAAACAAGAAATAGTGTTGAACAAATGTCGAGGACGTCTCTCCCTTGGTTGTAGTACTTTAAGGCCAACCTAAAATCATTTTCAACCCACAATGTTAGGGTTTCACTCTAAACAGGTGTGAGACACATATAACACAAAACATGATGACAAATGATATTTAGGATGACAAATGAACACATGCTAGGTTTTCGAGCAAAAGCTAAAGTCAAACACAACAGGAAGAGTCAAATATAAGGGTTTTGAGAAAATGCTTAGAAAGCACCAAGCAAAAGCGAGCTTTTCAAGCAAATATGAGGAAACAAAGGCATGGAAATAAGTCAAAGGTGATGATATATGTCAAAAGCAAGCTTTTAGGACTTCAAACAGTCAAAGGCAAGCTTTTCAAGCAAATACTTAAAAACAAAAGCGAAGATTCTAGTGAAAGGCATGGAAATATGTCAAAAGCATGGAAATAAGTCAAAGGAATGGATTCTCAATAGGAAAAGTGAGGAAACCGAGGCAAAGATCAAAAATTAGGAAACTTCACTTTTGACCTAGAAAACTTAGTACACGCAAAACGAGAATGAAATAAGATGAAAGCGAAAAAGTGAGAAGGTACATACTAGGCCATCGATGCCTAAAGGCTGTCCAACCTCTTGAACAAGCTCATAACGATGTGGGGGTCCATCAAATCATGACATTGCTCCTCAAAAACTGACAGAATGGGTGAACCACAAACAAGAATTAGCTATAGAGTCAAAACACAAATGAGCCATCGAGAGGACAAATTAATTATATAAAACCTCAAGAAACCCTAATTTCATGCACAAACCCTAATTTCTACTTAGGGAACATTCCTAATTTCAAATTAGAAGCTCTCATAAACATCAAAATGAGAAAAAAAAGGACCTATAAACCTGATTTTGCGACCTAAACACATCGAAACAGAAATAGAACAGAGTCGTGAGCCTGACCTCAAAACTTGAAATTTTTGGTCAACCTCTCAAGGGGGAATCACAAAGTCCTACCATCATTACACAAAACTCTAGGGCACAGTGGGGCATAATTTTTTTTCAAAAACTTGATCTTAAAAATAGAATCTTTGTAACAAAGCAACCAATACTTTATATCAAAGAGGGGAAAAATGTAGACAAGTAAAATTGACTTAACACTTATCACAAACTCAAAATGTCTTGAAACAACTCAAAATCAACTCGAAACATCTTAGAGTCAACCCAAAATGTCTCAGAACATCTCATAATCAACTAAGAATGTCTCGAAACAACTAAAAGTCAACCTGAAACATCTTGGAATGACCTCGAATCAACTCAAAACGTCTCTGAAAGACTCTAAATCAACTTGGAATGTCTCTGAATCAACCTAAAACATCTTAGAACATCTCTAAAACATCTCAAAACACATCAGAATCATCCTATGACATCTCGCAACGCATCAAACGACATCTAAAACCCTGATTTCCTCTGTTAATTGAATAATATGACATTATTTAATTAATCCACTATTTCATCATTTCTTGATAAATTAAATAAATACTGTTTATTTAATATAAAGTCTTGAAAACTCTAATTCTACTATTGATCGAATAATACAACGTTATTTGATTAATTCATGTTTCATCATTTCGACCAATTAAATAAATTATATTTATTTAATAAAGTCCTAATCTAATTTTATTTTGTCCTGATTAGTCAAACAACATCAATTATTCGATTACATCACTAATTCACCTTATTCCTCAAAATTGATTAAATTATTAAATCATAATAATTTAATTATCACACTTTCCCTCCAAAATTTGAATAATCAAATCAATTATCAAAAATCAAATCAAACTAATGCAACTCTATTTGCAAAAGTCAAAGTTGATTTGCACGTTCAACACAAAAAGGAAGTTAGTTAAATAAATAAATTAATATTCCTCACCCACTTTCGAATTGAGAAAATAATGGATTTCTAACTAAGCAATATAATTTTGATAAATAAGAAATCTAATTTTGCTAACTCAACCATCTAATTCCTAACTAAACCCTAACTAATCAATCAATTTTTGACTAATCAATCTAAAACCTTGACTAGCCAATCTATTCTTCAATCACCCTAATTGTGCAATCAAATTTTCACAATCTTCTCATGTCTAAATCCTCTCAACACATGTTGATTGTTGATCTGGATATTCTCCAACGCGATCCTGATCGTCAATTCAAAATCTCTTTTCCTATATAACAAACCTCTCTCCTCACAAATATGGATTGAAGAATCAACATACTTTTGCAATGAAGGGCTGTCACAATCACCATTGATAGAGCTTCAACCTTTTTTGATCAACCAAGCATCATTCATCAAGATTTTGCACATGAACAATGGAGGATTTGCAGTGATATGAACAACCCAACATCATGCAAATACACTCCAACATGGGATGGTAATCTCTCCTTTGATTTTGAATTCATTGTGTTAATCTTAGGATTTCATTCCATAAGTTCAAATAGCTTAGATTGTTCATTTCATGAGTGATGGAATATGAATAGATTAAGAGTTTTTGGATTAGATAGATTCTAATTTCAATTTTCAATCTTGATCTTGCTTTATTTTCCAATGGATTCTTTCTCCCTCACACACCTTTCTAATCTTCTTTATTTCCTTTTTATCCCTTATCATCAAAATATTAACTCTTTTCTTCATCTGGAACATATTTGTACATATCTTTTTCAAAGTTTCCAAATCATTTGGGGTCAAAGAAGATCCAATTTGATCAAATGCATCATTCCTAATTTTCTCTTCAAGCTCAACAACCTCTAATATTCTTTTCATTAGGGCTACCCACATTTTCTCAGGCACGCCTTTCTTCACATCATCCAACTTAAATTCCAAGATGATAACATATTGAATGGTAGCTAAAATTAATGTTTTCCTATACTATTTTCAAACTTGATCATAATATTTTGTTGTAGGCTTCAACATGTTTTCAAAATATTTCAAATAATTGAGAGTTGCCTTTAATTTGAAATGGGGGCCAGGACTTATCAGAATATCCTTCTATTCTCCCTGGTCCGGAAAGGCTTCTTTAGACACCTTAGTTTTCTTCGACTCTAGTTTGGTGTGTACATGAACACAAATTTCCTGTTCTTCCTTGTCATCAAAAGATGACACAATATGCAATCTTTTAGAACCAATACCAACTTCCTTAGAAGCACCTTCACCAGAGGATAAACTTCCTCTTCTTTTCCTTACCAGTTTTGCTTTAGGATCCTCTTCCTCTTCATCTTGATCATCAGTGACACTAAGGTTTTTCTCCCTTGTATATTTTTCTTTCTTTCCTCTTTTCCCAGGCACCACCAGAGGAGTTTCTTTCCTTTTCCTAGATCTTGTAGTAGTTCTAGAAGAAGCCTGGCCTTTACCTTTATCCACAATACTGGGTTCAACTTTCATTGTAGGGGTTGCTGAGGGTTTAGAAGGAACGGACCTGCTGGATCTCCATAGACCTAATTATTCTTCTTTTATTTGTACTTTCTTAGCCCTTCTTAGCAGAATCTCCTCATTAGTGTAACTAGCTTGTCTAAGCTTCTTTTCCACATTCTTTCTTATTATTGGCTTCTTGTGCTCCAAGTGAACCTCCATAGATTTTTCAGCATAAGTGCCAATTCTAGGTTCATTGGGATCTTTCAGAATTTTCAGCAACATCTGTACATAACCCCCGACTTCATCTTCTATAATTTCATAACCCAATGGTTAAATCCATAGGGTCCATGGTTCAACTACTTCAATCATGCATTCATCAGAGGAAACATGAAATATGATATCATTTCTATATTTCTCAACAACTTTCCTTAGAATCCACTCTCTCATTCATGTTGTTGTTGAATACAACAAAGAATGTTGTTAGAGCATTATCTTTGTTCTTCAAATCACCTAGATTATGTAAGTGATAAAAAATCTAACGTGCCACTAGTCTGGATGAATCCCAAAATACCATATCATCCCTTCTAGGAAGTTTCTTTAGAAAATAGAATAACAAACACATAATCAAAGAACCAAATTTAAATTCATACTTCTTTTCTTTGGTCATCCTTAAATTCTCAAGCAATTATTGTTGGAGAATTCACACAAGTCATAGTATGCACCATTTACTACCATATCAAAACCAATATAAAATAGTTGTGGCATAAACAAAGTTCTCTCTATTGGTGAAGTAAATTTTGTGACCAATCATGATAGCGACATACTTCATGACTGGATTAGTGATAGACTTCATTGTAAGATCTCTCTTGTCATATTCAACACCAGTGAGATCCATCACTACTTCATTCTTCACGACTTTCAGCATGGGTAATGGTCTAGTGTCACAAATTCCTATAATAGCCCATATTGCTTCCTTAGTTTTTAGGTGGGGTCAGTCAGTCCACAAGAATTTATCATGTATTCTGCTGAGAACAGGCTTCACATATCTACCATCAACTATGCAACTGAAATTAGGAAAGCAGTACCATCTATCTAATCTCTTCGCAACAATGTTCGAGTACTTAGGTTTCACTAATAAATTATCTCCAATGAGTTCATTGTGCCAAATATCTATCAATTTACTATGATTGAATTCATCTATTTTTACTTGGATGCACATTCTTGTGTCCTCGGTCGACATAACCCCATGAGGGATTGATAAGAATGCACCCATAGGGTTGTCTTCAAATACCTTCATACAATATTTCCTATATGATGGTCTAGGTCTTTCTAATACTTTAACTACAAGGGTTTCCATTCTTCACAATTTTGAACTCAAACAATTCAAAAAGATGATTCACACAAACCCACAACTGCACAGGAAAGTAGAATACCTTTTTGCTCACAAAGAATTAAAACTAGGGTTTGTACAACTCGAACTCCAAATCACCTCGAGAACGCTCCAAAAATCTCTTTGATTTCTTCAAATGCACAAGTGATGAAAATTCCTTACACATTCACTTTATAAAACAACAATCTGCCCTAATTCACATTAAATGCGACATATTTCAAAAAGCTGCTAAAAATTCTTCTTCTCTGCTCATAAAAACCCTAATTTTCTCCACAAATGATCATGCCTTCATATTTTCTTCTAGTTCCACTTGCATAACCTCTAACTAACCATTTCTTATAACATATCCTCATGCCAAAGACTGACATGCCAAACATTAGAGGGTTCAAGCAATTTTCTATTAAAGCTCCCCACTAGACCTTGCTAGGTCTGATTCCCATAGGAATTGTCTGTACTAGATGAGGGCACATAAACATCTGTCATTTCATGCTCTTCTTTCTTCCTCCAAATCTTATTCATTTATTGCTTAATCTCAATCTTGTCAACTTTCTTCACCGGTTCATTCTTTTCTACCGAATCATACTGCTTACCCTTTTTTGCTTCTACAAACTCTTGAGATATGTCCTAGTTTGTTGCAATTGTAGCAGACAACATTTTTATGATTAGATTGTCCTCCATTGACCCTTGACCTGCACCAATTAGCTTTGCCTTCAATTTTGTTGCATGTATAATAGTAACCATTAAAGGATTGATTCATTCTTCCTCCATTAGACCAATTCACCATTTGAGTTTTGCATTCACTAGCTCTATGTCCAATTCTCTTGTATGCAAAAAATTGACCAGAGAAGGAACCAAGAAACTGATTCATCCTACTCCTACACTCTATTTTCTTGTGACCAAATTTGTTACATGAAAAGAAAATACCATTGGAAGATGGATAACTTTGTGCATTAGGCTGTCTCATAGGCGGTCTCCTAGCAAAGTTACTTGAATTTCCTTTATTTTGATTCTTCTAATTTTCCTTAGAGTATTCACCTCCTTCCATTCCTAAGTAACCTTTTTCTTTACTTGGTTTCTACCCTGAAATCAACTCATTGAGATTGTCTAAGCTAGGTTTGAAATTATTTTCATAGAGTTTCGATTTCTCTAGATCTACTTTTAGATTCACCACTTCTTGTTCAAGTTTAGTGCATTCATCAGACTTTCTTTGCACCTTTTTATTCAGACATTCTTCAATTCTTTTCTTCTCCTCTACTTGCACCTTCAAACCAGTAATCTCTTCATTAGCCTGCTTCAACTGCTCACTTACTTCCCTGTGTCTTTCTTTGAACTTCTTCAATTGCCTTTTAATTTTTGGACACATTCATTTGCATCTTCAATATTTTCTTTCAGATCTCTATTTTCACTTTCAACTTTGTCAAGATCCTCAAGTGTAGCCTAGAGCTCTTCTTTATCATTCATTTGTTCCATCTTCAAGATCTTCCTCAAGTTGTTAGGCTTCTTTAGAGGAACCAAGCTCTAATACCAATTGTTGAATATCCAAGATACCGAGAGGAGGGGGGTGAATTAGTATCTTCTTAAATTTATTGAACAAATACTATCCAATTACACTAATGCATAAAACAATAAAGATAAATAAGAGCATTAACAGAACATGAAATGACACAACACATGAACACTAGGATTTTTACATGGAAAACCCAAAATGGGAAAAATCACAGTAAGTGTTAGCTCACAATATAGTATAACTGGTTATAATATATTACAAAATGGGGTGGCTCACTAGCAAGACTCACTATCCAAAATTAGAGGCTCACTGCCTACAAAATTACAATGACAAAATGGCTTACAACCAGAAAATGAACTGATAATGTATGCCTAACTAGTGTTGATTCAGTTCCTATGAAGCTCAGTAAATTGACTTGACACACTTCATCATATTCACACTTCTTCACATTCACATTCATGATTGCATCATCTCTTTGAAAACTATCCAATATATATACCTGATCCATCCACAAGCATCAATTAGGTCGACCTAATTAGATGCAACTCTTATTCATAAAAATACCAACTGTAGGCTTCAAGCTTTCATAAAATCTTTCCAAAAAAAATTCAAATTCTCAACATGCTACATCATGTCAGCATGGACCTAAGATAGGTCACACATATATTTGCAAAACAAAATTGATTCACCATTACATCATCTACCCATTAGGTCAACCAGAGATAGACCTAATAGCAAAATTGCAACAACAAAATAATGTCAATACACCATACAAGCATCTAAATGCATGAAGTTCTTATTGTACATGCTTCCAATATCCATACACCATCTCCTAAAACTGCAAGCAACAATAATCAATAGCAAAAGATTGTGGACGAAAATACTAGAGGATGTAAGCTTCATACCAGTTTAGATACTAGTCCAGAATACCGGATCAAACTAAGACTTAATCTTGCAGTTGCAACTCATATAACATGGTGACATCAATGACAACACAAAGCAACAAAATGAGATGTTCTTATTCATTCTTCCAACAAAAAATGAATTAAAATGTTTTAGTTTTTAAAAGGCTTAAGAAGGGCGTTGGGATTTAGGGAGGAATCAAGAAATTTTTGGGTTCTTGTCGCCCTAGCTCCTTTATATTTTTATTTTGGCTCTCATTTTCATATCTTGGATTTTACAACATAATAGAATGCTGCTAGATTTCTTCCAGAGTGCTTTGGTTGTGAATTGAGGACATAAACCCTCTTCACTTGGGCTAGTTTCAGTGGTGAAATATCCTCCCTAATCAGATAGAGAATGATTCTATAGTAGGAATCATACAACGCTTCACAAAGTTCGATTTGAGTGATTTTAAAGAAAGATTTATCAATATTTGTAAGAGATTTTTGGTGTGGCTTGCTAGTTTTCAGTTTTGGAGTGTTTGTGAATATTTTGGTGTGTTTATTTGCATTTTCTAGGCATTGCACTTCTGGACTAGATTTCATGTTTATGCTCACAGCTCTAAAATGGATTGAAGAATCAAACAGGGTATTGGTGCATTAGAAGAGTCATCTCCCGCCATTCATTTCAAGCACAAGTTTGTTTTTTTTGATGAAGGTTTGAATTTATTAGAGGAAATCAAACTTTCAACAGGGGACACCCATGCTAGCATGAAATTTTAGTTTTGACTAGCATGTGTTGGTCACCAGTTGTTGGGTTTGGGGGCTTGGGAAAGGAGGTCTAGGCACTGAAAATATAAGGAGTTTGAAGATTAAAAGCTTGGTGTTGTTCGATGCCAATGTGGAAGCTTCATTGCTATTGTATCAAGCTTTTCCAAGTCTGATATAAACATTGTATTGTTCTAATATAAAATAGAAAATGAGTATTTAAGTTGTTTGTTTCAATCTATGTTAAAAGGGTTTATTGTATTGCCTGTTCATTGCAATATGCTCTTTATGTCATATACTCTTGCAAAATCATTGAAAAACATACACAAACACATCATTGAACAAGCAACCAACAAACAAGGGATTTCAAAAAAAATATATCAAGGGTGTATGTTACATGGGTCTTGACCTAAAAGTTCAAGATCTAACTTATGTCAACGCATTAAATTAATTAATAGCATTTATTTAATGCATGCTATATTGTCGGGAAATAATTAAAATAGGCCTTGGGATGCATAATAAAGGATATTAGGGACCTATTAATGAGGTTTAGAAATGTATAAATGCAATGTCACTAAAATAGGTCCAAACTAAGTGTGAAATTGTACTTTCACTTAGAAAGGAGAACAATTTTCTACACTACAAACCCTAAACAAATAAAGAAGCCATGGACTAAACATCAAAGGGTGTGAAAAGAGGGTTAGATGATGATATTATGGCTTAATTGCCTAGGTCATCCAAGAGGCCAAAATGTCACAAGGCTCAAGAATTATTTTTTTGATAAAAATGAATGTATTTAGTAACATTTTTTAATATTTTTTATGAATTTGCAATCTTATTTCATATAAATAGTCAACCAATACATAGTACAAAACATCCCACTCTACTTGACACTCTAAAAAATATCTTTGTACAAATCAATAGATACCAAAATAAAAAAAATATCATCCCAATGAATAAGACTAAACATTTAATTTCTTTAGAAAATGAAACCAATAGTAAATAATAGTAAACTAGTAAGCTCAAAACAATAAATCATAAAAATTAATTTCTTTAGTACTTGATACAAATTAGAGGATTCTCAAAGAGTATATAGATAAAAATATCCTGATGAAAAATTTAATTATATAAAACTCTTTTATAACATTTTGTACATACACCAATAATGACTAATAGATAAACTCCTTGTTACTTTTTTAATTGAATAATATGCTTAGTTATGAAAGAAATATGTAGTCTACAAAAATAAATTGTGAGGAAAAATAATCAATAATCAATTGTAAAGTCCTTGTTTGCACAACCCTTACAAGTGAAAAAGACCTTATACTTAATATGTATGAAACCCTAGAGATACATCAAGACATGTATGTAAATAATACAAGGTAGGGAGAGTTACCTAGAAAAATCATGAGTTAGATGATTAGGGATTTTAATAAACATATACACATGAGCCTCTAGTACATTTGAGTCCTTGTAAACTATTAGAAGTTTTAATCTTACGCTAGTTTTTTACTTTAGAGCTTATAATTTGATCATAATTTATATCTAGAGCTTATAATTTGATCATAATTTATATCTAGTAATTGATCCTTTTACATCCACATTTACCTAAATGACATTTTAAAGGAGAAGCTATTAGTACATCAATTTTATAGAAACTAACAAAGCTATTGTACAACTAATTTGGGTCTATTGATTCCAAAAAAAGATCATTGTGTTAATAGTTACACCATCCAAAACAACAAACTATTGAGAAACAAAAATAATATTCTCATTAATAATATATATGACCTTGATAATGTTAGAAATAAATTTAATAAAGTGTTTTTGTAATCATTGTACAATTACCAAACACATTGTCATAGGAGGAACTTGCTAGTCATCTAGCCAACAAATATAAATGCAACAAAGCTACTACTTTAAATATCTAATGTTCTATCTACATGTATTAGACATTAGTGGAGTCCTAATGTGGTTTGACTACTATTTTATGTGAAACAATAAATATTATTTAATGTTACAAGATTTGTAATGACACATCAATTATTAGAGGTAGTTTCTTTATGGATTATTCTCATTACTTCTTCATGGTCATAAAAATGTTGCATTTATGTGATCCTTCCACATTTATTTTGATCCTTATTTGATTTTTTTCATTTATGGAACTTACTACTACAAGGATACAAGAGCTAAAAAAATTATTACATTGAATTCATATGCAAGATTGCCCCTTGTCCTAATTTTGATTAACATGTGTGCTTGATAGAAGATCTCCTCCACTATCTAATGTACTACTATATAAATCCAACATAGATTTCTCATTCATTTAAGTACAATATCCTCTACTATTATGTATTGGTCAAGAAAAGTAACTATAAAGTAAGTGTATGGGTTTGTAATATAACTCAATTGATTTTTTAAATGCCTGTGGCAGTTAATTGTAAATTATAGGTTTATACATATTTACGAATGATATTTTGATGAAATTTATTATACTCATAGCCTGGATGTATTCTATTGATCAATCCATGTATATTGTAGCATTATAAGTGAAAATTCTCATTTGTATGGATTATAGGAAGGTGTAGTCTATGTGTAGGGTAGTTGAACAATCAAATGTCTTGATGGATGGTAAGGAATTATTAAAATATATTGTGCCACATGGTCTCTCATGCCACATTTGTAATATATTTTCTTCAAGGGTTTTTTTGTTTAGTATAACTATAGTTGTTTTATGAAGGGTTCATGAAAATATTTCTCTTGATGTATTTTTTTTTAATTCCTAACTAGAGACAGATGTTGAGTTATTTTAAGCATGTATAATTTCCTTAATTTTATATTTTTTATAGTATGCATATTTCGTTCTATTCTATTTCAATCCATGTATCTTTGTTCCTTCGTTTTTGTAACTCTATTTTCCATTTGAATACATACTAATCTTGTTAGCTAAGGGATCAATCTCTTTATCATGTCTAATTTCCTATTAAATTAAGTTTGTGCATATTATGTTCTTTTGTGTCTCCCTTAGTCCCATTTACCGTGTTTTCCCTTTCAAAGAATGTTTTTCATTCTTAGTGCTACTTTTCCCTTCTTTCCATAAAAGTTTCGTACTTCTCCATCTATCATATCTTCCATCCTTTCCTCATTCTATTTTAGTATTTTTATGCTTTCAAAATTGTCTTTAGTGGCATGCCTATTGTTGAACCCCCAACACCTTGACCTATACTATAATTATAGTGGTATCTTTAACCCCCAATCCCTAATATTCTTTCCTTTGCTTTTTCTTTGTTCCCAAATTCCTAGCTCACATGTCATAATTTCATTAGTGGTCTATTTTTGGTGTCATAACTTTTAAATTTGGAATATTTCCCACCTATAATCTCTATTGAATTTGAGGTTACAAGTTTTCATTGTGTATAACCTATTATTATTTTGATTATTATTATAAAAGAGTGAATACATCACCATCTAAACATTACATAAATCATTTTAACGACCTATATTTGAGTGAGGAGATCATAGGATTAAAATGTTTCTAATTTTAAGGGGTGATATAATACAAAGTTTACATTTAAAATTCATTGTTCATAGGTTCTAGCCACACCATATTGGTTTGATTTTTTACTTGTATTGGAATGAGTATGAAAGATATTTTAATTCAAAATAAATCAAGAATTTAAATGTATTATTTTTTATTCATTATAAGAATATTGTGAGTAGATCTATTCCATTCACTATTTGGAAACTCGATAATATTTCCGAGTGTAATAAAAATATGAGTTTTCTAACCTTTGATAATATTTTTATCCAAATAATAAGCATTACTATCGGTTTAAGGATAAAATTACCTAATTATTTTATCTCAATAAATTTTAGTGGTATTATATTTATTGATCTTGTCACTCTATGCTCTAGAGCTAAGTTTTGCATGTTGAGATGTTGCAACCATAATTGAACCAAGCAATATCAAAAGTTAAAGTTGATCTACAAAGATTATAAAGATGAAATCTTCTCCCACACAATTTATTGTAGAACATAATAGTATGAATGAAACTAAGGGAGGATGAACTTGAAGTAAAATCTTGATGGCCAAGCTAAAAGAAGATTGATTTGATGTTATATATCATAGAACAATATCTTTATAATATATAACATATAAATAGGATTAAATAATATGTTTGTGAAGAGAGAACTTATGGGGCCAATGATCCTAATTCCAATTAGAGAAACAATCAAAAGATCGTACCTTTTTTAGATACAATACCTACCTAACCTTCCTTTCTTAATAAGGAGGTAGAGATGCTAGAACTCAAAGCTAAAAACTCACTAATTGATGAAATTATATCTTTAATGTATTATAAAGAAATTTTAAAAATGATATTCAAAGTGACATGTCACTCACCAATTTCATGAACGTTAAAAATAATTTTAAAGTAGCTTTATAATTGATTCTAGATAATATTTTTTTTCAAAGTGATGCATAAAAAGTTGTAGGGGAAGTCAACTCTCTCCTTCGATGGATGTACTAGATGCATATATTGTGAATGGGTACATATTATTTACACATAATTATCTCTCAAACCTATGATAAAGGATGAGATAATTAGGTTTTATACCTTGTATTTGGAGGGTACTACACATGAGATGTGGTACGATAGAGTAATTAGCCAAGGTAAAAAATCCATCACATTATATGATAAATTCTATAAAATAACAACTAAAAGGTTTGATTGGAAGGATCTAAAATTTTATTTTAAATATTTGACTTATCTCAAGCAATATGGTTTAGTTGATAAATATGTAATAGAGTTTTAGAATCTATTTTTAATGGTTCCAAAAATCACAAAGAGAAGATTGGAAATGCTCTTTATCAAAGGGTTAGTTAAATCTCTCAAGGGATTATTCAAAGATGAAAAACCACCTACCTTACAAAAGGGAATCGAGCATCATTTTCCAATAGAGACTTTAGTGTTGAAGAATAATATTTAGACCAATAATTTGATTCTAAAGAAGCCTCTTCATAAATATAAGCATCAAACTAAGAGTTTCCCATCAAGACTAGACTTTCTCATGCAAATCATGAAAACAATAATTCCATAGAGTCTTACTACTTCCGCATCAAGATCCATTACCTAAGTGATCATGCTAATAAATGCACAAGGAGAATGGATTGACTTATCCATACACTTCTTCATAGGGTAGAGCCATTCTATAAAAATAAAAGACATTTTCAATTGTCTGGATTTTTAACTAACTTCAAAAAAGAAAGATATTACATAACTCCATTTGAGAGGTCAAAAACAATACCAGATACTAACTACTATCCATATGATCTTCTCCCTAACACATACAAGATAAGAATTCAACTTGTTCCAATGAAATGGTATCTTGTCATAAAATTTGGACCAAATTTGTATGTGTGTGTTTGTTAATGGGAAATAAAGAGAAACACATGCAAGCATGTATTGAAGATTTTAGATCTTGTAAAGAGAAACAAAATAATTGAGCATGATCAAGTTGTCAGTAAGTGCCTTTTGAAATTTAAATATTATATTTATTTTTTAATGATTACTATATTTTTCTTTTAAAAACCAAGTAAAGTAAGCTTATTGAATTACAAATGGTGTTACTCGATTGGTTGATGATGATGATGTCAAAGGGACTTTTAGTCACAAGAGTAATGCCATTGGTAATGTTGATTTAATCTTTATAATAAAATATTTATTGATTTTTTTGGTTCTTGAAATTAATTAATTGTTATTTGAGTTATGATTGTATTCCATCATAAAATCAAGATGTGATTGGGGTTGTCATTGGTGAAGACCAAAGAACTGGTAAATTTCAATATCATCATTTTATTAATGAAACATTATATGTTTTTTAATATTTTTTTACTTAACCATTATTTTTGATAAGATAAGCAACATTTATAGGGTGTTGTAACCTTTACACATTAAGCCTCAAGGGCCAAAAAAGATTAAGGAAATCAAGGTTTTGAAAGGACCAAGAACCTTAAACAGAGCTAAGAGAAGGAAACTTCCAAGCAACAAAGTCTCAAACTTTTCCAATGAAATAGTACCAGCGAAGACACCACAATAGCACAGTCGAACACAACCAACTCTTGGTTGACAGAACTAGGAGTGATAGAACACTCAAAACTGATTGCAGTCCTGAGATAAAGACAGACTAGCAACCCAGACTAGGCCTCACAACTAGGAGAAATCGAACACTTAGGACTAAAACCAATCCTATTGAGCCAAGAACCAACCCACAATACTGCATGCCCAAGAGACTGCCTGAAACAACCAGGCCACAAAATACCTGCAGCAGCTGGACTATAGTAGACCTTCCACTCAAATTAACCAAAAATGAGCCTAACAGTTTCTTACCAAAAAATGGGTAAGAATCACAAGTTACTATATAGATACATTCTTCAAATTGCTCCAACCAACTAGACACCAACCCCGACACCACCTCAAAAGGATGGGGCTCCCCTCGATAGGAGAGGAAGAAGTGGTGACCACAACTACCAAAGAACCCTCCCTCCAGAGCAAGCATGCTCCACTCAATAGGAACCAACAAAGGAGAGAAGAACTTCCCACCATATCGACAACCCACAAATCCACCTCAATAAGAGAGGGCTCCACCTTGATAGGAGCAATATTCACCTCTATAGAATACAACAATTGTTGAAGATGGTAGCAGGAAAGAACTCTAGTAGCATAGGTAAACACCTCTTCCCAAGGCATCTAGACAGAAGAAATAATAGGAAGAAACACAACAACCTCCCATCCAACAACATAATCAGCCCTAAACATTTTAAAAACCCCCGCTCTTTCCACAAAAAAAAGCACCATCCACCACAAGGGTCAACCAACCAACTAGGGGGACGCCCACCAAAAAAAATCCCACTACAAGCCACAAAGAAACTCCTTCAAAGCAAAAAATAATCAAGCCCCCAAAGGGAACAAGGCTCCACCAAGCCACGCCATGGTAGCCGATAATAGAGAGAGACAAGCAACACCAACACAGGGTAGAGCCCCATCTCCAAACCAAACACAAGCACTAAAACAACCACTTCCACTGACCAGGAAACCATTCTGCAGCACAACCCCCCCCCTCCCACATCGAAATAGGGAAAGGTCTCCTTAACCACAAAGAGATCTTACTGAAAGAACCCACACTCCTCAAATTGACAAAGAAACAAGGCACACTAGAGTAATGGCTAGCACACACAACCGCAACAAGGAGGGAAAAAAACCACTCCAAACCAGCCTCCACAACAAATAAATCATTATGCACAACCTTCCAGAGGCTTTCCAAATTAGAGATAGCACCAAAGGTTAAAGGTGACAAAGCAACCAATAACTAGAAAATTTGAGAGCCCAAAGCAGGCCAAACCATCCACCAATCCAATGAGGATCAAGCCCTAATAATGAAACAAGTCACACTAGTGGCAAGGAAGAAGGATAAAGCAACAACCAAGCACACTCGGATGCAACCAACCACAACAAGGGAAAAGATACTCCCCAAGCCCCTCCCCAAAGCTAAGAGCCTAGTTAAGAGCAGAACAAATTGACCAAGATAGGTCGCAAGAACCAAATCCATCAGAGCAACACACCTTTCAACCAAAGAAAGGCAAGGAAACATTAGAAAACAAGCCATTCCACTGAGGAACAACACGCGAAAAGGCAGGATAGATGAAAAACTTATTTTCAGCCAATGTGTCAAGAGATTTAGAAAATATCTTCATGCATCTCTTGCTTCCACTTCCAAATTTACATTGATCCTTGGATCAAAGAACATGCCTATGAAACAAATATCATCATAATTAAGTCCAAGAAAAATACATAAACATCATTATATTCATTAGAGGCAATGACATTCATTAAGACTTGAATGATAGAGTTGAGGAGCATGAAGAATTTTAGTTTCCCTATACAAGTGGTATAAAGCAATAGAAAAAAAATATCTTCAATTATTCAACTATAGCAATACAAGAAGAAACAATTATTATCAACAACAACGTGAGTACATTTATTCAAAATTATTTTAGTATTTTACATAACAATAATTATTTTTCTTATTTTAAATGTTAATAATATGTCATTATAACCCTAGGTGATGAAGAGAATACTCAATGACATCAGTTGCCCTTCTCTATTGATTTAAACCAAACAACAACAGATGAAATACAAATTATAGATGGTAATTTTCTAACTATTAAATGTGTTCATTCATAAAATGGAAAGTTATTTTGTTCTTACTTTTAACCACTTTTGTATACTTAATAAAATAAATATCAAATACTACTAGTGGAAGTCAATCATTATTGTTCAGTGTTGTCCCCACTCAAACATTTCAACAAACCATTTCAGGTAATTAAGAATGCTAATATTATTTAGATTAACTACATATTGTATTCTTACACTTAACTCTTTATCTATGTTGATTTATTTAATGCACATGGAAATGCAACTTTAAATGATCAACAAAACATTGAATAAAATTTGTTACATTTTCTATTGATCTTAATCGGACACCAACAATAATTGATGTAATACAAACAAGAGATGGTAAATTAAAAATTATGAAATTATTTTCTAATAAATTTGAATATTTAAATTTTAAATTAATTTTATAAGTAAATTATGTAATTTACAGGTTTTGATGACATTGTAAGGGATTTCAAGATAGAGACATCATTTGTATATTGTACTTTTGATTTACACAATATAAATACAAAATTGACTTAATGGCCTAATTATACTTAATATAATCATAAATGAGGTTCATAGTTGACCCAATTGTATTATTGATTATTAACGTATTTGATATTTACACAGATGTACTACTGAGATTACTTCATTAATAGAATTGACTTATTCATTTCTTATGTGAGGTATGCTTGTAATTATTATCAAAAGTTAAAAAAAATTTATAACTATAGTCTTGGGTATGGTATAACTATTGTTTTCACAATTTATTCTTGTATTTATGGTATAAAGGCCATAATTTTTCTTGATATTAAGATTTCATCATCATGTGTTTCCTTTTCTGAATCATTGACAGTTATGTATATATTGAGATTACCACTTCCAAGAGCTCAAAAATCGTGATGAGAGGGGATTCAATATATTAGAAAATATAATAATCTAAATGCAAAGCGATGATATATTGAAATCTATATAGTAATGAAAATAATAATTAAAACAAATAACAAACTATTAAGTTAATATATATTTAAATAAAAAATATTTAAAAAAATATTACTATTGAAATATTAATTCAATATGCGCAAAAAAATATAATTAATATATTACAAACAATATTAACATTGCTAATCTATACAAATTTTAATTATGTTATATTTTATTTGTGTTTACATTGAACTCTATATATTGTATTGAAAAAAATATATTTTATGTATTTTTACAATATATTTATGTAATTTCATAATGCAAATGGTTTGATATTTGATAATTATATAGTCAAAATTATGTAATAAATCATTAAATATTATCAATGATTTTTAAATTGAATTTATAATTTAAATTAAATTTATATTATAATAAAAATATATACAATATTAAGCCATATTATATTTAATTCTATTAAGTTTATAAAAAAATAGTTTTACTAATCTCTATTTTTTAAGTTTTCTCACATAACACATATCTTTATATTTAATATTACTTTATAGTTTTTTCTTACATCAAACTTACTTTTTACTTAAAAAATATTATTATATATTTCACAATTAGTAGATTTAATTCTATATTTTATATTAAATTCTATTTTCTACATACTTTATATTATTATACACTTTTGAATTATATTATATTTATTTATATTGATTTTTTATTTATGTTAGAATTTTATATTTTTGTTTTTTAATTATACTTTAAATTTTATATTTAGTATATTGAACAATTTTTTTTATGAGTTCAAAATAGCTAAAGGGGTTGCACCCATTAATTAACTTTGGAAACATAAGCATTACAAAGATAGCAGAAGGAGGTGAATAAATAGACCTCCCAACAGAGACGCCATACCAAGCTCCATAGAGACAAAATTGGAGCAATTGATAAACCCTAGCTCAAAAAATTACATCAACCCTCTAATAGGGGTGCAATCAAAATTCATCTAAACAACTGCCCCTAAAGGTTAAAACCTAAGAAATGATTGTATCACAACTACTCTTTCCATCCATCTTTTTCTTTTTCATTGTTGATCTTAAAGTCATCTAGTGCTTGAATTTTGATTGTGCATGTTTCTTTCTTTTAAATTTTGTCCAATCTTGCCCCATTTATGGAGGTGAGCAAAGAAAATCAATTAGACTTGCCTCAGGATGTGAAGCCAATGAAGATGTCTGCGAATTGGGGGAATATTAGAGATTGAAGAAGATGTGTTTTTAGAGTAGCAAGGTCATCCCTCGTTGAGACAATCATTGTAGCCATGAGACCATTGCACTAAGAACTATTAGGTAGATTTGGGGGGCTGCCAACAAGAGCATTATGTGTGCTTGACAAGTTAACTATTGGATCTTGAGGCATGTTCATCTCATTCTTAGAGCAAGGTGGGATAACATAGTGTTTGGGTTCAACCCCAATCCACTAGGTAGGCCTTACACTAGAATCATGCTTATGGGTGGATAGCTTTTGACATTGAGGCGTGAAGTGGTCAGTTGAGAAGCACTTTCTACAATGAAAAGCTATTTTTCATAATCCACGGGTTGTATCCAACATCGATCACCAATATTCATTGCAATCTTAGTCAGGAGACCATTGGAGAGGTCCATTTCCACACATATACATGCACAAGTGGAACTTTGGTAGTTCAATGTTTCTTTTGAACTACAATGGAACTTTCCTAGATCATTACCTATGGCCTGTAGACAATCTAATTCCCAGAATTGAAATGGAAGATAAGATATGGCACCCAAAAAAAGTAGAGGTAAATGTCTTAGTTCTTAGATCAAATGAAGGATACCAAGGTTTCATGCACAAAAAGTCGCCTTGGAAAACCCAAGGACCATTTTTCAACACCCGTTCTTTATCGGCAATGGATTCAAATCAATAATAAAAACCCTCTGGCACAAGGGAATAAACAAATTTCTTCCTCCAAAGACTTATTCCAGATTTCAAAAAACAAAAATGCAAATCGCTTAATCTCGGCCATACCTTAGTAAATTTGTAGATCAAGGCATTTTCCTACAAAAAATTCCTTATCCTTGACTAATCAGTCCATTCAAATCTCAGGAACAAAGGATGAATGAGATACCCAAATTGCAGGACTACTGTACACAGAGACGACATTCCCATCGATATATTTTGGCGATGAAGATCGAGGAGACTTATCACCTTTCTGCCTCAAAATAGAGCCCCCAAAACTTTGGTGCAAGCCTTGTCAAGATATATCAAAGCAGGTAGGATGGAACTAGGTCAGAAGCTATGTGGTATCATTATAAACCCTAGCCCTATTGTGCACAACATACATAAATGATGCAAGTGGGACTCCCAAATGCATGTCGAAACCCACAAATCACAAACAATTGCTCAAGAAATCATATGCATAAATTCTTTGCTCACAAACAAACTCATAATCCACCACATAAATAGAAAACAAACTCACACTCTTTTATTGAAATTCAAAGCCAACAAACAACATCAAATTTATTTTGTATTGTAACAAGAAAAATAAACCCATGACATTCTTCATACCATTTCTATTTCATTGTAATGATTTTTTTCGAACGATTTATGGGTTTTGTGCTCCTCCTTCCCATCTTTCCAAAATATTTTGAATTTCTTGATTTCATTCAGAAATGAGAAAGTTATGCATGTTTTACCAAGACTGGTTCTCTCAGTTACGACTTTAGACCATTTGCTCTCCTAGTCAAGCCTTCTGAATGCCTCCTTATTCCTTCCTGGGCATGGGTATCATGTATTCAGCTCCTTGATTATTTTTTTGGAAAAATTCAAATCTTTTCCCCAAATAGACACCATTAACTCTTTCCTGCACCTCCACTCCTAGCCGCCAAGCACCATTGGCAAACATTTATTTCAATTCTTTAATTTAATCATGAGAGTTACAAAGTAATAAAAAAATTCATTCTCCCAACCTAGGAATGGGATTTTGTTTCCTAGATGCATTTTGAATTCATCAAATGCATAAACATTGCATTTAAAATTCATGCCAAACATAAGTGTAGGAAAGGGGGTCCCTTTTGAATAGTTGAAGGAAGAAAGGAGAATTATTTCATGCCTGCAAGACCAACAATACACCAAAATTGAGAAAAGACAAAATAAAAATTAAATAATTTTTTTTGTTGTGTAGGGTTTCCCATGCACCCAGATGCTCCTGCATCAAACACCCAGGGTAAGAAGAAATGTTTTAGGAGTTGGAACTCGTGAACATTTGAAAATCTTGTGCTTTTTCTTCAACCATCTTTCTTCCTTATCAACCTGTTTCTTTTTCTTCACCTTGCTCTAAATCGTGATCATATCTCTTCCTTCCATCATCCTTCCTCTCTTTCTTCCACTCATGAAGTTCACTTTACTATACCAAGGTTCTTCTTTCCATCCTACATCATTTGCAACACCTGCATGCAAATTGACATTAACAAATTCATAGAAATCAATGAATTCTATATGCTCATCTTTCTCACCTATTTCTCCTTCATCCTCTTCTTTTTCTACGTCAACAAGAGTCATCATACCTTGTTGTTTTTCATTTTGTAACCTGTTATTTCTGCCCCTAACCATCTCTCCCATTTCACTTTCTTTCACCATTTCTTCAAAATATAAATCAACTTTAACATCAACTGCAACAAATTTTGAAAAGTCATCAAATATCTTAATTTTCTCCTCTTCACCTACTAGTGTATCATCAATTTTGTTATTCTCATATCTATTATTGTAAACCATGTCATTTTCATGTTAATCAACTTTTTCTTTATCATATAATAATTCTGAAAATTCAAATTTTACTTCAATATTTGTTGCAACTTTTGTTTCACCTGTTGTTAACTCAAGCCACTCCTTTTCAATAGCTACAATCTTCATTACTAAGTCATTTTCTTCTACATTTTTTGTTTCTCCTTCACTTCCCCTATTCATTATCTTCTCCATATACTCTCCTTCACTCTACTTTCCCAAAAATATTAATTTTTCCAAGTCTTTCAATGGACCAAACTTTGCTGCAACTTCATTTATTTTTACCTTCGTAACTTCATTGTTACTACTAAAACAATGTTATCCTGTGTGTTTTCTTGCTTCTCTACCACTACCCCAACTTTTTCTTCTTCATTATTTGCTGCAATATTATTCTTTTCTTCTTCTTTAGCACCATATGCATGACATTATACTACATCTTCTTCTACAATTTCATTTACTTTTATTGCATGTAAATATTCATTAACATATTTAAATGATACCTTTTTTGTTGTTGATGTATCCTTCTTGTTTTCACCACTTTCTTTTTCTTTTCCAAATCTTGCAAATAAAACATCTTTAGATAAAACACAATCATCAAAATTACTATTAATTTTATGGTCCATAGTGACCATTTTATCCTCTTTCTTCCTCCATTCTTTCCTTGCGCCTTTCATGTTTTCTTCCTTTCTTTCAACTATATTTGGGTGGGCTGCTCCCACATGACTTCCTCTCCATGCTATTTCCATCATAGGGATGCAACACTGCACTTCAAAATTCTTTTTTCGCTATCCTCTTTTCCAAATCTCTACTTTTCCTCTTTCTTCTCTTCTTTGTCCTCTATTAGAACTTCTTTTCCTTCTTCATTTTCTGCACACAAATCATTACTTTCCAATTTGTTATGAAACAAGCAAGGTATTTTAACTTCATATTTTTTCTAATCTTCCTCAACTGTATCTTTCTTCTTCATTCCCAAGATTTCCTCAAGGGCATCCAATCTTGCTTCTATCTTCTTCAACTTTGCAATGAGCTTCTTCTCTCTCACTTAATTCCCAATACTCTTCCCAAAATAATATTCTCATAGGTATTCCAATGACCCATCTCATCTTCTTTTTCACAATCATTTTTAGAGACTCACAAGTCCCTCTATAGTTACAAGTACTCCTTGCAATAATCTTTCACTCACACAACTATCCTCTACCCAACAAAGACTCTGGAAGATGCTTCCTCTACCCAACTTTATCTCTACTGGAGGATAAAAGTCACAAACCCTCTTTCATACCCACAACACACAAGTTATCTCACAACTTTTTTCATGGCATCACTACTTCACTCTTCACCACTCTTCACCTGCAGGTCCTAGTGCTTACTGTGCACTCTCAAGATCTTCTAGCTTTGATACCATTTGATGTAAGTGGGACTCCCAAATTCATGTCGAAACCCACAAATCACAAAAAATTGCTCAAGAAATCATATGCAAAAATTCTTTGCTCACAAGCAAACTCATAATCCACCACATAAATAGCAAACAAACTCATGCTCTTTTATTGAATTTCAAAGCCAACAAACAACAACATCAAATTTATTTTGTATTGCAACAAGAAAAATAAACCCATCACATTCTCCGTACCATTGCTATTTCATTGCAATGAATTCTCTTGAACGACTTTTGGGTTTTGTGCTCCTCCTTCCCATCTTTCTAAAACATTTTAAATTTCTCAATTTCATTAAAAAATGAGAAATTTATGCATGTTTTACTGAGACTAATTCTCTCAGTTATGAATTCAGACCATCTCCTCTTCTAGTCAAGCCTTCTGAATGCTCTTTATTCCTTCATGGGCATGGGTATCATACATTCAACTCCTTGATTATTTTTTTGGAAAAATTCAATTTTTTTCCCCAAATAGACACCACTAACTCCTTCCTGCGCATCCACTCCCAACTGCTAAGTGTTATGCCTTGCATAACCACCCCATTATTAGTTTGGAACAAAATGGGTCCCCCTTGGAGTTGATTTGTTTTTGGGTTTTGTTCGAGTCTTAGGAGTTTTCTTATTTTTCTCCTAAGTCTTTTGTTCTTTTTGCTCTATCGAAAGCGGAGCTGGAAACAAAACTAGATTTAGAACTTCTTCAGAGTTCCTAGTCCAAGTTTGGTTTCGACTTCGGGTCCGCTCTCTTTCCTTGTTTTGTTCTTTGTTTGTTGTTGTGTTTTTGCACTCTCAGGTCTGTTTGTCCCTTGAGTTGTTTTTTATTTTCTTTGTGTTTTGTTTTGCCTGAGAGGAAGCAAAACCAGAGGTGGAATAGAATTTGGAACTTTCAAAATTCTAGATCTTGTTCTCATTTAGATCTCGACTCCGCTCATTTGCTTTGTCTCATTGTTTCATTGGTGTTTGGGTTGGGCCTAGTTTTCATTATGATCCCACTTCCCTTTGTGTTCATGTGTTCTTATTTCATTTCTTGCTTTTGGGTAGAATCGGAACCAAACTTTGAACTTTGTGAAAGTTTCGTTTCAATTTTGGCTCCGTCTCCGCCTCGTTGTTTCTTCTTCTTCGTCGTTGTCTTTGTTGCGGGACCGAAATTGGGTAGGGGACTTTTTACAAGGTTCTTTATGTTGTCTCTAACTCGGGTCTGTGTCTGCCCTGCTTTGGGTGCTCATGGGGCTTAACTGTCTATTCACGTTGTTTGCTCTACCTCTGACCTATCGTATTAATGGAATTAATTGCAGCATCTTTGCACACATGAATTGATTTTAAATTCCTAATCATGTTTAACTGGCTCATTATCTTTGTTATTCAAAATGTTTGAGTGAACCAGAGCCAGAAAAGCTTCGAGAGGATCGATTTGATTGCAGAGGCAAGTTACGAAGTGAATCTTGGTCGGATTTTAGTCTTTCCCAAAGAGTGTTTCAAGGTAGGGCTCTTCTCCTTCTTCTTCCCATTTTTATGTTGTGTTTTGGTGCGTTCATGGATTTCACTCTTGTGAATTTTTTCCTTCCTTTTTCTTTTGTCTTGTTTCTTTTTGTTTGTTTTGTCTTTTCTTCTTTGCTTTTTTGTTTTGTTTTCTTTCTTTTCTATTTGTTGTCGCTTTCGCGATAGGTGGTTCGTTTCCGTGCCCTAATTTCTAATTAGGGATTCCATTTACCAGGGTTTCCCATACTTTAGATGTTTGAAATATGTTTGAAACCATGCTCCGTCCTGATCCTGTGTCCTTTAGATGTGTTCTATGGCAGATTTGTGTTGACCTAAGTGATCAAATTGATGTATCAAGCAAACTAGGGTTTGCTCGATAAACTTTACAAAGTGTTTAGCCTTAGGTTTCGTTTGGTCCTTGTACGATTGAAAGGTAGGGGTTAGGCCCCTTTTATTTGGTTTTCCTCATAAGTTCATGTGACCCAAGTTTTAAAATGCATATGATTGTGTCTTTGGAAAACACGCTTCATTTTGCATATTGAATTGGCAGGATCAGACTCTGGAATGAAAGTGTCTCGAGGTTGTTTTCTCTAGGAATAGTTCCTAAAATGCCTCTGATTTCGGTCATTGCAGTGTTTTGTCTTTATATACTTATCCTCGAATCTTCACGCTTAAACTTAGGTGGAATAAGAGCCGAAATGGATATCGAACTTGGAACTAACAATTAGTTTCTATTCTGGTTCCCATTCCGGTCCTAGTTCTGATCATCTCTTGGTTCCCATTCCAGTCTTGTTTTGGTTTCGACCCCCCCATATGTTAAAATGTGTTTCCTATTCCTAATCCTTCTATAGTTCTGCTTCTGATGAATGCAAAATTTGACTAAGTATAAATATTATCTTAGGAAGGTAGGGAATGGTATTACATGATTAACTAACTTTGATGTTTTTGTTCATCTAATACAGTAGTTTATTGTAGGAATCAAGAAATGTCTAGGGCATCAGATGAGGCTTCTCAAAGGAGCTAACCACGTGAAACTTCAAGGCAAGGAGTTAGGCCTAAGAAGATCAAAGTAGAGCAGTTCCCTTACACCTTAAGGTATAAGCATGGAGATGCCACTCTTACTACCAGTAAAGTTGACTCAGATTGGGCAGACATCACAGACACCAACTTATGCCCTTTCAACTTTGAGAAATTGGTTTATGAAATATCCAATGAAGATGTTACACCAAGGGCCAAGAGGATTGATCAATCAAGATTGGCACATGTTGCTCTTTTCCCTTTATCCGTTCAATGTCTAGAACTGATTTTGGCAGCCATTGGGGCTTACAATCCTACTACTAGGCAGTGTATGGATTCCCAAGGGAATGTGATTATTGATTTAACATCCCAAATGTTTAGATTTATGTTTGATGCACCTATTCCACAGAGCCCTAGAAAATTGAATGAGGTTGAAGCATTGAATTTTAACAACAATAATAATGAAAAAAATAGATCCCACATGAACAAGCATTGGATGAGGGTGGAGAAGAAGTCTCTAACCAAAATTATTGACTAGCCTGAAAGGGCAGATTTTGGCAAAGAAATTGGAGACATCATTATGTTGCTTGCTAGGGTGTTTGGGAAAAGAGAGTCTTCACAATTCAAGGAGTGGATGTTCCCATTCATCCAAATTGTTTTAGATGGCAGACAACATTTTGACTAGCCGGTGATATTTTCAAAAAGCATTCACAATCAAATGTTGAGAGTGAGGGAAACCAAGAGTTTCTTTATGACCTCTTATGTGGTCTATGCAGCTACCTGGATGGGGATCTTTCCAAGACTTAATATATCTGGTATATTGGGAGAGGCCCAGGGACAAAGGAAGGTATGGGAACACTACAATTAGCTCACCTTGTAGACATCAGAGTCACAATATAGGAGAGTTAATGATGCCTTTATTTATGTCATCATTAACAGGCTTACTGGTGATGTTGGATACAGACTTAGGAGGGAGGCAATGACATTTATCAATGAGTGGGGACATTGATTTATCCAGTACCCAACATTCACTTACTTTAGATTAGCAATATTTGATGGTCATCCCCATTTTCTTCCTAGGTGTTGTGGCGATAGGGTTGTTTTGATGGAATTTATATATTAGGCTTTGGCTGTTAACTACAAGTTTGGCACCAAACACAAGACTGGTTACCATAAGTTTCCAATGAAGTTGGGAGTGTTTAGCTATCCACACATTGTGGCAACAAAGGTTGTTTGTGATGAATTAGTTCACCTAAGGTTGGGTTTGTACACTGCTAGGAAGCACTATGATCCCAGGCACAAGATGCAGGGTTTGCTTCCTAGTCTCTTTGACAAGCATTTCAATCTATTGGAATATTTCTGGATGGATTTGCAGGATGAACATGATTTGAGGAAAAGAAATTATGAGAGATTACCTATCCCACTCATGGTTGAGTATGGGATAAAGGAGGATATTCCAGAGACATTATCTAATGATGGGGTAACTTTGGATCCCAAATATGATATGGATAATGTAGGTACTTAAAATCTTGATCCTGTGGATTGGAATGTTGAGGAATCAATTGACATAAAGTAGATTGCAAGGCCTGTGTTGGATAGAAGTGTGCACTGGTTTAGCTTAAGAATTAACCATCTTGAGGCTCAATCATCCAAAAAGAGGAAAGTTACAGGTACCACTCAAGGCTATAAGAGGACAAACAGAAGAGGAGGTGGTTTCCCAAGACCTCCTAGAGGTACAAGAAGGTGAGACAATTGCAAAAGTTGGTGCTTCTACATATGTTGTAAGAGAAGTATCTGCTCAACCCTCTGCTACACAACAACCAGGTCAAGAATCCCCAAAGGGAACTCTCCATAAGGAAGTTAAGCTATTAAAGGAAATGTAGTCAGGAATTGAGATACATGATATTGCTACTGATTATGAAAATACTCCATCTGATAAGGAGGCTCATGTAGTAACATCTCTTGATGTAACAAATGATGCAGGGACCAAGCATATATTGACAGAAGAGGATCAACAAAGCTCTTTGAAGATTCCAAAAGGGAAGCTAATGCCAAGGCACAAGCTGAGGCATTAGCTAAAGAAGAAGAAGATGCTAAAGTGCAAGCTGTGTTATTAGCCAATCAACAAGAATTGGAGACTCAAGTTAAGGCTAATGAATTGGCTCAGCAGTAGCAACAAAAGGAGCAGGAGCTAAAGATGCAGGAAGAAAGAGATAAATTGGTTTTACAGCAGAAAATTCATGATCTTGAGGAAGAGAAGGCTGCTCAAAGAAGGGAAAAGGAGGCCCTCGAGGATAAATTTAAAGTTGTTGAAGAAGCTTATAAAAAGAAGGAAGAACAAGAATGCCTAGAAAGGGAAAAGGAGGTTGCAGAGCTTGCTATGCATGAGAAAAAGTCCAAAGAAGCTTGGGATTACATTGAAGAATTAAAGCAAAGAGACTAGGTGTTAGAGGAGAAGAGACTAGAAGAGGAACATCTGAAGAAGGAGTTGGAAGCCAAGAAACTGCAGGAGCAGAAGGATATGGAAGAGGTCGAAAAGCTTGCATAAGAGAAGGCACAAAGTGAGCAGAAAAATGTGTAAGAAGTTGACTCTCAGCTTGGAAATACAATATTACAACCTATATCTTCCACTGCTTGTACTTCTTCTTCTGTCCAAGTAGCTACTACTCCTATTGCTCCTACTTGGTTGAAACTTGACCTAGAAAGGAAGAAAATAGTTCAACCCTAACCATTGAAATGGGATGAAGTGATGAACGAGATTGAGAAGGAAAGGCCCAAGAAGAAGGCTGAGGTTCTTCAATCCACCAAGCTTACTGACGCAGGAGAGATCATTGCTGAGTGTGCAATACCAATGGTGGTTAAGAACTGGGAGGATATGCAGATGATTGATTATCAATTGGGCATGGTTAATTTGGGAAGGCCTACTAGAAATTAACAAATGAACTTAATAGATATTGTGGCTTCCTCTACCAAGTCTCAGATGATCAAGGACAAGCAAAAGAAGGATGAGCTTAAGGCTCAATTAGATCAATTGCATAGGTTTTTAAAAGATGTTTCAACTCCAATCTCTCAACAAGCTACTGCCCCTGAATCCCCAATCCTACTAATAAAGAAAGAGGTTGATGATTTGGTTCAGATGAAAAGTAAAGTGGGAATGATGGAAAGATGGTTAGACAAGCTCAATCAAGAGGTTGATGATGTGCTTGCTGATGGTTTTAAGATTCATAGAGTGGCTCTTGACTTGGCAGGGGATTTAGATCAACATTGCAAAGATCTAGATAAGCAAGATGAAGAATATAAAGAATATGCTAAGAATCTTGAGGATATTTTTTTTTTTAGATTGCAGGAATCGGGTAGCACGATCCCCTATAAACTGCAGTGCGCCTGGTAAACTTTTTAACGTGACCGGCGGTGCTGGCGCGACACGCCCTCCGATATCATGGGACGGGGGAGACTAGAACTCGTGACTAGCAGAGCCGCAACGGAATTACTTAGCAGAAGCTTGAGGATATTAACAAGGTACCCAAGTCAACTTTTCTTGAACATTCAATTCTTGAGGATGATAATGCAGATTTTGTTGAGAAAAATATGAGGATAATAAGGTATAAGTCCAAGGCTATTTAGGAGCATAAGAATGAAATTCAAGAGTTGAAAAAAGATTTGAATCAACAGATTGAAGAATTGGAGGCAATTGTAGCTATTTTAGTCAATCTAGATATCTCGGTTAAAGAAGGCCTTTCTTTGGATAAGATGAGGGAAAGATGGAGGGGTAGATTTGAGGAAATGATGCAAAAAGGAGATGATGGGGAGGATATGTTATTAGATTGGTTTATGGATATCAAGGAAGAAGCAAAGGCTACCAGAAGAGAAGTAATCAAGTTAAAGGAGGTACAAAAGTTGGTTTCAACTAAATTAAGGAGGATTAATTTTGAAGATGAATGGTTGGATGGGCTTGATTCTAATGTCCTTCAACAAGTGTTCTCCAATTATGATGAATACATCTTTGAACATGCAATGCAGAAATGAATTGGATCTCCTTGCTGGACATAACATATCCTTCTCTCCTCTTGTGCAGGGCTTTGATGTGGACTCAACTCCGGTTCCTTTCCTCAGTTTCACCTTTTTCTTTGGGAAGTCAAAATTTGTGCAACATTTTGCTCCAACCTTCTAACTCAAGAGATCAACAGTTCAGTTTCATCAGCAATTCTTGTTCCTTAATTTGTGGATCTAGATTCTAAATTGGGAGGAATTCGTGCATGTTGGGCCTATATGTATTATTTGGTTCCATTTTGTAAAGTTTGGCTAATTGAAGCAAGTTTAACCACCTAATGATAGCAGATAGAAATAGTCTTAGGTTTTCATAATTGTTAAGTAGATACTTTGAAATTTCAAGTGAATTTAGATACAGTTTCTTTACAGCTCTGTGCAAGTTTTATGTTATCAAGTTGGACTTATTTGATGATATTAATGAAATATAATCAATCTTTATGCCAGTGATTTTGATGTGCCTAAGTGTTTCTCATTGATGAAAGTCAATAGAGGGAACCATAGTTAAGATTATCTCATTAAGTTATTTGTGAATGAATTGCTATTATATCTATTTGATCTGTGTTTTTATAATGAGTGAATGGTTTGTTTCAAAGTTTTATGAAGAAAGTTTGGTGAATAGTTATAATGATTGAATTAGCATTGTGGATGTATGAAATGGTATAGATTTTTCTATGGATTGTTTCATGTCATGGTTGTGGATGAATGAAGAAACACTCATTGTTGGTATGCATGTCTAGATGTTAAGTAGTTTTATTCGTATTCTTCTAATTTTAAAGCTCTGATCTATCTTTTCCTCTTTATTTAAACCCCCCCCCCCCCCAAACATAGAGTAGTTGATTTCATGCAATTTTGTTCCTTGTTACTAGTGAAGGCCCCTTGCAAATTATAATTACATTGACCTGTGAGTGATATCAACACAATTGAGAACCAACTACCAGGACCTTGGGAGTTAGATGGCTACATGTTATCTTTCTTTTTTAGGAGAAATAGAATAGTAATATTTTGTTTAATGTTGTTGTGCTGTACTGACCATCAACACTAAACACCATTGGAAAACATTTATTTCAATTCTTTAATTTAATCATGAGAGTTACAAAGTAATAAAAAATTCATTCTCCTAACCTAGGCATGAGATTTTGTTTTCCAGATGCAATTTGAATTTACATCAAATGCATAAACATTGCATTTAAAATTCATGCCAAACATAAGTGTAGGAAAGGGGGTCCCATTTGAAAGAGTTGAAGGAAGACAAAAGGATAATTATTTCATGCTTGCCAGACTAGAAATACACCAAAATTGAGAAAATACAAAAACAAATTAAATATTTTTTTGGTTGTGCAGGATTGCTTTTGCACCCATATGCTCTTGCATCAATAAATTTACGCTTGCCATCAATAACTAGAGGTGGAGTTGTGCAAGAGGAGGCATTTTCCATTGAATAACACTGGCTCAAAGAGCCATTCCATGGGAAAAAATGCATAGGTGTGGAAGCAGAGCAAAGCATCATGAATATTTACTATAAAAGAGATATAATATATTGAACAATTTAATTTTAAGTAATATATTATTTTTTAAATAATAGTTGTACTCTATATTTTTTATTAAAGTATATATTTTAGAGTTTACATTTAAAATCCAACATTTAGCTTTATGTTTTATATTATATATTACATTTTACAATTTAGATTTTACATCAATTTTTTTGTATGTCAATTATTTTTTGTTTTAAATTTCATGTCCATTTTCTTTAAAATAACCAATAACTATAAAAAGTGATTTTGTGAAAATGATTTTATTTTTTTATATTTGACATTAAATCTTAAATTTTACATTCTACATTATATATTATATATTTAAATTTATTTATTTTTGATACGCAAGGGGTATATTTTATATTAAAGTTTTAAGGAAAATTACATATCATCTGTTGCACAGGATAACCACCGAACTTCCATAGAAGAAAAACCCTACCAACCCAATGAACATACTACACCCATCATGAAATTGTAGTCACACTACGAATTACATAACCCAACACCAAGCTATAATTTTTAAAACAAAAAAATCCATGCACAAAGGCCGAGCCTCACAAAAATCCATTTAATTTTGCAAAAGTAGTAAAATCTTCCACCCATTCCAAGCCCTTCTCTGCCACCAACCCCATTTTTTGTTTCAGATATTCAATCGCCATTGTCGAGATCATCCTGTGTCTCATGAGCTAAATCCCCTTTAAATCTAAAAGAAAGGGGTATACTTTTACTGCTTTGTCCGTCTTCCACATGAGTTCCAATTCAGAGGGGTGCATAATTCCTTTGCCCACGAAGGCCACTTTTAGTGTCATCTCCAAACCTCCTACCAGGTTGCTACAGAAAATATTCACCATCAATTCCCTTGCCTCTACCTTAGGCACTTCCAAGTCTAGAATGATAGCCAGGAACTATGAGGATATATATGCATTGTCTCTCGCAAATTCTTTCCTTTCCAGGTGGCCCTTTCCTAAAATCATTTTGACCGCTACCATGACCAGAGGAACATCCACAAGCAGAATTCTTTTCAGCCTTTGGTCAGTGATCTCCATAAAGGCCATTTTCCACTTTGTCCCCACCAACGAAACAGGAGTGTCGGTGCCAAAAATTTCTAGCCCCTCCACGAAGATGGAAATGATGAATTTTGATCTGCTCACCTTTGCCATTAGTTGCACTCAAGCCAAAAGCTTCCTGCACAGAGACAACCAACAAATTTTTTTTTGAGAACCATATGGAAATAATGCCATCGTCCATCAACATTTAAAAGGCCTACAATCAACAAGGTCGACCCATCCCACACAAGCCTGGGATAATGGCGATGCAAGGCGATCCGTCCTTGCATGAAGATTTCGTCTTGCAACCACACTCCTTAACTTTGAACATCACCTCGTAATAATCATCTTCTGCCACCTGGCCGATTTGCATGATCTTAACTTTGAACATCACCTCGTAATAATCATCTTCTGCCACCCGGCCGATTTGCATGATCTAGCATGAAATATGTACTTTACGTGTCTCTCTGTTTGACATGGCCATCATGAATCATTAAGTAGCGATCACCTCCAGAAACTCCCCAATTTAGGCAGACTTTCAACTCTGCTTGAAGCCTACTGCCGACATCCTTCTGTTGCTTTAGGTTATCGCTAACTATAGAGGAGGTGATGTGGCCTTGCCATGTTTCTGCCAGCTTGCACTCCCCAACCAACACCCTAGTTTCCTCTCTCATCACCCATGAATGATTTTCTAGTCTTTTCAACAGACTCATGGGTAAATCAGAGGAGAAATGTGAGGGGGGGCGGGGGCCCACCCTACCACCCACATATATTTTTTTAATTTTTATATTAACACTATATTTAATATTTAATATTTAACTCTATGTTTAAATTAAGTTGATTTTCTAATATTTTTAGTAAATTATATATTTTAAATTAAATTTTATATTTTATATTTTAAATGAATTAAAAAATATGTAAAATAAATAATTTAAAATAAATATGTTAAATTATTTAAAAAAATTTATCTTAAATGAATTAAAAAAGTATATGTAAAATAAATAATTTAAAAAAATTATAGAAAACATTTAACTACACTCCTATAAAATTTTAAAAATAATTGAACATATTCATTTTAAATAATTTATTTTACATATATTTTTCATTTAAAATATAAGAAAACTTCAATCAAGAAACCCTTAAAGTTGCAGTTGTCATAATGTACAAGTATACATTAATGAAAAGGACCATAACTATTCTAAAATCAATAAAGGATTCCCTATGAATCAATTTACTAAATTCATCTTTCAAATAATAATTGTTATTATTATGTTAGTAAACCCAAGTAAGTTCACAATTTAGAAGTATAATACTTCCATGATAAGGTTTTGAGATGAAATATATGAGTAACCCATAACAAATTAAATGAGATTATAACCAAATCATGTCAAACAAAAAAATCAACCTCAACCAAAGAGAATGGTTCTATGTATTCATAATAATAAATAGATAACAACTTTAATAGATATCATACACAAAAATCATCATTTGAAAAACTTAATATTTTTTAATAAGGTCTACTAGAATAATTATAACGATTCATCGATAGTATTTATTCTTATCAATCTAAGGATCTACCTAATATGCCTCTTGGATAAACTTGTTGGTTATCATCAATAATTGGCTTAACCACTCTAATGCCCATATGTCTATCTTGACAACTAGTATTGAGTTTCTATAGATATCAAAGTTTTTCATCAGTCATTCAAGCACTATTCCATACTTAATAAAAGGAAGTAAATATCAAGTTAGGATTTTAAATTGATATTGAATTTTCTCATTCAATCAATCTTAATTTCATACTATGAAAATTTGTAGGGTTATATCAAAATTTTGTATATGTAACCTATGCAACCTAGAACATCATCAATTCTTCCAATTATAGTAAAAATTTATTAGCAAAACTTCAAATATTATGATACCCATGAAATCGTGTTGAATTCATGATTTAAGAAACACTATTATACAAATAGACCTAGCATACTAACAAATTTGAACACTATTATAATAAAAACTAAATAAAATGCTAGAATCATTCCTAATAGAAAGTATTTATCAAATAATCATGATGATAATTTAACATGCTAAAATCAATTAGTTAAAAAAAATATAAGATACATTTATGTGGAAATATAGTAATGTTAGTGTAATCTAAGCATTTAAATTTAATTTAAGCTTAGACTTGCTCTTTTGTTTAAAGATCAACTAGTAAGAAGAATGGAATGGATGCATATTCGTTAAAATCAATGACACAATGAAAACCTCTCTTGAAATTTAACTAAAGAATTTTGACCAAATAACAAATACTAGAAACAAAAAGAAGATAAAGCACGACTACATCTTCAAGAGAATTCTCCCATACATTTTTTCCATGGAAAATAGTAGCTTTCACTTAGTTCATAATTTACATATGAGAAACTTGGATAATAATTAACACAAGGAATATTCATCTTATGTGAACTATTTGACAAAAGCCTTATAGAAATGTGGTTTTAGGGAATGCCTTGTTGCAAGTTGTATTTAATGAGGTTTGATACAAAAGCCTTAGAAAGTTTTAAGCAAAAGAGTCTGGCTAGTATAATTATGGACTACCTAAAAATAATAACAACGACCTTATCATTAGCACAAATCAATGTTGATAAGAATGGATATTCAGAGTCCAATTTTTTTTTTTTTTGGATGGTAATTGTAAAAGAGGATTATACTCTAGGATCGGTCTTGAAGATATTTTTGATGTAGGCTATGAAAATTGCTCAATCGCTTCCCCATATAACCAATGACCAAATGGCATGTAAATCTTGCTCTCTTTGTGCTTGTATCAACTAAGGCAGCCATTTGAACCCACTTTTTGCTAAGATTATAATGTAGGTCCATTGTTAAACATTCTTCATCATAGAAAATGTGCCCTTCTTGAGATTATAACACAGATTTTGGGCTCATCATAGCTTGTAGAGCTTTCCAATGTGAATGAATGAATGAAAGATTTTAATGATGTCCATGAGACAGATGAAAGTGCTTCTACATAGAATTCCAAAGCTTGTATATGCTATGAGTTATTTCATATCATATATTTTTCCATGAGAAACTACAGTTCTATGTTTTGGGAGCGATGCTTCAGTGAACTAGAGTCTATCTTTACAACAACCATGAGTTTAGTCAATGAGGAATAGTGAACTACAATTATGATGTATGGAGGGAATCCATGCCATAGGTGTATTGTAGGGACTAGATAGCCACTTTCGCTTCATTGGTTGGAACGTGATTTCATTGCAACAATAGAGGGCTAAGTTAGATGCGACCACATGGGCTCAGGGCACTTTTTGGCAAGGAACAGGTAAACCCAATAATTTTTCCTCTACCCTATATATAAGAAGTTTGCTAAAATTTATTTTAGATATATCTCTTTCAAAATTGTTCGAATGCAGGCATTAAAAAATATGATTGAGCAAAAGAGGTATATGGAAAGTGGAAGTTGGAGTTAATACAAGTTAAAGGAAAATAATTAAGTCTTGATGGAAAAAAAAATTTGGTTGAGAACATGTGAACCTCACAACATAGATGACAAGGAACAAATATATATACATTATTTTATATAGTATGTATTTTTGTAATGTCTTCATTTTTAGATTCTCTTGCAGTACAATTGGCTTTGATCTTCTTTGTATGTGTCAGTCTTATCGAAAGGATTATTTGATGTTACCAGTGAGCTCTGATGATTTAAAGGACTTAGATGACACTTTCTAAAGTTATTTTCAGTTTCTAGTATGTTCTCCAAGATTATTTGAGAGAGCATCTATTTATAGTAAGTCACATGGTCAGGTACTATTCTTATTATTCATCATTGGTATCACTCTAATGCAGTCATATTTTAATTTCAATGTTTTTTGATTGTTTTTACAACTCAAATATATTAATGAGCTATAATTTAATTATTTTTACTATAGTGTAGGAAAAAGTATCCCTTTTTCACTCTTAATTTGGGAATTAATATTAATAAAGGAACTTAATCATGCCTTAATTTAGTGTTGTAATATGTATTTTACATATTCACATTAAGTTTAGGGCCTTATTTATTAAAATGGACTTAATGGTGCCTTATTTATGGTGTTGTAAGGTGTACCTTTACACTTTCACACTTATCTGGCTTTATTAATTAATTGAGGTTAATTTTCCTTAATTTCCCCCTTTAATTCAATTCCAAGCCTAATTAATTATAATTTATGAAGGGTAAAACTTGACATTCATTAATGCCACGACATAACACTCATCCTTAAAGAATGTGTCCTACGTAAGTGACCCAAGACCCATTCACCATAGGATGAATGGGTCCTCACTTAGGCCTAGGACCTAAATTTAAACAATGTTTTTGGTGGTATTTTAATGATTTCAAATTCATATTCAAATGTCGGCTTGTGATATTTGAATTTCAAGAATTAATGTTAAGATATGTATAAATAAGAGGTCATTTCACTATGTTTCACCTAGCAAATTCAAGTTATCATAAGAGTAATTTCACAAGAACATTTCAAGGCATTCAAGGGTAGAATTATTGAAGATTATTACAACAATCAAGATTCCATTATTGTGTCAAAGTCATGTTGCATCATGCATGTTGTTTGAGCTAATATAGTGATGTAGTGTTCAAGATTCATTCAAGCATTCAAAGACATTGTTTCAAATCAAGTTTTATGATCAAGATTCACATCCATTGAGGCCACTTCATGCTAATTGCAGATTTGCATTCCAAGGTTTAATCAAAGTTTTGGTGAGTTGTGACATTGCATTCTTCATTCATCATTTCATTCATGATTTTTGATTTCATTTCAAAGTTTAAATACTCAAATGGGGTTTGACCAAGGAAAACCCCCATCACCAAAAAAAAATTTCTCCTCTTGTGTTTGTGTTTGTAGGTTTTAGGTGGAAGATCCCTTGAAGAGAAAAATTGAAGAAAAAATGTAAATTTGTCAAAATTGCAAGGAAAGTTGTCATTTCATCGAAACTGACCTATAAGATTTATTTTCGACTTTTTGATTGCGAGATTCAAGAATCTAGGAGTGTAGATGCAAAAGAACAGAACCCAAATTTTTTTTTTAGGAGCTTTAGCCATGACCCATTCACCATAGGGTGAATGAGTCCTTAGTTAGCCTTGAAAAGGTATTTTTTGTGAGACGTACACAACATTTATCCCTTCCAGATTCTCCCTAAAGTCTGTAGGTTCCATCAGTTTTATATTTAAGCTTCTAAATGCACTTTATAGACCACAATTTGGAGTTTATTTTCCATTTTTAATATTTCTCCCCAAAGTGCTATTTGACCTAGACCCCCATCCTTGCATAAAAGGGAAATTTATAGATTCACACTTTGACTTGATTCACATTGAGGTTGATAGTCATTTCATTGTGTGGGTCTCATTTCCTAATGCAATTAGAGAAGTAGGACCCCTTTTCCTTCTTTGGATCCACTTTTCCATTTTGGGAAATTCCCCTATCCTATTTTTCTATGTTTCATTTACTAAGGTTGTTAATTTTATTAAAAGAATTTAATGGGTACCTTAGTATAATAGCTCAATGGAATGAGAATTGAAAATTTTAAATGTTGGACATTGATAAAGTAACTTTAAGTTTTGGGAATGTTTAAATATTAAAATAAATTATTTTTGGAATAATAAAGTTTATTTAATTTATAAAGTGATTTTATATTATATTTTCAAAAAATGCTTCCAAAAATGTTATAAAAGGAGTTTTGTGAACTTATTCATTATTTAGAAGATTGTTAATTTTTCTTTTGGAGATTTATGCCTATGAAATGATTTCTAACTAGAGGGACAAAAACCTCGAAGGCTTGACAAACGAAAAAACTCAGAAGACAGTGTAGTTCAAACTAGAGATCAATGGTATGTTGAAAACTTTATAAACAAGAATGAAAACTCTCATTTCAAATTTAGAGGTGAATCCAAATAGAGTTCTTATTTGTATTAAAATATTTTACAAGTGATTTCATTAAAGAACTACGCACAAGTTTAATTGTTTAGAAAATTATGATATTAAGAGAAAAATATTTGTAATTACAAATGGAGTCTATTTTGTTGATTAGTATTGAGTTTTTGGAGGATTTTGGAATGTGTTGTTAGCGGTTGTAATTGAATTAAAATTGGTCATACCATTCTACCATAGAACATGCCATATAATTTCCTACATCTCATGGGAGTAGGGTTATGGATTAAACACCATCAATACATTTTGGAAACTTCAATTCCAAATTGGGTACCATGGTACTGAGTGCTTGTTTGAAGTGTCAATGCAGATATAATATAGTGTGAAGGTTTGTACACCTCTTGGAATGATCAAGTGCTTAGCATGGAGTTTTGGAAGTTGGTCGCTAGGGTATTGACGGGTATCTTCAACCAAAGGGTGACTCCTAGCCTTATAGCCTTATTTAATATCAAATTCAAGTGGGATAAACTTCATATGAGGATGCAATATGTTATCAAGTAAATCATCCATGTTATGGCGCCATGGTTTGAGTGAGAAAATTTAACTTCAATCAAACCTGTAGAGTGTTCTTTTCATTGTGTTTTAAAAGTGTTGGGTGAAAGTCTAGAGTGAGTCACACTACAGTTGGGAGATATTTGTTTAATGAAGGAGAAAATTTCCTAGTGTTCACTATGGAGTTTAATAATTGTTTGCAACAACATACTTGTTTTTTATTATATTAGCAGGGAAGGGCCCTGATCCCATGGTAACAAAGTAGCCAAAATGACATACAACAAATAGTTGGGGAAACAACACCAGCCAGACCAAAAAAATAATAGAAAATTACTATTAAGTCATCATAAGTGGCTCACAAGCCAGATAACTAGTAATAAAATCCACTAGATTAGTATAAGTATATTAAAAAAACTAGAGTATACCACAAATTAATCCAAAAAATGGTATATAAACCATGACCGAAAATAACCATAGACTAGTAGGTCCGAAACCATAACATAGCCATAAAAAAATAGCAGTCTGAGACAATCAAGCTTATAACCAAGAGTTTAAGAGCAGACATAAGACCAGAACAAAAAAGAGAACAAAACATAACAACATAGCCATTGCTTGGCTTTTGCAATCAATTCCCAATTTTCACCAATTTGGGAAACATATTCCCTCCAGTTGGGCCTTCTTCATGTGTCAGGTCCTTTTCATCATCCTGTTTCCCAATCCTCTTTAGCTTCCTCATTAACTTCGTTTGACCAGAAACAACTCCCATCATTACACAACACATCAAGCCATCTATCACCCTCATCAGAGTGGTGATCACTTTCTCCATATCTTCCATCTGGACCTGCAAAAAGGTTATTCTATTTTTCAAGAAAAGAACATTAGTATCATCAGGAACATTAGCATCATGGGCTTTATCCTTCACTTATGTGAGGTCTCTTTCTCCATATTCTTGATATCTTCTTCCCTCTCCATTTCTTCTTCCTTATCATCAGTATCCTCCTCAACATCTTCTTCTCCCATTTCATAGGCACTATCCTCAAACTCCATATCTTCACTTTCCTCATCAACCTAAGGCTTGAAATCTTCCATAGGTAATTTCTCCTCTTCCTCTATATCAATTTCTTTTTGTTTCCCTTTTTTATCCACCGACGTGATCTTGGCTAACCTTGCCAATCTTCGGCCTCCCCATGTCATACCCATCTAGCCCTCCTCCACTTCCTCCTTTTGGTTTCCTTCAACATCTTTAGTGATAGTTATTACTTCCTCACTCTTTTGTTGATCTCTTTCCAAAGTTTTTTTCCTAGGGGGTTCAAGCAACAACAACAAATGTTTCTTTTTTTAGGGGTAGCTTTGAGCAGCTCATACTCAAGGGATTTCTCCACAAAGGCTTTCAAAGGGTTAGAGCCCGATGATTTAGTGCCAGAGGTGGCCAAAGGGGTAGCAGTCAATGGGGATACCTCTCGCAAAATAGAGTGATGGGTAATAGGCCTAGGGTTAGGCACTGGGTTCACATGCACATCAACCTCCAAGGTAAACCCTCCTCTTCCTCATCATTTTGGTGCGGGTTATTTTTCCTAACCAACAACGGGTCACCATGGGGGTTTTTAGCAAGGGAAAATTTGTAAAGGGCCAACATTAACCCCCGGTGCAAAGGGGGGGATGCCCCATTCTCTATATTTTGATGCAAGGATGATAGCAAAAGGAAAGGAAAGTTAATCCTATCATTATGGTGGATATGATTTAGTAGGGGGAAATGGTAAGCATGGACCATCATATATCATACTTCAAGGGTAAAGTAACACATAACAAACATTCTTACTAGTGCAAATGGCAGAGGGAGTTCGAGCCACACGTAACCATTTTGAAACCTTGTTAGCTTCACACCCTTGTGCAGTAATTTGTCCACAAATTTTTGATAATCAGCCCCTTTTCTTAGCCACCTTCCTTCCATCATTCATCAAACTAGTGGCTTCCACTATAAACTATGTCATGACTTCAAATTTCATAGCCCCAATTGACACATTCCCTTTATTCTAGGAATCGGTGAATTTGGCTGCCAAATTTTCATTATAACCCTTCATAGCTTCAAAAAAGGAAGCCATGATCACCCTTCTAAACATCTCCCATAAATTAGAATTTTTCCTAAGAGCAGCATAGTCAGGAGGTTCAGTGTGTTTCCTAGGCCGACCCATTTTAGAGGTTTGCAAAATATTACAGCTTTTCTTCTGGTTAACAGCTCTCTTCATTCCTCCCCACAAAACAACCTTGCCACCACTACAGATTCCAAACATGCAGAGAAAACATTTAGAGAAAGTGATAAGAAAGTTTCCGTTAGAATTGTTTATAAAAATATGCCACTTAGAGTCGAGGACAAAAATGAAATGATTACCTGTCCTCCCAATAAATGCCACTAGATTATCAAACTCAAGAAAAGCCTCAAAAATATTGTGAGAAGATACATTTGGCACACCAAAGATTTTTGAAATGACCCCAACAATGTATTTGCAATTCAACATGTGATACATAGAGTTCTTGGGAATGATTACCTTATTAATTATTTGCTCGATGATAATATTCTTATCAAAAATCTTAATTTGGAGCATGCCAACCTTTAATCATTAATATTTAATCGCATACAATCACCAAATCTAATTATCACCTCGCCCAAGCCCCTTATCCAGAACTCATAAGTTGTAGGAATTTTCAATTTTTTCTTTTAACACAATATCCTTTATTGCCCTTAGCAATTGACCATACCCCCAACGTGATCAGGTGCTACACTTAAGAACTTCACTAGCAGTACTATCCGCTAAGCAATTTACTTCATTGCAAACATGTTGAATTTTGGAGTGAGTGCAGAATTGCATATGAATCTTAGCGTTATCCATTATATCTCTTATTTCCCAGGGAGTAGCATTACCACCCTTCAATATATCAACAATTATTTAGAATCTCCTTCCAAAATAACTTCCTAGAAACCTAAATCTCTTAGCAACTTGATACCTCCCCAAGTAGCCATAGCCTCTACTTTTTTGTTAGTACATATTCCAACATTTTTCACATAAACAACTATATAGTCAAAAGATGGTTTCTTATAAGCCAGCCCCTGATAGGCTAGGATTACCTTTGGAGTAGCCATCAAAATTCCATTTGATTCAATCCCTCTCTGGAGGGTTCCAAACAGTAGTCTTCCTTGAAAGAAAAGTAGTATGGTTAATATTAGTTAGATGCTTTTGTAGACCCCATAATTATTTGATTCTCAATTCCTTGTATGAAGGCATAGCCTTGGAGTAGCTGTATCCCCCAACTTCCACATTTTCCTTTATCTGTGTCTTATGGCCATACATAACTCATTACTATTTCTCTTAGTTTCCTTAAATATCCTATTGTTTCTTTCCTTCCAAATCCCCAATGTTATGAAAGGAGGGAATTGATTCCAAAGATCCACAATGATCTTGTGAGAGTAAGGGCTAAAGGACCAACTATCAATTAAAACTTTGATTGAGGGAGGAAAAATTCAATCAATACATAACAAAGGGAGAAAGAAAGACTAGATTTCTATTGAGAATAGATAATGGAAGAATAGGTGCATGATAGTCTCTTCCTCCACTTTGCAAAGGACACATCTATTAACCAAGTGAAACCCCCTTCTAACCAAGTTATCAATAGTTAGAATTTTTCCATAGAAGCAACCCACCAGAAACAATTAATTTTGGGAGTCAAATTTTTTATCCACACTTTATTCCACAAAGGATCCCTATTAGCAATTACCGATTTCTCTAATTCCTCATAGGCATTCTTAAAAAAAAAGAGCCAGAAGGGTTATTAATCCACAATCTTTCATCCTTCATGTTTATAGAGAACCAAGTGGCCTCCCTAATTAATCCATTAAGCCTTTGCACTGTAGGCTCCTAATTTTGTTGTCGATCACCTCTCAAGTTATCCCCCTTAAGCAAATTGTTAATGTCCATCCACCTAGGCTCAAATTCCTCCCAGTTAATAAAGCCAACAACCTTCTTACCACAGGTTCTAGTCAATATTTTTTTGAGGGGGTTGAGGTCATTTAACAATGAGAGTGGGGGCCCATTATTCCAAGATTCTTTCCAGAAGTCAGTCTCCATACCATTTCCAATGCACATTCTTGCACCCTTTCTTAGAATACTTCTGGTTTTAATCAGGGGGTTCTAGAAGATAGAACCATTAGGCAGGTCAAAAGAAGCGAGGAAACAACCCTGATCTCCATTTCTCAGGTATTTAGCTTTAAGGATCTTCACCCAGTCTTCGATTCCTTCCAAAAAATTCCATCCCAATTTAGCTGCTAGAGCCTTATTGAAGAGCTTAATTCTCCTTATCCCTAGCCCATCAACACATTTTGGAGCACAAAATTTCTCCCACCCAACAAGGACCAGTCTATTTCTTTCCTTTATTCCAAACCATAAGAATATTTTTTGGATTTGCTCATTTTTTTCTGCAATAAAGGCATGGATATTGAACTGAGACAAGTAATAGACTGGGATATTTTGAAGTGGGGATTTTAACAGTTGGAGCCTCCCAACTTGACTCAAAAGTTTTCCTTTCCAACTAACCAACTTCCTTTGAATTATTTCAATAATGTGGTTCCAATAATTACTATCCAATTTTTTTGAGATCAGGGGTAGGCCAAGGTAGGAGGTAGAAAAAATAGCTTCTTAACAAACCAAAATTCAGAAAACTCTGTCTTTCACCATTTGGTCAACATGAAAGAAGTATAGATTATATGCTGACCCAAAGCAGTGGCATAGTCATTTAAGATTTCTTTCCAATTGCCAGCTTCACCAACCAAAGCTTCACCAAACAAAATGGTATCATCAACAAACTACTGATGAGAAGCAAGTTGGAGTGAAGAAGCATCCTTGAAACCTTTCAACACCTTAGAATGAAGAAGTTTTTGGATGTTTCTGCCAAGGACCTCAACAAAAATAATAAAGAGGTACGGGGAGGGAGGGTCCCCCTACCTAAGACCTCGACCATAGGAGAAGAAACTAGAAGGTATTCCATTCACCAAGACCAAGCACTTCGGGGTAGTAACATAGGTAGTGATCAACTTTAGAAATCTTCCATTAATCTCAAACTTTATGAGAACAACAAATAAGAATGACCATTAAACCCTATCATAGGCTTTAGAGATATCAAGTTTCAAAGCCATCCGTGCATTTTTGCTAAGGTCCATAGAGTGGAGCATTTCATGGGTGGTTATAGCCGCATCTAGAATATTTCTTTCTTGAACAAAGCGTTTTTGGTTTTGATCTATCATTTTAGTTAGAAAAAATTTCATTCTTATAACAATTATCTTTGAAAAAAATTATACACAGTGTTGTAAAGACTATTAGGTATAAAGTCATGCATAGAAGAAAACTTTGCCTCTTTGGGAATGAGGGTAATAAAAGTGGCATTAATTTAATTAATAAGCCTACTTGATCTGAAGAAGTATCTAATAGCATTAAACAAATCAGACTTAACAATATCCCAATATAGCTGGAAGAAGATCGAGGGGAACCCATCAGGTTTGGGGGCTTTGTAAGCACCAAAAGAGAAAAAATCTTTCACCTCCTACAAAGAAACAATTCTAGACATCTCCTAGAGATCATGGTCAGAAATTACCTTAGGGACAATTTGAAGGATATCATCAAATTCCTGTTGAGCAACCATTGATTTATTTTGAAAGGAAGAGAAGTAGGCAACAAATTCAACAATTTCTTTTTTAGTAGTAACCAAACTGCCATCTACTTTCTTAAGTTGTCTTATCTTGTTTGTACTTCTATGTTTCATAGTGGATTGGTGGAAGAATTTGGTGTTGTGATCCCCATCCTAGAGCCACTGGACACGAGATTTTTGTTTCCAAAAAATTTCCTCTTATTTATTGATCTTAAACCATTAGGTTCTCAAGTTACATTCCTGGTTACATATATCTTCATCCACCATCTGAAACTCCATCTAATCCTTCACTTAATCCTTTCACCCAATGAATTTTTTCTTTCAAAAATGTTACCAAAGGTAAGCTTGTTGCAACCATTCACTCTTTCTTTAATTCTTCTCAATTTATCAACAAGACAAAACATAGGGGTGCCAACTGAAGGTTCATTCCACCATTTTTCAATTAAAGTAGCAAATTTTGGGTGAAGGTCTACAATATTTCAAATCTAAAGGGGAAAGGACCTTTAATAGAGTCAACATTTCTCTTTAGCATGATAAAATTATGATCAGATCCTGTTCTTGGAAGGGCTGAAAGAGAAAGATGTTGAGAAATGTTCCAACTGGAAGAGACCAAAAATCTATCCAATTTGACCTAAATCAATTGATTACCAAGCCTCCTGTTGGACCAAATAAACTGAGTAACCAGAAGGGGGGCATCATATAAACCCACAGAGTTGAAGAATCTAGACAAGTCCATCATACTTTTAGAATAGTCAATCAGGCCTCCTTTCTTTTTTGAAGGTAGGAGGTGAGAGTTGAAATCTCCTCCAAGCATCCAAAAATCCTCCTTTCTACTTTTTATACTATCATCCAAAAAATCTCAAAGCAATAATCTATCACGATGGGAATTAGGAGCATAAACATTGATCATATTCCACTTTTCAAAGGTAGTAAGATCTTCAAAAGAAACCATAAGAAATTTTTTACCAAAGAAACCCATAAAGCCTTTAAGTTTTGAGGGGTTCCAAAGAGTACAAATACCCCTCAAAGCACCATCAACCTCACTCAAAAAATAATGGCTCTGGGCCAAATATTTAGAATAATCTCATCAAAAATTTCCTTCTTCATTTTAGTTTCCCGAAGTAACAGAAAAACCACTTTGTTATCCAGCAAGCAGGTTTTGACCAAAAATTGTTTATAGGGAATATTAAGGCCCCTAATATTCTAGGATAAAATATTCATTTACAAGGGGATAGTCAACCAAGACACCCATAAATAGAGAGGGGGAAAACCATGGTGTAGGTGCACCCTTGCAATAACATGCCTCCATGAGGCAATTTTAGGATTTTGATTTAGTCTAGATGATTTTATGTTGTAATAAGGTCTATTGGCCACATCAGGCTTGTAATAGGTCTTAGATAGTTAATTTGGATTAATTTGGGCATAAAGTGTAAAATTTGCAAAAATTGACAAAAGGTTGTCAAGCAATATTGTAAAATGCAACAAATTATAAAATAAAGGAATATGAAAAGATAGGTAGTTGAAGACTTAGTTTAGGCATTGGTTTTGGTTATTTAAATCCTTTTGAAGCATCACAAACTTTGAGGTAGGTTGAGGGATGATGTATAAGTGAAGAAATCAATAAAATACTCAATTTTTTTGTTATTTACTAGCATTTTCATTATTTTCAGGCCCTTGTATGGCCAAGTACTTTCCTCTAACCTCTCATCCTCCATTGTAGATGAAATATCTATGAATCTAGTTCATTTTTCATTTTGTTTCATAAAAATCCATTCAAGTATGTAAAAGTTATGAGCAAAACACTCCAGGTAGGTCAAAACCCTGATCTAGGGTAACATTGGGTAAGCAAAATTGAGTTTCTTCCATTCTACTCAGTGTAAAATCCTAAGTTTTGGTAAGAAGACTTCTTATTGCATATTATTTCATATTTCAAAGATTCAGACCGAAAGATAAGAGTTGGCATGTGAAACAATGATGCCCTAGGTCTGTTATTTGCATAAAAATCTGGAAATTGACAGTGAACAGTCAAGAGTTTGTGTTTTGATGATGCAAAAGATGTTTTACTTGGGTGGAAGTGAATAAAAAGGTTGTATGGGTGTGTTTTGAGCCCTCACTAAGTAAGGTTTTGTGTATTAAAATTTTATATGTTCATTTGTATACTGATCTTGCATGGCAGGTTTGTGACAATCACCTTTAGGAGTAAAAAATGAATGGTTTTGGATAAGTGTTTGATGAAATCACATGCATAGATTGTGGGAGATGGTTTCTTATGGCCGTGTAGACTTATTTAAACTTGTTTTTAATATTATAAAGGATGGATGGATTGGGAATGTGTAGTTGTGTTGTTGAAGTGGCCTAATAGTGCCTAATTGTTGATTTGGACTATCAACTTTTGGAAGTTCATATTTTTGAGTTGTCTAAATGGGGAAAAGGATTGAGTCAGTATTTTTTCTATTTTTTAAAGTGTTTTGAAGAATCAAGAAGTGGTTTTGTGCTTTAATCTCAGTTTTGGTGTTGTGAAACAAGAGTTTTATGAAGGGAAAATGAGTCCTCATTGTAAGGACAGGTGAGAAATTGGTTGGGATTTTGTCAAGATAAGTTTGGTTGATTGAGTTGTGCTCCTACATTTCCATCAGTTTGGTATCAGAGCTCAGAAAGGTCTAGGCAAAGAAAGAGTTTGTGTGTTCGTGGTTGTGTGTTTGTGCAGGTTGAAGAGAGAACCCGATGACCAAGAGATTAGGTAGATGAAAAGTGAAGGAACCTAGGTGAGGAAAAGTGAAGAAGAAGCAAGGAGAGACTTGCTTGAGTAAAGTGAAAATGGATTTGTTAAGAAGGCATTTGCAGGCAGAGGAAATAAGTTAAGTGAGAAAGAGGCAAGAGAATTTTGATAGAGAGATTCCAACATTGAAGCAAGACATAAGAAGATTGGATTTGGAGTTCTAGGAGTCCCAGTTGAGGATGGAGTAGTTGCTTAGACAAGCATTGTTGGCAAGAGACACTACACATGTCATCTAGTGTTGTCATTGATGGCAACCCTAGTCAGTGATTTGATCCACACGTCAACATTTGCTCATACTGGAAGTCAGATTGAAGCTAAGCGATTAACTATCAAGCTAGAACATAACATCCAACAAAATTGTGTTCATTGATTCATATGCAATTTTCTATTATCATTTTGAGTTGTTAATCTCAGGGAAGTTTGTTAGATGTATGATCTATGTTTTCCTTAAATCATAGAGCCTCGTATCGATTGTTGTGCAAGTTAGAAGATTCGGTTGATTAATTTTTTGTTTATTAGTGTAAAAGGTCGACTAAGTGAATGTAGGGTGTTTTGGATCTTTGAGAAGTAATTGTTTGAAGTGTTTTGTGTTCAAGCATGATGATTTGGGTGCTCACTATGTTGTGGCTAACTTTGGTTGATGCGCATTGAAAATTATTTTTGGATTGAGCCGACGGTTTGTAAATATTTTATGTTTTATTGAAGCTGACATGTGGTTGATTAAATATTTAGTTGCAAATATATATAAGTGATCATTTATATCATTTTAATGTGTGTAAGAAGTGTGTTAATGTGTGTTACAAAATTCACAGAGATTGTAGAGCAATTATGCATAGTTTCACTTGTGCATAAAAGGATTTGTGATGTGAATCAAAGCAGATAGAGCAAAAGAGAAAAATCATATAGAAGGTCAAGAAAGCAATTAATGTGCTTAATCGAAACTATACTTAGGCATTAGCAGATGCTATTTTGTTAGTTCAAATCTTCTGGATGTAATCCAAATATTTTTGTAAGACAGTGCATCTTCTTTTGTATTTGAGTAGTGAGCTCTAGGTAGTGTGCTTGAATGCATGTGCATCCCCCTTTTGTAAACACTTTTGAGTATACTCAAATCATATTGTGGATTGACCTCCACCGTGGTTTTTCCCCTAATAGGGTTTCCACGTAAAACATCCTTGTGTTATGGTGTTGTGGTTGCTTGTCTTGTGTTCATGCATCTTTCTTTTGGTTTAGTACTATAAGTGGTTTAAATATTAGGTTAATAAAGTTAAATTTTGCATAACACTGATTCACCCCCCCTCTTAGTGTTCCTTGATTCCAAAAATTGGTATAAGAGCCTAGTTCCTCAGAAGAAGTTTAAAAGCTTGGGGAAGATCCAGGAAAGTGATTCAATGGATTCAAGTAGTCTTCAACAACAACTTTTGGTGGCCCTAGATGATCTTGATTAGTCCAAATATGAAGTCTGGGAATTGTAGGAAAGCCTCATAAATGCTAAGAAATTCATTCAATCATTGAAAGATAAAATCAATGAGTCAAGGGAAAAGAGAAAGGGACTAAGTGATCAACTTAAACATAAAGAAAGTAATAACATGGAGGGTGAACACCTGAGTCAATATTTGAAGGAAAAGACAAAGGAATGTGAAAATCTTACCAAAGATAATGTTGTCCTAAAGGATGAGATGGAATCTATTGTGATGAGGATGACCAAGGAGATTGAAGACAAAAAGAAGAATGAAGAGAAGCTTACTCAGTCCTTGAAAGAAAAATTTGAAGAATGTACCCGAATTATTGATGGATTTAATCAATTGGAGCTTGAATTGGAACAATCCAGAAATAATCAAGAAGAGCTTGAAAAGTAGATTGTTGATCTTAGAGATGAACTTGCTACAGCAAATGAATTCAAGGAGAAGTTCAAGATTAGCTCAGCCAAGCTTGCTAAATTGATTAAAAGTTAGAGGACTGAAGGTGACAAGTGAGGTCTTGGATATGAGAAAGGAGAAAGCTCTGGATCTAGAAAAAGGAGATTTAGACAAGGAAATCAAATGAACAAAGCTAGAAGGTATCTAGTAAGACAACCTAATGCTCAAAGGTTCAATGGTTATTGTTTTGTTTGCAATAAATTTGGTCATATGGTTGCTCAATGTAGAAGTAGAATGAATCCAAGTGGTCCATCATTCTCAATTCAGTGTTTCAATTGCAATAATTATGGTCATAAATCAGTTGAATGCAAAAATATGTCAAACAACCTTTTCAATAGAGATGTCAAATGTTATACCTGCAATAGATTTGGTCATATTGCTAACCAGTACAGATCAAGAGAAAATCAATGGAACAACTGGTTTGGACAAAGAATTGTGGTGTGCTACAATTGCAAAAAATTTGGTCATATTGCTAGATTTTGCAGAAGTAGAAAAGGTCCGATAAATCAAAGGAAAACCATGTAGAAAGATGAAAAGGGAAAAGAAAAATTTACTATAGATGAGATCAGGAAGCAAATGAAGAAGATATGGGTGAAGAAGAGTCCTTCTATTGTAGGAAATGATTCCACACCAGAACCTGATTCTGGTAATTCCTCTGGGAATTACTTTAAGGCCTCTAGCCTAAGGGGAGTTCTTAAGAAAATCTTTTAACCCCCTTGTCGGTAGTTGGAACTAGAATGTGGTAGATTGCAATGATTGCATTAGTGATGTGCAAATGTTTTGGATCTCTTGTAAAGGAAATTTATGCAAACTTGGAGGTCCACAAAAGAATTTTCTTTCACAGTCTATGAAAATAGGGTATCCGGAAGACCTAGGGAAAAAGGATTTATTGCGATGAAAAAGTTAGGTGCACGAATGATAAAAAGTCATTTTTATTCTTCTTTTGTCACTTTGCATTTTGAGAAGAAGTTTGGAGAGCTCTGAAGTGAAATTTTGCAAAGATTCAAGTCTAAAGGCGATTTGGCAATCAAACCCTAATCCAGCGAAAGGTATTTATCTGAAAACTTGTGAACTTGAAAATTCTAGAAATGGCTACTCCATTGGTTGTGGATATTAAGGATAATCCCCATCATCCGAAATTCAAATGGCACCCATTCAAATCCATTGAAATAGAACCTTTAGGTGCATTTTATTTTGTTTCGTATGGCATTTTGCATATCAAAGATATTAGGGCATACATTCATGCAAATGTTGAAGAATTAGAAAGCTGCCAATTGTTGAATTTGTATACCAATCACATTGTGGGAGAATATTTCTGTGTGAAACCCAAATTTAAAACATTGGAGGAGAAGAAATTCACATAGATTGTGAAGTTTCCTATGTTCAAAGAAAATGAGTGGGTTCGGTATCTATTGAGTCGAGTGCATGCCAAATTTATGTGGTTAAGTTAGCCTTTCAAGATTACAAAGGAATCCATAAGGACTGTTACTAGTTTAAATTCATTCAGTGGGTTGCCAACATTGAAAGCTGTGAAGAATCAAACAGTTATAGATGCAACTGGTTCAGTGTTTGACAAGAGAGCTATGACAATTGATTATATTATTGAAGTGGATGTTAGATTTTCTTCTATGGTCATTGGGTACAAGATTTATCACTCCAACTGGGACAATTTTGTATCTGGTAAAACTATCTATGCAACATATTAGATGGTCAAGGAAAATGCATATTATGACTTGTGTGAGTTACTCTAGAGCCAGTTAATGGAGAATCTTGGAAAAATCAAGAAAGATGAGAAGAATTCCTTCAAGTATGGTAATTTTTTGTTGTGTCCATTCTTTTACTTCATGAATGAAGTTCCAGGAGTTGGAAAAGTTCATTGGCAAGGTGATAAACCTGTAGCTGTTTAGATTAGATACATCTTGTATGGAATTGGAGATAGTAAAGAAAGGAAAATTACTATCTGGGATTATTTCAAGAACTTTCATAATGAAATGCAAGCTAGGGAAAGGATTCCTACTTCTATTGTGGAGAAGTATAAGGACACAATTTGCTTCATGGTTGATATTGATCAATGTTTGATGGAAGCTGTTGATCTGAGAAAAGTGTGGATAATGCCTATGGGTTATGAGGTTGAGGAACACATTTTGGAGCTATATGCTCAACACCTGTTGAGTAAACCTCAGGATCTGATAGAAGAGAGGTTTGGTACCTTTGAGGAAAAGGATTTGCAAGTGCATGATCAATTGAAGAAACCTATGATAATCCGGAGAGTGAGAAAGGAAGTTGAAGATTTTGTAAAAAGCATGGGTATATCAGCTGAAGTTGTGAGAGAAGCTAGAAGGAAAATAGAACAAGCTGAAGTAGGAGAGCCAGCTAGAACTGAGTCTACTAGTCCAGAAACATCCTCTGTCAAATCTAGATCCACAAGGAGCTCTGCTCTCTGATTTGGTCCTGCAAAGAAGTCAAGTCTTGTGAAAGCTCAAGTCAAAAAATCCGGTAGAGAAGGAAAGACGAAGAAGGACAAGAGCACAAGAGTCTATGTTGCTATTTCTGAAGATGAAGAAAATGAATCTGATGAGGAAGTAAGAGAAATTAATCATAAGGGCTCAAAGGCAACAAAAGTCACTAAGGACAAGCCCTCCAATGAAGAGAAAGCAAGGAAAAAGATGAAAACTGACAAATCAAGTATGTCTATAGAAGAAGTGGAAAAATCCTTGATTAAGGATGGTAATCTTAGACCTCTTTGTGAATGGTATGACACCTTTGATAGTGTCAGTCAAAGAATTCTTAAGGAAGGGACAATAAAGTATTTGAATAATTTCAATATGACTCTCGTTGAAGTAATGTATGAGTTACCTAAATGTCTGTACGAAGTCTTAGAAATGAGGAGAGTGTATGGTAGAAATGAAAAAGAGCAAACGAGACAACAAATACTTGTTGATCTGTGTTTAGTGATGTCTATAGAAGAGATGAAGAATATTCTCAATGAAGCTAAAAGGGATTTTAAGAGAAAAACAAGGGTGAATAAGCTGATGATTGGGTAGACTAAAGAAGTTAAAAAGGAAACTAAGAAAATCCTTAAGGAAGTTCTGTTGAAGAACAAATACAATGTTGTTTCTGAAGAAGTGCATGTTGAAGATACTCCATCTGGTCTGGTAAATGAAGATACATTTGAGGATACTCTAAATCCTCTAGATAGACATGATGTTGAAATTCCTATGGAGACTAAAGCTCCTAAAATTGTGTTGGTTGAAGAAGTTGAGATTCCTAAAGCCCAGGAAGAATTAGTGACTGAAGAAAAGAAGGTTGAGGTAAAAGAAGTTCATGTGGAAAAAAGAGACATTGCAAAGGCAATGAAGGTGTTTTTGGAAGAGAAAAAATAGGAGTTTGATTCTGAACTGATTAAAGGTCCTATCAACTTGGCTACTTTATCTCCCATTGAGAAATTGAAAGTTGCATCATTCACTCAAGCTAAGGCAAGGGAAGAGATTCTAAAATCTCATATTGAAGATAGTGAGCTATTAAATCTTGCATCTGGTATTCTGGAGAAGATTATGCCTTCATATATCAAGGACTCATCCGATTCTCCATCCGATTAGTTGAAGAAACTTGTCAATTCTATAAGTACTCACTTTGAGTCACTTGAAAAGTCAGCTATGGATAAGGTTCAGAAGGAGTTTGATGCTAATAGGTTCGGTAGGTTGAAGGGAATGATTGCTAATGACAAATCTCTATTAGCTACCTGTGTAAAGAACATTCAAGGTGCTTTGTCTAAAGGTGGAAACATTTATAAGTCATGCTTATCATTGTCTAAGTTCACTTTAGACAATGAAAAGAAACTGAAGGAATGTGAGAAACAGTTAGTAGATATCTCTCAAGCATTTGATCCTCTAACTGTTTCTGTTGGAAAGCAAGAAGATCAAGTCATATCCCTGCTCACTAACTCATTTGATTGCAAAATCCGATGAAACTATCCAACGAAATATGCATAATTTGATGTATCGTCAGGTGCTTGTAAAATTTGATGTGTAATTTTTAATTTTTTGAAAGTTTATCCCCGACGTTTGTCAAAATTTCGACGAACTTGGTGTTCGTCGAAATGTCGGCTATCATTTTCGTTGAATTTTTGACAAACATGAAAAATAGAAAAAAATAAAATTGTGGCTGACATAAAGAAAAGTGAGTTCGCGCCTGATTTATTGCAACAGTGTTTTGCTCTACTTGAGACAATTTTTTGAGAACTAAGGATGATTTTCTTGGGAAAAATCAGAAAAAATTCAAGAAGATATCGCCAAGTTGAGGGTAGTCATTGTCTTTTTGCATAATTCAGTTGTGAAGTCAGATTTGTAGTTCCAAGTTTGAAAATCATATTTTAAAGCAACATCTCATCAGATTTCATTTTTAGAGGTTTAGGGTTTTGAGAATTTAATGTCCAAATTTTGTTGTGTGGAATCACCATAAGATCACAACCAAGGAAAAAATTCTTGTGACTGTAATTATGTGATCCATAACTCTATTGGTCATGTGGCACACTTGTGCTATAAAAAATACATGATGCATTCATGTGTGACCCAAGTTTAATGTGGCTATGTTGTGATAGAAATGGAGGCACTCATATAATGTAGTTAATTCAAGTTGTATAATGTAGGTGTCAATCATCATTGGGTGCATTTAGGTTGTCTCAAGTTTAATAGGTTAGGATGTAATTATAGCATGATTGAAGAGTGATTACCTCTTGCTACAATAAAGAGCCTATAACTCTAGTTGATATGCAAAGTGGTTTGTGTTATATCAATTATGTAGTGCATTCAAGCACAACCCATGTTTAATGGGCTATTCTAGAGAGTGATCAATATTTTCTAAACCTTATGAATGTTACTTGACATATATTTGCATAATCTCAAATTCCTTCAAAGGCTTTTGAAGTATCAATGTATCCTATATAGGGTTTAGAATGATTTCTTTTAATTAAAAATAAATAAATGATGTATTTCCCAGTAATTAGATAATGTGGAGATCTCCTAAATCTACCCCAACACACTATCCTCTTTGGCAATTGTATTCATTACTCCAACTAGGTTTTGCATGTGACATCTTTAATATCTTCATTATAGTGGCTTTTAAATAGATCTCGGTATTTCTTTAATCCTTTTCATGGTAACCCTTGAGTTCCATAATCCACCTTCAATCTCTTCTAAGAACGGTGTCTTAAGCTAGACTGCATAGTATGCATATAAAGCAAGTCCTTCATACCTACCATTGTTCCAAACCACCACTCACTGCCTTGCTTAAAATGTTGCCTCCATAAGCACAATATCATGTTTTAAAATCATGGTTGCCAATGATTGACCATTAAGGTCACTACTTTCATCAAGATACAATGAGATTTTTGTCTTCAAACTCAAGGCATTATGCAAGATAACATTGTGAATTGTTTGTTGTGTATGATTTGATTTTCTTGTACATTTTGTTTGCTAACTTCCTTTAAGACTGGGTATTGCACCCTTAGCTGCAATCTCAAACAACTAACTCACTATCACTTGAAGATTCCTTTCATGAGCATCCTTCTATAAAATCAAACTATGCCCTATAGACTACCTACTTACTACAAGGGACTCATTGTTTCATTGTATTGTAGTTCTTAAGATCCTTCAACCTTATTGATACTACATCACAGTCCACAAGGTATTATTCACTATTCTCCCATCTTTGATGAGTCTCAAAACACTCCTCAAATATGCAATCCACTACCTCCATTATACATTAATGGCTAAGAAGAAACATTGAACCTATGATTACCACTGTTACTTCATTTAGAAAGTCATTCCTTGATTGCATTTTCCTTGTCTAACACTACCAAAAGAATTTGAAAAACCCTTAAGGTCAGCAAGGGGGTAAGGAAACTCATTGTTAAAATCTCCACTTTACTATGCAAGGTTTGAGCTTTATTATCTTGTCACTGCTCAGCCTCTTTTTGACTGTCACATCTCAAGTGACTGTCATTCTTCTTACCGTAGATTGCATTTACAAATGTCACTAAGCTACATAGTGTGTTTGTTATTGGCTACAATCTTTAGATTGCAAGATTTTGTTATTACCTACAATGTCTCAATCTTTCTGGTATTGCAACCTCACTAATCCGCTATAGTTATTGTTTATGTTTCTATGAGAGGCCTAGGGTTTGTACCCTAATCATGCTCTTACCAATGCTTCTATTGTTTTTTATTAGGGCTCTGTCAATGTTAAGGGCCCTAGGGATAAACTCTCATCATAAGAAGTGACACATTGCATCTTTAACTAAAAGGATAAATCCGTATTGACATTAATGTGATGATTCCGACTTGTTGCTCCTTATGAATGAGTCACTTGCTCTTACTAGCTCGCTACCTCTATCGTTGTAGGAAGTTTGCGATCAAGTTCAATATTCTAATTTTAGGAGTCTTAGCGATTGGAAATCATAGTAAAATTAGAATTTAATAAGTTTTGGAATTAGCATTGTAAAGTGTTTTTTGGGGTCATTAACTTCAGACTATCTTCTCTTTTGCAGGGTGGTTGCATGCCAAATTTTTGGTGTAAAATATCAGAATTATTAGATTATGTTACCTGTCTATGAATAAAAATTATTAGTGTGAGTTTGATATTTTTTGAAGATCTAAATAGTCAAGCCTGGTAAAGAAAAATCATGTCAGATAATATTAGTCCAGAACAAAATGAAGAGACACTTGATAGATTGTGGGCTAGATTGAAAAGAAAGGGTGATGGGAAATGTTATTGTCCTTGCAATAATTGCAAAGGCTTAAAGACGAGACGAATTTTAATCACAACAGCTGAGAAAAATTGTAGGTAGCATAGTCATGTTGAAGGGGGGCATGATTATCGTCTATTGGTAAGTTGTTCATTATATGTGTTTATATTAATTAAATTTGTAAATGCTTATATCATTTTAACATTATATATATATAATCACTTGATCATGATCATGGTTTATTTGTGTCTCTCATTATTATAAAGGTGGGGCACCCTAGGGCAGATGATATGGATTATCACAGCCCAAAGAATGTGGTTTTTCAAGCGAACGAACATGGAGCTATGAATGTCGAAGATGAAGTTAATGATCTTATGGAAGAAGATGATCATGCACCAAAAAACATAGTTGAAGATGATGGTACGAATACATTGATCCATGACACATTTAGTGGCAAAGCTGATCATGATGATCAAGATGACTTTGATGATGTTCATGATTTACTTGTACTTGAGAAGGCATATGAGCCCCTTTATGAAGGCTCCTAAACAACTCTTCTCTTTGTTGTATTGTTGTTGAACTTGAAGGTTATAAATGATTTATCAAATATAGCAATCTCATGGATGTTAAGGTATGTCGTATATGTCATTTTTTTCATCTATTTTAATTGTTGTTAGTTCATCACTAGTAAATAAAGGATGAAATATGTACCATTAATATTCTTTATATTAACAAATTATTTTTTGTTGTAGATTGATTGGTGAATTTTTTTTACCACCATCAAATATTTTACCTCTCTCATACTAAGATTTATCTGCCATTATGAAAGATATTGGAATGGAGTATCAAACAATAGATGCATGTCCCAATGATCATATTATATATCATAAACAACAGGAATTTGCAATAGAATGCCCAAAATGTCATATCAGTAGATATCGAACAGATCAACTAATAAAAAAGGTGCCTTGCAAGGTTCTTCATTATATTCTCATTATTCCACGTATGCAACGATTATTTAGGTGTGAAAGCTTAGAGAAATTTATGGATTACCATGCATAGAATATAAGTGGAGATGATATTCTTTGAATGCCTGCGGATGGTTTTGCATTTAGGGACATGGAGGAAAAATGGCCACACTTTAAAGAAGAACCTTGTAATCTTAGGCTTTCGTTGGGAGCAAACGGTGTCAATCCATTTGGAGAGCTAAGCTCTATTTACTCAATGTGGCCTGTTTTTGTTATCAACAATAACATTCCTCCATGGATGTCAATAAAGAGTAAGCACATAATGTTGTTAATGATTGTTCCAGGTATTTGTTTACATCAATTTTTTTTAACGTAGTAGCATCTCATTTGTCTTATTTGTTGCATAATGACTTATATTTTTTTCATTCAATAATCATGTACATTAATTTATATTTATTGCAGTAAAATGGTTATAATAATTATGTAATTTTTATGTTCATTCAACTAGGTAAGTACCAAGTTAAAGATATGAATGTATATATCGAGCCTCTTATCGATGAGTTACTAAAGTTATGGAATGGTGTCACTATGTATGGCGTCTCTAGACCAATAGGAGAAAGACAATTTCAATTCCATGCAATGCTTGTATGGACAATTCATGATGCCCCGGGGCATAACACATTTTGTGGTATGTTATAACGTTTGACTGCACTTTAACAATATTTAATTTGATGAAGTAGATATCATGCATTTTTTTAAAATAATCTATTCATTATATGTAATTAAAAAAATTGACATATTTAATCCAATTATATATGATCTTGCAGGTCTTCAAACAAAGGGAAAATTTGCATGTCCAATTTGTGGTCCAAAGATGAAATCTCGTTGTTCAACAAGTTTAGGAAAATAGGTGTTTGATGAGTATAGGCACTTCCTTCATAGAAATCATAAGTATCAAACTACTGAAAAATATCTTTTCAATGGGAAAGAGGAGACTATATCAAAACCACGAAGAATGACACCTCACCTATGGAAGTTGGAATATAATAGAATTAATCGTCAAGGTTATACATCAGATCAAATTGTTTATCTATCATATATGATATGTTTTGAATGTATATTTTTATATTGTGTTGTGTTTACTCATGTTGTAATTGAAAATGATTGTTGTTGTTAATTTGTTTAACTTATATGCTTCATGAAGGTCGTAAAAGCATTAATGGTCAGCTTCCACAAGGACTGAAAAGTTATCCTAGACAATTTAGTAGGTTGCCCTACTATGAGCAGCTACAAATTGTGTGTTTGTTTGATACAATGCATATCGGAAAGAATATAACATAAAAGTTATGGAAAATATTGGATGGAAGGCATGACAAAGAAAAAAATGTCAAAATTTGTAGTGACATTCAAGAAGCCAATCATACAATGAAAAATGTCATTCAATTAAATAGCGATGGAAACCAAATTAATATAAGTGCCCTTCCTTGGTTATTAATAGAGCAACAAAGCAATGCTCTAAAAGAATTCATACAAAAAATTTGATTTTCCACAAGATTTGTTGCGAACATAAACAATATAATAACAAAGAAAAGTGAATTTGGGTCAGGGATGAAAATGCATGATTGGCATACCTTCATTAAGGTAATTATTTTGGTATATTATATTAACTTGTATAATGCATGTACTTTTCAGTGTATTGTGTTTTACTACTTTGGAAAAATAATGAAAAGATCATTTTATAATTGTTGCAGTACGTTCTACCTCTATCTCTCCAAAACAAATTTGACAACAATGTCAAGCAAGTTATATATGATCTTGGAAAATACATGAGGTAAGTAGCGAGATTTTTTCAATTTGTTGTATACATCTTATAATTTCTATTTGTTTTACTTGTTATGTAATATACTATATATTTTTGTGAAATCTCGTTAATATATTTGTGCCTTGAATCACTTGTAGATGGCTGTCATCTAAAGAAATCCATAAAGAAGATATAAATTATTGGAAGACAAAAATCCCTCATCTAATGTGTGAAATGCAAAAGTGTTTACCTTCAAAAAATTTCAATGCACAAGAACACTACCTCATACACCAGGTTGAGGAGATTGAATTGTGTGGACCTGTACACTCAAGGTCAATGTGGATGGTTGAGAGACACTTGAAATTTTTGAAGACTTTGGTTAGACAAAGAGCACATCCTGAGGGTTCTATGGTGGAGGGATATATGGTATAGCAGACCATGGTGTACATTAGTGAATATCTTCCTAACTTTGCAGCAAAGATCCATGTAGATCGCATTTGGGATCCCAACTCCATTAACAAATTCGAAGGGGAGTACCTGATGGGGAAAGGTAGATTGAGGAAAGTGAGAGGTAATTATAAGATGGTCATGGAGATTAATTGGAATACATTTTACATATGGTTTTTATGTATATTTTACTTATTTAATTTTTAATCTTCAATATATATCAATTATAAATTAAGGTCGTATACTGTGGTATTTAACTAATTATACGTCGTTTGTGAATTTCTTTTTTTTTATATAGTTGGTCGAGAGTGGGATGCACTACATTTGTAAGTCACCAACAATCTTGATTGGATGATGGTATGGATTGAACGATGTCAAAAATTTGGTCACGCATTAACATGGGAAGGTGTGGCTTCATTGGTTAAAGAAGCTCATCGTAATGGAGATTCCAATGTTACACAAAGGGAAATTGATTTTGCATATGGTTTAAGAGATAAAAAAGGTACGAATAAATATATTAATCACCCATATTATTTAATTGTTTTCAAGTATATTGATGTATATATATGTTGAGATTGTTTTCTTTGCATACATTGGCCAAGAATAAATATGTTTATTAACTGACGATATTGCAATAATTTTTACATGTTTGACATATTGCAGGTGAAACACCACAAGGCTATGTGGTGCAATGGTCATAAATTTTGAATCAAAATGTTGGATGACATGAAGAAAACTGGTGAGGTATAACTATAGTCTTTCGGGTGACTAATGTTTCATCTAGAAGCGACATACATCCAGAAGTCTCAGAAAATTGAGTCTATGGGATTTTGGATGATATAATTGAGTGTGACTTTAAGTCTTTCAGATTAATTTTGTTTGTCGTCCTATGGTACATGCTGTGATTGAATGAAAATGATCCTAAGAGAACTGTTATTGAACATGATAATGGATTTACCATGGTTAATACAAGGTTGATCAAGCGAGCTGGAAATGAGCCCTATGTTCTTCCAAGCCAATGTGAGCAGGTATTTTACTCAGAGGTTCCAGGTAAACCAGGTTGGTCATTTGTTTTAGACATTATCCAAGAGGAAGGCCGATAAAGTATAATGTGGTGGAAGAAGAAGATACCGAAGAATTAGAAGATGATGTAGACGATGATTAGGATCAATAGTTAGTTGATGATGTCCCTAATGAAGATGTTGAAGAGGAGGAACTAGATCATGATGATGTAGGAGTTAATGTTCATGAAGATGATATCTGTGTGGATGATGACATTATTGAAACTGATATCGATGATGACGATGATGATATGACTAATCCTTACAATGTTGAATCTAGATTGGATTATATAGACAAAGAGTTGGATGAAGAAGAAGATCAATGACATTGAAATGTATGAGTTATGTGATTATATTATCTATTCGATAGTGATTTCTTGATAGAATTATATTTGACTTATGTGGTTACATGATTAATTCATGATGTTTTTAATTTTTATTCCATTATATTTGACTTATGTATGTATGTATGCATGTATGTATGTATGTATATATATTTTTAAATGTAAATGTAAATGCAATTACTGTATGCTCTCCTAGAACAATAAATGCAACATATCATTAAAGAAATCTATATCTATGTATATAAATGTGTATTTCTAAATGCAAGTGTAAATGCAAAGAGCATATGGTTTTGTAGTGTTAGAGATACAACATATCCATAAATTAATGTAATTGAAATTCTAAAGTATTCAACACATATAATATGAAATCGATCAAACTATTAAACTACATGAGAAATAAATGAAAACAGTAAATGCATATGTATGTGTATTTGTAAATGTAAGTGTAAAATAAATAAGAATAATGAAAATTATAAAAGAATACAAGGAAATGTTTAGAGTTTAGAGTGGGAGAGAGATAGAGGGTAGAGGGTTTAAGGGTTAATGGTTTAGGGTTTAGGGTTAAAGGTAGAGGGTGTTAGTTTGTTTTTTACACTGTAACCAGGTTGATCTTCTAATCTACCTATGGGATTGCCAATTCCAATCAAGGGCAGCTTGAAGGACTTGGACCAACTGACGAGGACTTTAAAAAGCCTCCTACACTTTGGGCTCTGCAAGACCCGGGAGGTGATCCCTTAATGTGTTTACAACCTCTACACCAATATCATAAACAACATTAACACATAATAGATAATCCCATTGAATAGCTCAACACAATAGGATAATATCAAATAAAATTGGTTGTTCACCAATAATATCAACTATGTGGAGCATGAGATAACTACAACACAATCTATAGTAAAATATAGTCATTAATTTGTTATTTGTAGCAAGCTCTAGGCAAAGACAAACAATTATTGAACTACAAAAATAAGTACAACTTAGATCAATGCCATATATCCATTGCAGGAGTCAAATTCATGAATGTTTATGATATATTTAATACATAACATATAAGATCCCTGACAATATTGCATTACAATTTCATCAGTATGTATTCTCACCCAATACTACTTATCAAATCCTTATACATAATATATCCACCTATAATCCCATTCAAGCATTTTAATTAATTCCTTGAATTAAAGCTAAAATAAGGATTATACACACCACAACAATGAGATGAATGAAACAACCCTTAGTCATCTTATTCAAAATTCGGATATGCATGTACAGTGGAGAGACATGAGTTTGAATTTATCATTTCAACTCAAATACTAGTACTGTTATACAACATTAAATCCCCATGAATTCAAAATCGATTACAAAATAACTCAGAACCTAAATTGTATTTCTCTCTAAAACTAACAGACTTTAGAATTTGCTCTACAACTTCACCTAGACTCGACCAAAAATTATCTAACTTGCTAACCTGTATTTCTGGCTTTGAAATCCTTCTTATAGAAAATGAAGGAGAAAACAAGCACTGGGCTAGAAAGTACACATGTCACCAGCCAAATGAAGCATCTAGTGATATTCTAAAAATTGTTACAACAACCATCACCCTGGAGAATATTCCTGTTCATCATGTCAGCTGAGGAAAATTGAGGCAACAACAAAAAACCACAAGAAACCCATTCTGAGACCACCATCAAAGGAAAACTAGAGGCCGTTGTAACCGCAACATCTTATTTACCACCTGTTAGTAATTCATTCTTTTATTCCTCCTCAGTCAAATATTTATTTACCCACCCCTGATATTCTTCATCAATCGGCCAGTCAAAATTAATTACCTCATTCACCTTGGAATTATAAGGTGCGTATTTTACTACTACCTGATTTGCATCTCTTTCAAAAGATTCCAAAAATGACTTGGTACTAATGTTTTATCTATACAACTCACCAACAAGTCATAATTTGAGTCATCACAAATTAATTTAATTTGATCATTGATGACCTCACCTGCTTGAGCTTTCCACTACTGGAATAACCATATTTTCCCCTACTCATCAATTAGATTAGGTAACAATGTGTTGCCCCAATCATTTAAATTCTTCACCAACTCCCTAATCTTCCTACTCAAGTCATCTGGTAAGGTCTGAAAACCTTGCAATGATTTTACTTACACTTGAGTAGGCTTTAATGATTGGTGCCTATTGTTTGTATCAAACATTGAGGCCTTATACATGACATCCATATCACTAGCCCTAGGGATCCAGTTTTCGATAAATGGTATCACTACCTCCTAATCCCTATCAATATTCTTTATTACATCTAATAGCAAAGAATATAAAGAATGTATAGTTAGCAATTTATTATCAACCTTTTCATTCTGTTTGGTTAAAAATTGCATTTTTGTTCATTATTTTAGTCTTTTTGCAAACATTGTGTTTTCAAATAGTAGTAACAATCTCTTTTTCCTTTGAAAGAGATCCCTCGTCACTTACCCTCAAAGATGCTTGTAACTCATCAATTCTTTGCAAGAGTTGCTTCTTTGTAGGATCAACAGAGCACTCTGTTTCTTCATCAATTTCCTTGAAAGAAGGGGTGAAGGAAAGATTCTGACTGGGAGACCCTAGTATGGAAACAATTGGAGAAGCAAGAGGCATTGACCCTACTGTGGAAGGTAATGTACTGGTCCTTGAAGCACTTGATGTCTCCCCAATCTGTCTATACTTGAAACTTTCCACTTCAGTTTGCAACTCAACATTCCTCTGTTGCATCTTGTTGTATTCTTCAATCAAATGGTTATACTTCTCCATTAGGCTTTTCTTTTCAGCCTCCTCCCTTTCAACAGTCTTTTGGGCCAATTTGGCCACATTCACATTTAAACTAGTGGCCTCGGTGGTTGAGGTCTTTGAAGCTCTCTTTATTATTAATCCCCCTCTAAAATTTGGATTAATGTCTATAATATTTGGCTTTCTCCCTTGTGGGGCCAATGCCCAAATTGCCAAGGTTTCATACTCTTCACTGAAAGCAGAATCTTGAAGTGCTTCCTTGACTTTTTCTTTAGATTCTTGCAAGGGATGCTTGGAATTCATAATAGCATTAAAGGCCACTACATCTACAATGTCCCATTCAAGTAGAATCAATACACCAGCCTGACTCACCATTTTTTTGCCTTCCTCAGGAGTGATGTTCTTAAATTCTTCCATTAATTCAACTTTCACTTCCTCATCATTCTCCTGATCTGACCTGTCAGGTCTTAATTCTCTTGTTTCCTTACATTTATTTTGATATTCTTCAAACTTCATCCTCCATACCAATTGCAAGAATACATGAATCTTTACAAATGCATTGTCATCTAGAAACTCCTTACATGCTTCCATTCTTGCATCTTGTACACTTTTTCCTTTCATATCTAAATCAGATAAAACCAATTTAGTTGGCCTAGGAGGGGAAGGCATACCAATTTGCATGTCCTAATCAGTAACAATAATTTCATCCATCAAACCCTCCTGCGGTTGATCAGTTCTTTTCCTTTTAGGGATTGGATTAGATGGTGGTGATGACTTTAAATCAATGATCTGAATTGCCCCAGGCACTTTCAATTTTGGACCTGGTTGTGAAGGCAACTTCATAATTTGCTTCCCCTTGCTGTTCACTTCTTCCTCATCACTGTTGCTATCCTTTTTTCTCCTATAAATAGGCCACTTTTCTGTAGGTTGGTATGCTGGCCTTGTTTCAAATGGTTTGGAACCTTGTTCTTGTACACCCAGACTCATCTCTAAGTTTACCTTTTTGGTTCTCAAAGTGCCCATAATCTCTTTAAAGTTCTCCATCAGAAAATTAATTTTCTTATGGTGGGGACTGAACTCCAATAGTGGATCATATTTTGGATCCATTTTATGCACAATATCTATTAGCTTATCATAAGCTATCCATTTCTCCTTGTTCAACTCCTTATTTAGGTCAAACTGATTTATGATAAGGTCCTCAAGAAAGTTGAACTTATGCAAAAACTTTCCAACCTTTATTCTTTGTCTAAAAAGGGTAAAGAAACCCTCAGGATCATAATGAATTTCTCAAAGTGCACCTATCCTCCTTTTGAAAAGGAAAAATTAGATACCACTGTATAATCAGGGAAAAATGTTCCCTTACCCCTCCCTATGAGGTTGTCCTCATGGATGCAACCTATTTGCCACATAACTTCTACAAACCCCACTCTTGGTGGCACATTGTATGGAAGTATATGAGGGGCTCCTTGAAAACCATATACCCTCAAAAGAGTGCTAACTGGGTATGGGATAATGTCACCCCAGTTATGGCTAACTTTTAATTCTGGCTTCCTCCCCTTTGGCATGAGGAAATCATGTAATTCCTCAGGAATCCTAAGTACATTCACCATCAATCTAGCCCTTAATCTAGAAGGAAAACAATTATCAAATTGCACATAACTAGTGATTTCCTTATTACAAGATAAATTTGCAGCCCGTATCTGTATTGACAATCTTTCTCGATCAACCGATTACCTTAATTTCATCTTCTCAGAGAAGAAGTCAACATTCTTGAATAAAAACATATGCATCACCATAGAATACCAAAAGAATTGAGTGTCGGTATTATTTTTCTACAGCTTTGACAGCCCCTCATGTATCCTCTCAGCCAAGAAAGAAGCAAAGTCCTATGTGACAGAGAAGTTAGGGTGTTGTATTTGCACCCCCATGAACATGTATACAATGGGCATCACCGCACTAGGACTGAAACCCAAAATATGACACAATGAATAAAAAGTGGCCTGAAATGATTTGCAAAACAATTTAATCTGAAAGGTTCCTGGTCACTAGGGCTGATATGAAATATTGAACCTCCTACCCTAGCCAGATGAGGTGGAAGCAATTTAGCTCCGAAAAGAGACTTCAACTTTGCATAGTCCTGCTTCATTTCCTCAAGGTTGATAGGAACCAAGTCCTCACTCGGTTCACTCAAGTCAAACATTTGTTGAATATCATCTCTATTAATGCTTAACAAAACCTTTCCATCATTATTCCTAATTACCTGTGATAGGGTCATATCTTGCAACTACTTCCCTAAGCAGGTCTACATCAAGGAACCCCATAAAAAGGGTGAGGAAAATTCCTCTGTCCATACCACAATCTAAACATTCCCAAACCCATGAGAGGAACCCTAGCATCAGCTATGTTGGAACAATTGTATACTAACCCCTCCCCCAGGATTTTCCCTTGCATTAGAACTAATCCCTTCTTTCTATCATTCGTTGACAAGGGAAATTGATCCAGGAAATCATCATACAGGTTTCTTTTTAAAAAGTCAATCTAGTGAGAATGTTGCTTGGGTGGTGCCATCTCGAACAAACTAGGGCTTCTTATAACTTCACACTTCAAATAGCTAGGACTAACTAGAGATATGAAATTACAAAACAAAATATTGCAATTTCTCACAATTTAAATAAACTATAGCCCTAAAATGTTTATCAACAAGCCCTATGATAAGTACAACAAATATTTTCCTTAATTCAAACACAGTGTGACTGAGAAACACATAAATTAACTCACAACTCTTTTTGCAGAATTCCCAAATTCTGGCTATCAGCTCTGAAACTACTTCACAAAATACCTGAATGCTTTGTGACACTCATAAAGCAGGAGAATTGATTTTATTTCTATCAAATTATGCCAGTAAATGTCTCATCTGCTATTAAAGCTCACTCGCGCGCTGCATGAACGACTCCAACCATATTTGATGCAAATTTAAATTCGAGCTTTTGATCCTTCATTTTGATCAAATCATCGATGACTACCTTCAAAATAGGCTGACACAATCACCAACATGGCCATAAGGGACTCACCATACCATACGTTGTGAAGGAAGTCCACGTGGCGGTTGCCAATGATATCGCAATTGGTAAAAATCCTGCAACTTCGGATCATGCAATGGCGGGCAATTGTAGATCTTGAGCATCGATGATCTCATTCCTTCAACATAATCATCAACCCTATCATTAACCCTCGACCAAATTTTCCATCAAGATTATAACACATCCGTCGATTTGAATCACGTGCATCTTAAGAGCACTTTAGTAACCCGCCTTTTAATGTATTTAAGGCCGGATTAATGTTCCACGATATTTCCTTTATTCTTTCGGCTTCATCAAATGAGACATGAGGCGACCACCCATGATATCGCAATCAACGGTGGGGCCATTGTGGGATGGTGGGGAATGGCTAAGATCAAACGGTAGTTGATCAGTGGTCGTGCAATTTCATCCCCCAGAAGGACACGTGGTGCATGCCCACGATATCACAATCGATAAAAATCCTACAGCTTCTGATCACGCAATGGCGAGTAACTGTTGATATCCGAAGGAAATTTGATCAACGGTAGCGTGAATTCGATCCCTTTTGCAAAATAAAAAATTCATTAAAAAGGATGAGGGGACATAACTAGGCCAATGGTAAACAACAACATAAGTTGTTTTTTAAAAGATGAAACACGGGGCCAACCGAGACTTAGGAAATAAAACCTTGCGGAGGAAATAAAGTATTAAAATCAAAGGTACTCAGCCTAGACGAATCGATATGACATAAGTTGTTTTAAAACCCCATCAAAAGTAACAACGAAATAGAACCCAACCAAAACATGAAATAAACATTAGGGTTTTACATGAAGACCAAGCTAAAATCCCAACCCTTAGAAAACTCGAACACCATGAAAGACTAGAGACATAAGGCAATGCATGAGTGAAAAACAAGGAGAAAAATACTGAAGTTCCATCAGTGGCTCCAATTGGGGATGTTCATTCCACTGGAATGAAGCAATAATCTAGAATCTCAGGTAGATCAGACCAAGATGCAGAGACAACCAAAAAGGGACTCTTCAGACAAAACAACCCCAACTATGTACAAAATATATACAAAATATACAAACCTAAAATACTGTTCATGGAAAAGAATACTTCAAGTGAAGTATAACTTCAAGAACTGTCCATGAACTGGCAGTTCCAGAAGATCTCCTATCATATCTTGGAGGAAGTACGAATCTTCACCCCACTTACCATTAATAAAAAATGGACCCAACCAGCTTGCATCAAATTTCCCATGTTTCCCTTTATCTTCCAGTCTGGAATTCCACATTAAAACCAAATCTCCATCTTTGAAACTCCTTGTAGTTGCCCTCTTGTCATACAGATTCTTTACTTGCAACTACAACTTTGCATTTCTCTTTTGGGCTTCCCTCCTAGTTTCATCTAATTCTATAAGAGCTTCCACTCTCAATTGCATCTCATCATCAATTTCATTATCATACATCTAGACAAACTTATACATTTCCATTAAGTTATTTTGGAAAAACCTGGCATTTATCTCATAAACCAAGTCAAATGGGGCACAACCTATTGCCTTCTTCACAGTTACCCTATCTTCCCAGACTGCTAATCTCAGCATAGAATCCCAAGCCCTTTTATTTTGATCCAGGATTTTTTTAATAATCTTCATCAAGCTTTTATTGCTTGACTTTGCTTGTCCATTTCCTTGTGGGTGGTATGGTGATGAATAAGAAATTTGGATGCCATGCTTCTCAAAAAAATCTATGTATTCCTCAAATCTAAAACACATTGCATTATATGACATAATCCTTTCTAGACATCCAAATCTAGTCAATATGTTGCTCATCAGATCCCTTAATGTGTTTACAACCTTTGCACCAATATCATAAACAACATTAACAATAACATATAATATCATTTAATAGCTCAACATAATAGGATAATATCGAATAGAATTGGCTATTCATCGACATTATCAACCATTTGGAGCATGAGATAACTACAACACAATCCCAAGATAAAATAGGTAATTGATTTGTAATTTTTAGCAAGCTCTAGGTAAAGATGAACAAATACCGAATCATAGAACTTAGATCAGTGCCATATATCCATTATGGGAGTGAAATTCATAAGTATTCAAGGGTTTATGACATATTTAACACATAACATATACGATCCTTGATAAAATTGCATTGCAATCTCATCAATATGTATTCTAACCCAATACTACTTATCAAATCCTTATACAAAACATATCCACCTATAATCCCATTTAAACATTTTAATTAATTGCCCTTGTCAACAAATGATAGGAAGAAGGGATTGGTTTTGATGCGAGGAAACACCCTAGGGGAGGGATTAGTGTATAATTGTTCCAACATAGCCAAATGGAACACTGGATCTTTGCTCATGCTTGGGAAAAATTTCACCAAAAGATGCCATGAATTCACCTTACCCAAAGTATGCTTTAGGACCTCCATGCATACAAACACAAGGATTGTCATTTATCATCTTGCAGCAGTGGCACCTAAGATTATGGTACTACCCCTCCCTTGGACATTTCTATCTTCTTACAATTGGATACATTAGTCCTCCTTTTGATTTTTTCAAAAAGATATGAAATGATTTCTAAGCAATGCCTTATTGGATCAATGAGATCACCAAAAGTCTAGGACTTGTCAAATGAAGGTATATTATTGACACCTATCCCTTTTCTATTCACTTGTTAGGACTTAGAAATGACTATCCAAAGAGAAAATGAGATAGTGGTAACAACCATTTATATTATTTATCTCACTGCAATCCATTTCATGGCTATAGTCATGTTGTCATCTAGTGTAGATTTATTTTTACAAATTCATAGATAACATGAAGACAAAGCTGTAGCCTTTAATGGTACTACTCTTAATCATGACTATGCTCTGTTCCCTTGAAGAACCATGATTTATGATGGTTTTTATGTTGAATATCTTCATTAAAATACCCCTGTGCAAGTATATTCCTTCACTATTATAGCCTATTGCTGGAATGGATGATCAATGGTATGAAAAGGTAAAAATACAACTATGCTTTGCTTCCTTCACTACTTGTTGATGATTGTTGATTGTTGTTCATATACACTTGTACCATTGTAATGCTTGATGTCCTACATGAACCTGCATGGTTGTCTTGTAGCATAACCTCATAGTTGTTGTTCATATACACTTGTACTATGGCCTTGGTTTCCAAAATGAGACCTCTCTTGTATCATAACTGCTTAATTGCCATTTGTAACTTTTTGTTTCTTGTATGCAATCATGATCCATGTTGGATCAATCACGATGACCAAAACCCCTACATGAAAGGTTATGAGCATAGCAATTGTATATCGATCACATGATATGAGGATTCCATTGCTATCATAAACCTCTTGTAATGACATGTTTTCAATAGGCATATTATTTGTGTCAACTAGAGTTGATGTTTCTTGAGTGTCTTTTCCTTTTATGCCTTTCCTTAAAACATCATGCATTGTAATGCTCTCTAGAAACTTGTTCACCTAATGTTTGATTATGAAGGCCTTGAATAGAGCCTTATGCAACTTTAGATTTTGTTTTTATTGTTTTCCTTCATGAGACCATTGTAGCATGCATTGTTGGTTGTCCTTATCAATGACAATGACCTTTACCTATTGCATTCAATTTCACCAATACACCCATGAATGAATAATATCAATCCCCTTTGCCTCTTGTAGCTCTTGCAAAGGTGTTGTCCTTGTACTTGTATCATGACCTTGATTCAACCATTGCTCTTCTTTTGTTATGTAATAAATACACATAGTCTCCTTATTTTATCTTTACTGGACAACCACCTGTCACATATGTGGGTGACCTAACAACTCACGTTCCAATGTGATGTGTGACTGTCCAATAGGGTTATGGTGAGAGGGGCTTGAAAACAACTTGAAATGCTTCCTAATTGTTTAAAATATGCATAGTTGAACTTGATGCATCTATGAAGTCACTTCCTTTATAAACAGATCATGGATCTTCTTAAGAAGATTGAAGGATATATCAACACAGTATGTTGCATCTTTTGAATTTTTCCTTTCCTGTCCTATCTTATGTTGCTTTCATGTCTTGTCTTATGTTACTAGTCTTTTATGGTATTGGGAAAATCCTAAGGTTGGGGTTTTGTCTTTGACTGAATCCCTCTATCTCTCTCCCCTCTACCCATAACCCTAAACCCTAAACCCTTAGCCCTTAAACTCCAAACCCTTAAACCCTCTACCCTCTACCCTCTACCCACATTCTCTCTCTCTCAAGTCTCTCCCTCCTACCCCCTCTCCCTCTCTTAGGTCTTTATCTATCTCTCACTCACTCCCTCTATGTTTCTCCCCTCTACCCTTAAACCCTAAAACCTAAACCCTTAACCATAAACCTTAAACCCTTAACCCTTAAACTCTAAACCCTCTACCCTCTACATTTAACCCTCTACCCCATATCTCTCTCCCACTCCCTCTCTCTTTCCCTCTCTCTCTCTCTCAAGTATCACCCTCCTACCTCTTCTTCCTCTCTTAGGTCTCTCTCTCTCTCACACACACTCACTTAGATCTCACTCCCCTCTACCCTTAACCCTCTACCTTCTACCCTCTACCCTTAACCCTCTACTCTATATCTCTCTCCCACTCCCTCTCTCTCTCACTAAATCCCTCTATCTCTCTCCCATCTACCCATAACCCTAAACCCTCTACCCTCTACCCTTAACCCT